>JAZHYW010002251.1:0-348565 GCA_037355805.1 Ixodes ricinus
TGGCTCCATCGTAAGCTGAAACAAAAATATACAAGTGTACGCAGACATCTACACGCTACCCCAAAAAAGTAACTAAATATCGTTACTCGTCACTCGCTCAAAAAGTCATATCTAACGAGGTAATTTTCCCGTTTTTTTACTACCAAATACACTACTGCTTTTGTTTCATGGTTTATTAATTTTTTTCCTTTCATTAGTCGTTGCACTTAAGCAGTAGCTTCCTCTCGAAGTTTTCATCAGTTATGTTTCTCCGCTTTCTTGAGAATACATCTCCGGCGACGCTGAAGAGTCGTTCTACTGACGCGCTCGAAGGAACGGCAGTGTTGTGCTTTGGGAAGAGCCGGTGGGATTCCCCACTCTCTTTCCTTCTCTCTGCTTCTAAAGTTCCAAGTGGACAATGGGTTCTGTACCTTCCGCGTGTTGGCAACCTCCAGGTTTACATTCGGTCTGTACACGACTCTATAGAAGGTTCAACCAACGAACCTTATTGTGTTCGCTAACTAGATGACATTCCCAGCATGTAGAGTTCTACTGACGTGTTCATCGATAAAGGTTGCTACACTGTCATACTGCTTACTTGCGTTTCGGGTTGCCCACCTGCCTTTGTTGCACTAGACGCATACTGCAGGTTGGAATTAAAACGAGTCTGTTTAAACGGTGTTGGACACGTTGCTCCTCAAAAGTAACGAAATACGGTCACTCGTTACTTGGCCTTAAAAGTAACTAAGTACGTTACTTGTTCTTTTTCTAAAAAATGAACTAAATATGTTAATCGTAACCGAAAAAAGGTAACTATACGCGTTTTCACCTCAAGAAAAAAACAAGTTTTGCGCAAGTGTGTATGCGCAAAAACAAGTTTGCGTTCGTACGCGGCGCGAAGTAGTTCTTACGAGATTTGGTTGTCGGAGGAAAAAGCGATGCTTTTGGTGTTTGGAACGTGTGCGTCTTGGTAAGATAACATATATCTATTCTAAAATTAACCTACATATGTCTTAATTATCCACATGAAGTGGCAAATTAGTAATGCTCCGCGAGGAGCCCGACCTCTTTTACTTCGGTTCTTGAGGTGAAAACAAGTACAGGCAGAAGTGACTCGTTACTAGTAATGCGTCACGTATACATGTCTGAGTGTACGCCTCCACGCCGACTCACCGACGCCAATTCGTGCTGCACATAGACGTGAAATATACTCATTTGTTTCATTATTACTGAGCTGTCTCCATGACGTCGCTGCCATTTGTTTAGTCAAAACGGAGCCGCTGACTCCACCGCCGCGAATATTTAATTGACTTGACGCCACCACCCGCAAGGAGGCGCGCCTCACGTTTCATTACGCTAAACCGTTGCCAATGAACTGGTAACCGCGACACGAGATTACGGTTCTGTTCCGGCTCAGGTTCAATATCGAACGATTGATTTCGGTTACAGTTTTCTTCCTGTTCAGTTAAAAATAAGTTTTGCTCCGGTTTTCGGTTTGGGGTCGGTTCGACACCCTGGTTAAAAGGTGCGTGGTAATCGCGCATGATTACAACAGCCCCTTTGTCGCGTCTCGCGGTGCCAGGAACGACCCATTGTCCGTCTACAACTATTCAGTTTTTGGTTGCTTCACCGAGGATGCGTCGTTTTCATCCTCGAAGGAGCATAAGTCAGTGAGACAATGAAGCCGTCGGTCACCCCCAGTGCAATGCTGCTGTTTCAAGAGCCACTTACCAAGCACTACCGAATGGTGCAATCAGCCCGTAGGCCCTAGATGAAAAACGACACAGCTCGCATAAGAACCGAGCCCATTCCATTCCGACTCCATTCCCGGCAACAAGAGATTTAATTCCATTTCCATTCCATTGCAGGGTCGTAAAAGTGGGGAATGATTCCGGAATTGTTCCAATTCGGGAGCGGCGACTCCGCAACAGTTGTGGCGATCATTGATTGCTTTTTTAAGAGGGAAATCGGCGGCGGATCGTCATGATTAATGGATTTCTAGGATGCTTACAGTCAGCAGAGCGAGTTATCGCCATATTTAGGCTATATCTCAGAAACCTCCTCAGGGCACCTTTAAGGGGGAACGCAGTATAATATTTCACAAAGACCCCTAAATGTAAGTGTAGCGATTGAGGCCGATACGCGAGTGCCTTCGAAATGTGCATTGACTGCACGAGCGCGAGTGCCTCGCAAAGAACGCGTCGTCCTCTTGCGTGCTCTGCGTGACCAATAGTTGCGCCTGCACATACTCTCGCACAGCTATTGATCCATGCATGTGCTCTTGCTCTGGAAAGCTGCAACCGCGCACGCGCGCGCGTACGTGCCGTTCCGCATGCTTGGATTTCTGCACGTGAGCTGGCTGGTGCACGTGCGTTTCTTCGATCGCGTCCCGTATGACAATGTTCCACGTTATTCATGCGCATGCGCGGGAGCACGCACACCTGTCGTTTCTACGCTGAAAAGTACGCGGAACGGCGATACGAATATGAGCTATGAGCCGTTGCGTGCTCGCGCACCTGTGTGGAGACTTTTGCAATACAGCGCTTACAAACATTTATTGCCAAAATACGGGACTGTTTCCAAATCTTCTTTTACGCCTTCGTGCGCCACTGCAGGGACTAAATTCTTGAAGTTGATCCGCAATTTTTCACTTGCTTCGTTCCAGCAGTACAGAACTCGTTCCTCTGTTTGATTAGGATAGCACCGGTTTCTGGGTGGTATGTCGGGGAGTCTCAATAAGGGCAAACTTGACACGACTGCTAAAGTGGTGGGAACGACAACAAAACATTTAGTCACTCATTGAGTTAGCCAGGGATGTTTTTTTAGTGTTGGCAGGGTAACCACAGAAAAACACAGTAACGTTAAAGGGGCATTCAAGTGAATTGCGAGATAATCTTTTTATGGCGCCAACTTGAGCTACGCGCAGAAGTGTTGATAATCGGATCAGTCGGTACTAACTCATAAGTAAAAACAAAGCGCACGAAGAGCAGGGACACAAAAATACAACGGGCGAACACTTGTGATTTGCCTTTTTTGTCCGTGTCTTTTTTGCGCCCTATTTTTAACTATCGTCGCCCATAAGCATCCCATAAAAGCCGAAATTACTGTCATGCGTGACATTTTTCTCTGTATTAAAAGCGCTACCAAACATCGCGTTATGTCTGATTCACGTGGTGCGATTTTGCTTGCGATTTTGCAGTTGCGACGTTGCTCGTGCAAAAAAACACCAAAAAACGTGGCGGAGGCTGCGATGTTCAGCGCCGCAGCTGCGAAGTCGCAAGCAAAATCGCACCATGCGAATCAGGCTTTACTTTTTTTTCTGAAGTATATCCCGGAAGTTTTAAGCTCTTCAGTTTCCGTCACTGCAGCGGTTCGAAGCCGAGCGCTGACGCAGTATACTCGTATCCAATAAATGCGCCAGATTCATCTGTCGTCGCCCTCGGGTGCATGCCACTACCGTGATCCCCACGACTATACACATCAGCAAGCTTTGCGAAGGAGAAGCGGTGAGAACTAAGTAGTCCTTTTTCTATTTTTTATGGGCGAGTATAGTTTGACACGTAATACGTTTTCTGTCTAGATTTAAGAACGGATATTTCAGGGCAGCGAGTGCCATCAAAGCGCTCCATATCCCACTACGTGCGCTCCCACTTTCGTCTGACAACGTAGTATAACCCCCCCCCCCCCCCCCCCCCCATTTTCCCTCCCCCAATAAACGCGACATAAACCCGCATGAATGCGGTCATCTTCCTATTTCAGAGATCACCCACTTCCATTTTTGCACTTGGTTGTTCCTAAACAGCATGCCTCTCGTTTTCCGTTTGAAAGCGGTAGCTTTATAGGCCCAACCACGCTCAAGGTCACGAAACGCCAGTGGCTGAAGTGCTCGTGGCTGAAGCGATGGTGGCTGAAGCGCAGGTGGCTCAAGCGCCCGTGACTGAAGCGCCCTTGGCTGAAACGCCGGTCTCGTAAGCTCCGGTCGCGTAAGCACCGGTCGCGTAAGCACCGGTCGCGTAAGCTCGTAAGCGCCGGTCGCGTAAGCTGATAAGCACCGGTAGCTGAAGCTGACGTGACTTGACTTCCTCGATGTTGTCCTAGAGATCGTCCTTGAAATCATCCTAGAGGTCGTCCTGCAGGAGGTCGTCTTCGACGTCGTCCTCGATGTCGTCATAGACGTCGTCCTTGATGTCGTTCTAGAGGTCGTCCTAAACGTCGTTCTTGACGTCGTCCTTGACGTCGTCCTCGATGTCGTCCTTGGACTCGTCCTTGAGGTCATCCTATAGAGGTCGTCCTAGACGTCGTTCTTGATGTCCTCTAGACGTCGCCCTCATCATCGTCCTCGTTGTCGTCCTAGACGCTGTCCTTAACGTCGTCTTCAAAATCAGGAAAAAAAATGTGTACGGCATATTACAACCGTTTCATCACCGTACCATCTCCTCTCCTAATTGTTTTCACTGACGATGTTCCTGTAAAGCTACCGAATTTCATCGCGTTTAATCAAATAAACAAAGCTGCAGCAATTTTTGCTTGATCTCGAGAAGACATATCCTGTCTTTTTCTCTACAATTCATAAAATGATGATACTACTACTGCTACCACTAATAATAATATTTTATTGCTACCAGCAAAGAAGAAGTTTAGTATTGCGGATGCAGCAAAGCCAACAGGAGGCTTGTGCGACGCCGTCCTCGAATAGAAAACGATATGTAGCTTTGTAGCTACGAGAAATACAAAAAAAAAGAAAAAAAAAGAGAAATGTAATCACAATTTTATGAAGGTAGCCATTCTAGTTATAACGTGGATATTTTACGCGACAAAATATTATGCACACGCTAAAATGGAAATCAAGAGCAATGTCAAAGCAAACTGAAATACCACAAAACTGAAAAAAATGCGAATAAAAAAAAATGCACGGACGGAGTTTTCTGTTAAAATGCCCTACAAAGAGCAGAACACTTATCAATGTTCCAGAAAAGCAGGGGTTCAAGAGTGGCACACATTACTAAGCAATATGCGTCTACAATATAAATAAACAGGATAGAAACCGAAGCCAATAGTTCCTTATTAAAACGAAATACCTCTAAGCACCTTTTCAGCTTTGCCCAAGGATGTTTGGCTGAGAAGTTCAGGCGGTAAGTGAGAAAAAATATATGGCACATAGAACGCACGCGTACTTTCGCCATAACGAGTGCGAGAAAGAGGTATGTGAGAAGGGTGTGTATGTCGAAGATCACGCGAAGGTGCGTTTGAGATTTTGAAATTAAAATTCCAAAAGTGTCGCAATATCACCGAATGAACATAGAGGGTTTGGAAGTTAGGTAGTTGCAAATTATGGAAAGGATTAGCGTTGTCAGGTATTTTAAGTTTATAAGAAACACTTTTCAGGATAGCTTTCAGGATGCAGTCCACTTTGGTTTTCCAAAAGTCAGAAGTATTGCCGAAAACGGTGATGGAGTAGCGAAGTACGCTATAAACAAGCAAATTGGCAATCATTCTTCGAACAGATACGGGCAAAACATATTTTGTATTATATAATAGGCAACTAATGCTTCTCAGTTTTGTTTTTACAGATATACGTAAAATGAACATTCCATTTCAGACCGCTATCAAAATATATGCCTAGATACTTCACACTACCTGTATACTTAACCGGAATGCAGTTGCATCATGATGGCAGAAAGAAGAGTGCAGAACTAATGAAATGTTGAGAGTGACTGTTTTGAGTGGATTATAGAAGCATACTAGTTTTGTCTTTTTAACATTAAAATCAAGAAGTTTTTTTTTGAACCAGTTTATGATTGGTATCGCTTGATATTGCAACTGGCTGATGGAAGTAGCATAGTTGATGTCTTGGGTCATAATTACAGTGTCGTCAGCGTATTGATATAGCTTACATCCCGGTACCATGGTGGCGATGTCATTGACCAAAATATTAAACAAAAGAGGTGATAGAATGGATCCCTGTGGTACTCCGGCTTTTAGTTCAGTTCGAGAACTCTGAAATCCAGATGCGCACACCAGTTGAGATCGACGAGAAAGATAGTTTTTAAGAAGGGAATAAAATGAACCGCGAAAACCTAGGCTGTACAGGTTCTTCAACAGTATCGCTCCTGTGGCTTACTGTGTCAAAAGCTTTAGACACGTCAAATAATAGTGCGGAGGTAACAAGATTGTGATCGAATGATGAGTATAGGTGATCTGCGAAATCTTCTAGAAGAGGCTGAGTGCCCTTTCCTTGCACAAAACCAAATTGAGTTGGAGATAAGATAATAAATTTTTCTAAAAAGGATGTCATAATATTAAACACATGTTTTTTGAGGATATGAGCTATGAATTGGCAAGAGAGAAATCGGACGATAGTTCGCAATATTGTTTCTGGCACCACCTTTATACAAAGGACGTATTATAGATGTTTTAAGTTAATCGGGAAGTACCTTGGTTTCACTAAAACCATTTATCATAAATAGAAGTACGTCTTTCACAATGCCTATATTTCTGCGGTGGTCAGATAGACGAATTCCGTCTATTTCAGGTGACTTGTTGTTCTTGAAACTAGACAAAATGGAGTATAGATCAGTTTCCTGAAAAGGTGGAAGGAACTCTGAGGAAGAGACGAGGTTATCAACTACATCGAAGCTGTCTCTCGCTTTACCAGAAAAAGAAGCAAAAAAAATCGTTAAAATTCTCGACAATCGATTGAACATTGTCGCCAAAATGTCGTTTTATTGTATCATCAATGGAATGTCTTTGGTGTCCACGGAGTTCATTTATCAAAGACCAAGTTTTGCGTGCATCTGAATGAGATTGGGATAATTTTCTGCGATAAGAAATGCGCTTAGCCGATCTAATCATCGCGTTTACTTTGTCACGGCAGGATTTAAAGCTTATTCGTAGGTGTGCATCATTGGGTGAACGACGGCAACGAGCCCATAGTGCATTTTTCTTCCGTATCGCATCTAAAATATTCGCATCCAGGCATACAAGATCCGGGTTGCGTTTCTTTACGAATATTTCTCTCCAGCATCGTTCATAGAACTGATTGAAAACCAGCACAAACTTTGGATAAACGTCGGTGTAGTTAACGGTCCTCAAAAAGTGGTTCCAGTCAACAGTTGAGACCAACTTATCAAAGGCTGTGGTGTCGATAGCTGTAACATTAATTAGGGCTGGGCGTCGATAAAAAATTTTAACCCGATTAATCGCCACCCTTTAATCGATTAATTAATCGATTAATCGGTTGCGTTAATTTTTATAAATAATATATTAAAAAGAATGCAACAACTCGTCTTGCCTTTGAAGACTTATTTTACTCTCTGTTACACGGCGCAAAGGACATTTAGAATTGAGGATACATAGTGTTCAACGATTCAAAGACTCACATATTTTTGCTCCAGCTCCGAAGATAAAGAAGTTTGTCCACATTCTCCGACAGGAAGACAAGAAGTCAGAGCTTGGGCGATGCTTTCTTCTTTTTTCAGAGAAAGGAACCTTGATGAGAAGGCGTTGATTGTTGTCTGCGTTTTGGCGGATGGTCCTTGCTGCAGCTACATGGGTGCTTCGCTTGTAGGCGATACTGAAGCGAACTTACGCTTCCACTGTACGAAAACGGCTTTTTGCAGATGATGCAGTGGACTTCCTTCGAGTTAAAAACTTCACAGCTGGAGTTTACTTTAAACCCAAACTTTCCGGCGAGATTGCCTTTCATACTCGTGAACTCGTCCGTTTTTACGTGCCGAATACTGGAACAAGTAACCATGGCGCTGTTAGCTTCCCAGCTTGTTTTTCTGCTTGTTTGTCTTGCCTCGGCAGGATGTTTATTAGATCCTCAAGACGTGAAGTTTCGCGGTCGCGCGGGGATCAATTGCGGGCCCGGCTTGTTCGTCTGGCCTCGACAGAACTGTAATGTATATCCTCGAACACGTGACGCTTGCGACGCGAAATGAACCTGCTCATAGCACCTGGCTGGGAAAAGACTTCTTTTGAGCACCGATTAAAAAACCGATTAACCGGTTAAAAATTTGATCGCGATTAAAGCCTTAATCGATTAATCGGAAGGTTAATCGATCAATTGCCCAGCCCTAACATTAATGCGACTCGATGTTTCGCGCGATTTAAGAACGCCGATTGACCAGCGGCAGGCCACAAAGTCGTGGTCGGCAAGTTTTTCCTCAATAACTGCTGATTTCAAGACAGTCGAAGCTGTTCTTACGTTAATGTGATCAATGCACGAGGAAACAAGTCTGCCTAAAAGGAACTTTTCACGCGTTGGAGAATTAATAACAGACTAAATACCGCGAGTTGCCAAAATATTGAAGTAATTGCATACATTAGATTTGGACCAATTTAAGATGTCAATATTGAAGTCTCCTATAATGCATAATTGACTCAACTCAGTAATGCTTTCTTCAAATTCCTCAAGAAAAGACCCTATATTTGTGGACGGTAGTAAAAACATATAGAATTGATTGTAATCTCCAAATAAAGGGCAAGGAACTCGGCCTGAGCGAATGTCAACGAAATATTTGAAAATTACCATTTGTCACTCAAGAAAACCGCGATACCACCACTATGACCCATATCTCGAGCGGAAAAAGTACCACGATACCCCGGTAAAGAGAACTGATCTGTAGCAGAAGAGGGGATGTTAATTTCTGTTAAGACAAATACATGTACTGAAGAAGCAATAGCTCTTGAGGTAGTTTCGAATTCTGCCCAATGTTTACGTATACTCGAAATATTAACGGGTATTACAGAAAAAAACATTCATCACAGTTTCCAAAGAAATTTCGCAGAGACGAAAACTTTGAAACCTGAGTGAAATCTGCCATATATCTAAAGAATCTTTTCAAGGTCTAGCGAACTGTTTATTCTCACAGGTGGAGAACCCACCGCCTTCTTTGCGTAGCTTTTCGCTCTGGTTACCCAGACGAACTTACAGTTTTGTTCCTTGCCCTTCTGTTTTGCCCGCCAAAACAGCTCCTTGTTCGCGTGGGTCAGGTTATCATTTAAGTACAGTTTGGGATGAGAACTATCTTGACCCAGCGAACGAAGCGTACCCGGTGCTGCCATCCAGGATTCCTTCACGTGGACAGACGCGAATCTGATCAAAATCGGTAGGTTTTTGCATACTTGGCTGGCAAACGGTGAAGAGTAAGGTTGCCAGATTTCTGAAAGTTTGAGATCTTCAGCTTTTTCGATAGTCTTAGCAAACGACATAAGATCTTCATCAGGTGAGACAGGAAGTCCGTGTACTTCCACGTTTGGCAAACGGCTGTGCTGCTCGTTGTTGTTTAGGGCGACTCGCATCTCTTGGGTAACGGATGCCTGCGCTTCCATTGTTGTCTTTAAATGGGAAAGCTCCGTTTGCAGAGCTTTGCCATTCTGTTCGTTGGTGGTCACCAGCTTGAGGAGGTGGTCATAGTCGGCCGAAAAGAAATCCATTGAGTGTTGTAGGCCGTTCACAGTCTCCCTTAGGCTCTTGACAATGGGCGTGAGAGCTAATAGTTCGTTTAGTTTCGCCGAGAGTGCCATAAGGGAATCGACGCTGCCCTTTCGGGAGAGTAATCCCTCCAGCTTCTCATTCATAGCTGTTAGTTGTGAATAGAGCAGTCCCATTACTTCAGAGGAGCTTGACGACTTCGGCTCAGGGGCTCCACCTGACCATCCTTCCCACGACACGCACGGCACTTCCATTTTTCTCGTTTCGTTTGTCCCATGGTGATGAAGGTCTTATCAGCAATCTCAGATCAAGATTGCCCTAGATGGTAATTGGACTTGCACTCCGAACACGACATGTACCTGCCATCGTTGTTTATAGACTTGTTACATGCCGTGCATTCGATCGTGCGGACCGTAGGGGACTCCATATGCATAAGGGAATTCGGCGAAGTGTGTGAAACGTAGTCGGGAGGTGGAGGCACTCTTCTAAGTGTCGACGCGAGCCACTGGGGCAGTAACTGGTCAGGATGATGAGTAACTGCGCTACGACTGAATGACAGCCGGCAGGACTGTATTCCAGTGGTTACGCCGTCAAACGCGCCGGGCTAGGTCGAGACGATTCGCGCAACTGCAGAAGAAAGCCGCCACTCACCATGGTACTGGAACAGTGGTAGTTGCTGAGAGGCCTTCTAGAGTTCCGTTGCAGCAGCCAAGCTTGAAGGATTCTCCCAGCGCTGACCAAATGTTCTGTTCAGCCCGGCTGTTTTGAGGCTTGCGTAGGTGAAAATCTGTCGTCGAAGTCACCATCCAACTGTTGGATGGTGACTTCGAAGTCACCAATTGTCGTTGAAGTCACCCATTGGATGGTGGATGGTCATCCACCAACCACCCAAATAATAATAAAAATACTACTACTACTACTAATATCAATCAATCAATCAATCAATCAATCAATCAATCAATCAATCAATCAATCAATCAATCAATCAATCAATCAATCAATCAATCAATCAATCATTTAATTAATCAATAAATCAGTGTTTATTAAAGTGTCCAGGAACAACCAAATGGTCTTAGTGCTGGCACACTAAAAAAACGAGCAAAAACACTACATACAAACACACATACAGACGAGTGCAGAAGGGGAACGTAGTTCACCAGTCTGAGAATAAAAATATTAACAAGTATGAAAGACAAAACAACGAGGGAAATCAAAAGCACAAAACATAGACATCACCAGGTGTGAGAGCAAGAAGCAAATACTTGGATATCGTACTGACAAACATCAATGCTTCAACTGATTAGCCCTTTTCTTGCAAGAGGAAGTTTCGAACAGCATTTCCGAACTTGCTCCCGCATGAGTTAAAAATATCAATTGTGTCAGAGTAGCGGTTATGACACTCAGCCGATCTTTAGATCGGGTTTAATTGTCTAAAATGTCGAGCTGTATAAAAAGATGATTGAAGCCGTGTAGGCACATGTGGAACTCTAAGGCTCACTTCGGACAGAAGGCTGGGAGAGTTAATCGAGCTGTGCAGGGTTTTAAACAAAAACAACAGATCTGCCTTCACCCGACGCTGCTGCAGGCTCAACAAGTTGACGAGTTGCGAGTTACACCCACCGTTTAAACTAGGATCACCTTTCTCAAGGTAACGATAGTTAAAGGTAGAAATAAATTCGTTTTGGATTCGCTCGACAGATAAACTGTTAGTTTTGGAAATGCCGTTCCAAACAACCGAGGCGTACTCTAACTAAGGAGCAGCGCAGCGTGAAAAAAGCGGACGGGATTTTGAATTCCATCGTTATGCGAGACACGGCACCTAGCGTTCGCAATGGCGATTGAACCACTCTGGTAACGTGAGTGTCAAATCTCAGGGTTGAATCAAAAACAACACCAAGGTCCCCCAGTTCACTTACACGTGACGGCAGTTCGCCATGATAACTATAAGGAAAAAATATATCGCGAGTCTTGCAAGAATGTCATTACTTTTGTTTTAGAATGATTCAAACGGTGGTCATTGTCTGAACACCACTGACCGAAAGAATATCCGTCATTCTGAAGCGTGATGTAATCGTCTAAGGTAGATTTTTTTTGTAAAGTTTTATATCATCAGCGTACTGCAGAAATGAAGAGTTCGATATAACTTGAGAGACATCATTGACACTCATATTAAAAAGGAGGGGACCCAAGACAGGTCCCCGAGGCACTCCAGAGCTTGCCTTGTACAAGGACGAGATGGTATTGTTGACGCGGACGTAGGCTTGCCTATCAGAGAAATAGATTTTTAACAACATTGTATACCGAACCACATACTCCGTACGAGGAAAGCTTGATGGATTACCATTTCAAAGAGTTTGAACAAAGGAGAAAGAAGAGAAATAGGTCTGTAATTTAGAACATCACCACTATTTACAGACTTCAGGACCGGAACAACCACTGCCAGTTTCCAGTCGTCAGGGAATATTCCTGACGTCAAGGAGTTATTAAAAATTGTGCACAGTATAGGCGTAAGTAATTCATGATAACCCTTATTAATTGCAGCGGGTATCCCGTCATGACCTGCAGACAATGTGAGTCTCAGTTTCTTAATACATAGCCTAACACATTCCTCATCGACAACTGCAGAACCTAATGAGTCACCAAACCCGTCCGAGTGAGGCAATATAGTTGAGGAGCAGTTATTATTATTATTGCAGAGTGACGCAAAGTGATCCGCAGACAACTCAGACAGGCCCTTCGCACTGTCGCTATGTTGATTCAATACGATTTCGGACTCAGTACTCTTCCCCAAGCGCGATTTAGCGTACCTCCAAAATTTCTTGAAATTTTTAACAAGATCAGATTCTACCGAGTCACAATGCGCCTGGCGATCACGGTTTAAAATTTTCTTACATCGCTTTCTGCAAATTTTAAATTCAACTTCCCACTTTGGAAGACCACTTTTCTTAAACCTCCTATGCAAAAAATCTTTCAGATTTAAAAAGCTTTCTGTGTTCACGAGAGACCAGTTAGGGAAGCGAGATTTTTTAGATGTCTTAAGAGGGATATATATGTCCATGGCCTCCTGAACAACAGTTGTGAGGAGATATACTTGGTCGTGGACATCAGACGACTCCAAGATAGAAGCCCAGTTAACACCCGACAGATGGTGATACATTCCAGTGTAATCCCCGCTGAATACTCAAACGATGTGTGTGGGGAAGGACCATTAGAGGGACTGAGGACCGGAGGATCAAAAACAGAAAGAACTACATCAAGAGCAGGTTGATATCTGTTTTCAGGAACCATAGAAAGTTTACTTCGAGCCACACGTATACCGTCCGTGTTTGAAAAGCATAAATCTAAAGCATTACCTTAATTGTTTAGAATGTTATCGTGCTGTCTAAGATCTAAAAAAGAAGTAAAGTTCAGAAGATAGTTGCACTTTTGTTTACAATAAAAGTTGTCTGTAAGGACATTGAACTGTGTCCAGTTAATACCTGGAGCGTTAAAATTCCCCAAGATTAAGATATTGTCCCCCTGTGAGTCATTCATTGTATTTTCAGTGTCAGTGAGACATCTTTGGAAACAATCTGGTGTCGTCTGAGGAGGAAGGTAAAACAGACCTATTAAAATACGTTCTCTCCTAGAACACTCAGTTTCCACCCACAGAGACTCCGGAAATTTTTCCAAATCCTCACGTCTTCGTGAATTATATTGTCTGTTAACTGCGACCAATACACCGCCTCTCACTCGGCCCCGAGAAAAGAAATCACGATCGTTACGGTATACATCAAAACCAGGCGGAAAGTAGTCGGAGGAAGTAGCACTAGGGCATAACCAAGTTTTCGTTAAGCAAACAATTGAATAATTAGAGAGAGTAATATAGGTAAAGAAACATTTAGCTTTCGTCCGCAGGCCACGGACATTCTGGTAAAACAATTCGATGTTACTCATCTTTGTACTTAGTGTTGGGCTTGTGGGCTTCTTCAGACGAGTGAAGGAGTTCTTGACGAAGTGCGCCTCTGAAAGGTTTAAAAAGACAATCCTTCAACCACAAAGCAGGGTCAGAGAGTCTCTCGAAGTCTTCGGCAGCTACAGAGACGTGAAAGGAGGCGTAGGTATTGTATCGAGTCTTCAGTCGGTGGCACTTCAAGTTATCCACATCGAGTGAACACAGACGTCCGACGATGTCAGTAGAGGTGGTGACCGGATCTAGCTTGGTCAGAAACAATGCTCTCCGACGGGAATATGAGGGGGCAACACTCAGCTTGCATGCCAGGGACGCTCCGGCTTGCGCAGGGATTCGAGTCTTTGGGCTGATCGGGTTTGGCTTACCAGGCAGTGCATCATCTTCCGACGCCACGCTCACCAGCGCAGAGACCCGTGCCTTCGGGCTCATGGGGTTCGGCTTACCAGGCAGCGCATCATGTTTCATCGTCCCGTTCACTGGTGCACCTGCAGACTTTGCAGAGAGCCGACGCAGGAGGGAAGCGCAGGGCCGCAGCAAATGTTTTTCCTCCACAGGGCCCTGCCTGAACCTCAGCATCGATTCGCGCACGCCTGCCAAGCCTGCCAAGCACGAATAGTAATGATAATAATAATATTAATAATAAAATTCAGGTTCCAATCAACATATAATGTTTGTCGCATACGTCTTCTTGTAAGCTCTTTGACTTGAGTAGATACCACGGGTCAAGTTTCCCCCGAAGCCAGCATCTTCTGGTCCCACTTCGTGGGTAAGCTTTCTTCCTTACATGGGCTGTGGCCTTCTTGTATTGCACTGTGCCAAGATATATTCGAAAGCTTGCCGACGGTATCTGTGCGGTTAACCAATAATGATTTGGTTCAAGACTGACACTCGAAGTGCAACTGCCCTCTGAAGTTAAAAGCTTAGAAACTAACCTTTTTCCCCGAGAGCAACTCTTGCTGCTTTATAATCGTCGGTGTAAAAAAAAATTTTTTTTTTGATAGACACAAGCAAAACATTACAGGGCAGCAAATTGATGGTCGAGGCCAATTTGTAAAAACCACATGCGATAGCATTTATCTATGAATGCGATAGCATTTATCGTTGCACTCCGCCAACGTGCTGTGAGGTTTATTTATTGAAAATGTAAAAGAACTGGTTCGCCAATTCACTGTTGATGGAAACCAACAAAATAGCAAACTCTAAAGCACCGTATACAAATCGCCCGTTTAAAATGCTTGCACTCTCTTTATAAAAAAATAATAAATAAAGCTGTTCTTGGATTCAGATTATTATTTAAAGCTGATTTCCATTAGACGAACTAGGCACCATCATCAGCATTCCTTGACACAAAACGTTGCACTCACTAATCTGTTCAAATTTTCGTTTTTCCCTCACACGATTGAAGATTGGAATTCTTTTCCATGTTCGGTTATTTCATCTTCGGATTTTGTTTATTATTAGATCATTTATCTTAGAATCGTGTAAGGTGTCGTTTTAGATTAATTTTTGTATTTCGAAATGTTTCGGTGTTGATAAACTTGGTGTTTCTATACTTCGCAATTGTGCTTCTTGTCTAGAGATTGGTTCTACTGCTTGCAGTGTTGTATTGTATCGCCTTTCTTGGGTTATCTGATGTACTGGCTTATATTGTTTCCTGCTTTTTGATACGGGTATCTTATGTTTGTACTTTTCTCATCCTGCTTGGACCAATTGTAATCTGCAGTACCAAATAATGAAAAACAAATTAGCAATTCATCTGGATTGGTGCATAGGTCGGGACGTCAGTGTTTTCGCTAAATTCAGCGGTGAAACTCCCCGCTAAATTTAGCGTCGTACTTTAGGACGACGCTAAATCCTTGTCGTCCATGAATCACACTAGAGGTCGTCCTTGAGGTTGTCCTAAACGTCGCTCTTAACGTTGTTTTCTAAGACGTCGTCCTCGACGCTTTCCTTGATGTCGTCTAGGACGACGTCCTAGAGAGAAACAGAAAAGACAACCGACCGCTGAACAACCAACTATTTTAATAAATCGCCCTCCTCTTAATAAATCGCCCTCCCCTAATACGAATTGTATCAACACCAGGAGATTTATTGCGTTTTAAAGAAAACAAAATGGAGTGTAATTCGTCTATTGTGAAAAGAGGAAGAAATGCTGAGTCTGATGCACTAATATTAGCGCTCAAGGCAAGCGGTTTGAAATCACTGTCTTTTGCAAAGCCCGATGACGCAGCAAAAAGTTTGTTAAAGTTGTTCACTACTGATTGCAGATCTGGGCCGAAGTGTTTTTGAAGGGAGTCAAGAAGCGAAGCCTTTCCTCCACGCCCTGTAAAAGAAATAATCAACTTCCATGTTTCACGTGGATTCGATCTTGCCTCAATGAATCTTGGCTTAAAGTAGCTTCGTTTGGCAGACCATATAATTACATTAGCTTTGTTTCGAGCGCTTCGATACTGTGCTTTTAACTGCAAATTGTAATTGTAATATACAATTACATTATATTATATATTACAATATTGTAATATATAATTACAATGCAAAATAGTAATAATAATAATAATAACAATAATTAGAAAAGGTGTAATGCAACGTTATCGAGTCCCTATTTATGTACTTCAGTTATTACATGTTTAATGGAAATTTGTTCGGGCTTCCTTTTCAAGATAGCCGCGCACACGAACGTCAGCGTCGCGCATATCGCTTTGCTTTTCCGGGAAGCATTTGCATTCGCTCGTACCTCGTCGCGCTCCATTTCACGTCAGCGGCCGTCAACGACCACGCGTCGAGCGGCAAGAAGGAGAGGAGAGCCACGAGGTGGGCAGAGTTATCGAGCTCCCTGACCTGTGGCCGGGAGACTGACCGCACTTGTTGTCGTTGAAACGATATCGCGGAGGGAGGGGAAGGAACGTTCCCGACTCCGGCCGGGCGACCGAGGGTTAACCTCGCCGACGTCGTCGGATGACAAGAGCGTGTTTGTCCAAGGAAGCAGACAGCGTCGTTACCCCACCTTAATGTAATGGAGCCCCGCATCATGGCTCTTATTTTGACTCCAGCGGAGCCCATTAGGAAATTGCTCTTCCCAGTTTGCCATCCACTTAGCGGCTTGCACGAGACGAATTGAAATTGACGCAGGAGACCGCCACACACTCCGGGTACGGGGAGCCCTGTCTCGGCCCGGCCACATTCCGGCCATAATGCGTGAGAAGGTCAGAAACAGCTCGCTTAGGACCTATTAGGGGCGCATTACCTTCGACGTGAAAGTGTCTGTCAACAGCTAACATGGGCCCGTTCTCGGCGAACAAAGCACGCGGGAGTGCTCTTACGTGTCGACAGAAAGATTTATGCATGTATAGTGCACCTTCGCTGTCGAGAAAATTCATGCCGGAGCAGAGAAGGTCGCGGCAAGAAACGGCGACTCGCGCCGTTTCAGGTAGTAAGACGGGAAGAAAGAGTTCTAGTGCTTGGGTGCTGCGCCGTGCTTGCTTATCTCGTATGTGATACGATCTGGATCGGAAAGCGAGCAAATTTGTATGGTGTCGGCCAGAGGTAAATCTCCACTTTTGAAATGCTCAGTCAAGAATATTTTAGTCGGCGTACTATTACCTAAACACAAGGGTACCGCTTTTGAAATGCTCAGTCAAGAATATTTTACTCGGCGTACTGTTACCTAAACACAAGGGCAAAATAGCGGATGGTTAGTGTATCGATCGAACTCACTGATGTCAAGCAATTTCCTTCAGACACCGTGAAGTTCCCACCAGAATTAAACTCGATATCCGAACGGTGTCGTTACTAATCTTTTCATCGAGGCTCATACCGCACTTTTGTCGACTCACTGCTGTGAACGAAAGCGGACGGAGCTCCCACTCAAGCTTGTCACAGTGAGCTCTGGGTCAAATGGACAAACGCAGTGACGTCCTTGGCTGCTCACAGGCCGTAATCGCTGCCAGAAGGAGTCCGCCTCCCCGCTCGCACTTTCCTGACTCGTATGGAGTCGCAACGGTGGGGGTATTCGTTTCGAGGCGGGCCAGCTTCCGCAAGGCGCCTTGATCGACCCACGGACGTACATGAAGCCGAACCTACTAAGTTGCTCTCAGCTATCCCACAGGACAAGGTAGCAGGCGGCTCGCAGAACGAGGACGGATGTTCGGGCTCGGTTGTTCGGGGGGGGGGGGTGAGTCTCCTTCGCCCCGCTAAGTGCGAAGAGCGTGCCCTGCTCCCTACGGCACTGCGTGGCAACAGGAGCAGCGTGGGCGTGTTACTTGCCTTCCCGTCGACTTGGCCAGTGTCCCCAGCCGAAGCTGAAGGTCCGGCCATGCCCGTTAACAGATGGCTCCGGACGTCCCAGGTCCGAGTCATTCGTCTTGCCTTAGGGCTCGTTTTACTGCTCGCCCGTTCTTCAGCGTTCTAATCGGGTTCAAGTTGTCGGGGCGACGGTCTCCACTTGTGGATCAGGTGTCGAAACAATTTCGAGAATTTCGCGTTCGGTTGACCGTCGGAAACGAAACGTAGGCGATATCTGCCTCGAATCTCGCATTGCCGTCTTTATAGCGAGGTCTTTGTACCTGAGCTCTTAAAGTCACAATTGAAAAGTTATTGAGCTAGAGTTAATTACTCAAGGAGATTAAACTTTAAAAAAAATAAGGTTTTTGAGCGCACAATTTCCACAAAATAAACCTCCCTAAAAATAGAAAATAGCGCCATATTTACGTCGCGAGACATATTTTGAGTTAGGAGAGTGAGTTGTAAGATGCCTGATCGTATCAACGCCTTATGGGTGCCACAATCGCCGATCTGCCGCTCAGTTTCTACTGGTGAGCAAGGTAGCGGTCCGATCCCACTTTGATTCAACACACCGCTCACGATGCATCTTGAGGACGCCATAAAAGTGTCTAGTGCTGCCCATCAGGATACTGCGGATTGATAACGGACATAATAAAGATGAAGACATCAGAGTAGGGCACTCGTCTCCACCATCACTACGCCAAGTATCGGCGCTCCGTTCCCGCCTTTTTTCTTCTCGTGGGCGCCACCATCTTTGCGCTTAGTGCAGAGCGGGCGTAACTGCAGAATCGTTACCGTTCGAAAATGCCACTTCCTGAGTGGTACGATCTGAGGAAGTTCAGGCTTTATCTCCTTACACTGTGGCGGACCGTTTAAACGCGGGGACAGCAAAACCGTTTCGTGCGATTTCAGATCAAGCTTCGAACAGCTGGCAACCACGATTTTGAGCACGAAAATGGCTGGAATGTCGGCTGTTCTGAAGCTGGGCCTATTCAGCGGCTCTACTGTCTACTCCGTTTCGCCCTACGATGTACTGCAACGGACGTTATGAGCCATGTTAACCAATACCACATGTATTGTGACAGGTGACTCGTAGCGTCCGTATAGCCCCACACCGGAACACCCGAGGTCGCTACAAAGAGAGGAGTAACACACAGTTGGGACCAAAATGGAAGAACGTTGGTTGGGACAGCATCCATTCAGATGAGCCTTATACCTTAGTTACACTAGCGCTCTTAACTTCCATTAAGCCCGCGACAGTTGACTCAACCGGAGTTACATGGTGGTGCCAACTGTCATTGAGCCGCTAACGATCATTGAGTTCAACTGAGCTGGCGTACCTCAGTTAACTGATGGGGGTTCGCCCCAATAGAGCTAAAGATGGCGGGCCGCATCGCCGCCCATCGTCGGCGCCAGCGAAGCACTCGCTATTGCGGACGTTTGAGGGAGGTATTGTCGGAAGAGGTATGATTCGGGGCCAAAACTGCCGCTAGAACGATCATGGCACGTCGCAGAAGCCAAAACTTGGCGACCTCGGCGAGGGCGGCTATTTTGATGTCGGTGCCGATAAAACTTTGGTTATGTCTCTCTTGCTTGAGTTCGCGTGAAACGTTCTAACTATCGTTTCTTTACTGTTTTAAGCGTTTATGAGAAATGACAAGTGTGCATATAAGTCATTTGCATCACTTTTTAAAAAAAGGCAATGTGATATCAGTTTTGGTTTTGTTTCGGTTTCAACTGTGTCCCTTGACGCGCATCTCAACTGGGATTGTTAGGCCTATGTACTGTGTAACACCGGACGACTTAGTTGAGCTTAATGACAGTCGGGAGATGCCAACGATCGTTGGCTTAATGACAGTTGAGAGCGCTAGTGTAACTAGGGTATTAGATGCGGCACCTCGATTCTCTCGCTGAAATTCTAATTTACATTTTTAGAAATAAGGGGCTGACTCAAAGTAAATACTGTTTTATTTAGTATAAACCCAATGCCCAATATAGCAAACAAATAAACGAAGGAAGTTACGTCGACGCATATGTTCCAGCTGCACCCAGTTCGCTGCACTGTGAGTGTACCTTCAACGGGAAACGTGCTATGACCCCCACGTTTTCGCTGAGCACGGTTTCCTTTTAATCGTCAAAGCGGAATGAAGTTGCACTAGGAGGCTACTTAAATTTTCTACCTAAGGCCAGTTATTTTCACTCGATGCACTACCGAGAAAAGTGGTCACATCACTCCTAACAGTTCAGTCATTGGTAATCCACCTGTTTGCGATCTATTTGGTGATGGAAGAAAGATACAGGCAACGGGCCCTGATTATTTCCGTGTCTTTGGTACGCTTATACCATCAAGTTCATTGCTTTACGTAATAAGAAAGAAAGAAGGAAACGTGCGCAGACAAATTTTTCTTTGTACCGCATTTTTCGGACAATAGTCCGCACCCGGTGTATAGTCCGCACGTCAAAAGTTATCGCATATAGAGAGCACCTCTTGACAAACGCCTTCTTTTATTAGCTCGAAAAGAAGCTGGTGTCATACATAAATCGTTATTAAAGAACCCTTGCCTTCACGAAATCCGCCACGTTTCGTCATGATGAACAATCTAGAAAATCAAATCCTTGTATAGTCAGCACCGCGTAGAATTTCAACTTTCAAACCTGTATAGTCCGCGAACTAGAGTCAGAAAAATACGGTGCATCACAAAGACATAAGCAATGCTACTTGTAGGGCTCAAGATAGCTTCGAAAGATAAATGCCTGTAAAAAAAAAAAACAAAAAACAAAAAAACACTCTGATTTTTGTATGTTTTAATAGTATATTTTGTAGATAAATATAGATAAAAGAGTGCAATGTTTGGGAAACAACAACAACAACAACTAAACTTCAGAATTCTCAGAGTTAACTGGCCTCAGTCAGTAAAACAGTAGAATTTCTTAAATGTAACAAAGCAAAAAATAAATAACTGTAGATCGTTGAATTTTTACGCGGTGCGGAGTGCACCGCGTAAAAATTCTACTCTTAAACATGTATAGTTTGCGGACTATATGTAGTCGGGAAAATACGATAATTAGAGCAAATTAGATCCTCATAATTATTTTCTTTACAGGTTTTCTTCTTATAGTAACCGAATTCTAGGCCACGAGATCATAAATTTAATTTCGTCCGAAGGTTTTCGAACTCTAGAGCCCATTAGCGTGAAAGACAGCGGGCTATCTACAGCGACGTTAGGGGACCTTGGTATTTATTTTGGCAAGGCTGCGAAGTATGGTTTTGTATTTGAGGGGGATGCTGCCTGTTAGCAACCGCTGCGTGCTCAGACTTTCCTTCCAGCCCTCGAAAGTGTACAACAGTTCTCTTGCCTTTTTGAGCGAGTCGTGCCCCGACTCTAAATAACTCTCAAGTTAAAAAAACAAAACGAAAAACAAGAAGGGAACTTGGCTCCTCGAAGAAGTTCCAAACAGTATACACACGGAGAACGCCGTTGACCGCGGAGGAAAAACTATCGAGTCAGTGTTGGTCGTGCGCTCGAGGAAGAGTGTTGCCCTTCCCAATGGCCCCCGGCAACATCCCTGCTGACCCAAGAACCGAAGTAGTGTGCTCTTCGAATGTACAGACACTTTTTAGGCACTCATCGCGTACAGTTAGAACTTTTGGTTCCCGGCACTTATGTTTTTCTCGAATTCGCCGGTACAAATCGGGGTTTCTCTCTTCATGCTCAAAACTGAGTTTAAAGGAGACACGTTTCCTTGTTTATGGTCATGCAGAGCACGACAAAGCACAAACAAGCCGTCACCGTTTTTCTTTTTTTCTTTTTCAGCCGAATTGTTGCAAATGAAATAACTAGTGCAGTGGAATATGCACATGTGGGGTACTAGCCCAGGCGAAAACATTTCGTGTTCGACACTAACTTGGCTTAATGAAAAAAAAACACAAAAAACGGACCGACAGCGCTTTCGCGCTAGCAGTGTATAGCGCGTTGTACGTGTTTCCAATGTTGATAAAGTGACCAAGTGATGCGCCTGATACACTGGACACGTGTATATGGCTGATAAAGTAATAGAAGGGATGAGCAAACATGTAATTTTGCCTTTACTATTTTTTTCTCTTTTACATCGACGTGTCCTAGGTTGGGAGGACAAGGGGGCAACTGCTCTAGGGGGTCATTACCTCATCGCACCCCGTCGAGAGCCTCCCCTGCCGTTCGGCTCACCTTGGCCCGCGCTGGTGCTTCTACAAGCAGCAGCCACTGGAACCCGCAGGCTGTCCCTTCGCTCATCGAGCAGACCACCTTCATTACTCCCCCTATTGTGTTTCGTCCCTCCTAAAACTCACAACATTACAAAAAACAAAAAGAAAGGAAAAAAGAAAGAAAGAAGACAACTTATTTTTCTGTTTTTGACATCTCCTACAGCCTGGAGGCTTCAGATGAGATTTCGCTCTTGGATCTTCACACCCTCGATCGTCTCCGTCATTGTTTGGGCCTATCATTTTCCGAGCCCGGTCGTAGCAGTCTAAAAAGTTTTTTGCGACGTCAATTTTTGGATTACGCTGTTCTTGTCGCTTCTCACTGACGTCAAGCGACGTTTTTCCCGGGGCATTTGACGCGCGGAAATAATGAAACCCTTGGGAAAGGCCGCTCAATATTTTCACCACATATGTCGCTCGGGTCAGGAAGAACCTATTTAGCGGAAAAATCATTTTTATTATTTTATTATCCTTCTCTGCACCGAGGTATATTTCCGCGAAGCGTGGTTTTTCATCTTCTCGATGTCTTTTAAGGGCGTCTTCACTCTCGCTACTGAGGGTACTCTAAACGAAATTGTCACGGGCGGTGCTGTTGCGTTCGTTGTCAGAACTTGTGGGCACTTACCCAACCGGGAAATTGGCCAATAATCTGAGTACTGTCAATCAGGGTGTCTGCTGCAGTACCGATCAGTTACGCGAGGCTCGTGCTTCGTTGTCCTTCAGCCAGTAGTGCAGAAGCAGGTGTGTACCGCAATAAGTCCGGTTAAATAGCAACCGCCTCCGGATTGCTTGACGCTTGACGTATGCTTTAAGAATTTCATTGTGCACGATCGGAAGGCCCCACGTGCCTTTCCGATATAAGGGGAGTAACTGTTGGCCCCATTTCTCAGCACGTTGGAGAGCAACATTGTGAGTTGTTGCATGTTGAGGCGTTCGTTTGGAGAACACCGCCAGGACCGGGGGGTGGGGGGAGACCGACCTGCCTGGCCTGCCTCCGGTTCCGCACTTTTGTTGAAGTAAACGTCGCAGCGGACCAGAGCACTCGTTTCTTGGCTTTGGTGAAAGAAGTCGAATAATGGATGCCCTTAATGACAAAATAACCGATTCTTATTCTCCCTTCCTAGCTCATTTACTTCTTTACGCATGAATCTTTAAGACAAACGTCCTCTACTTACACGTGCGACCCAGTGCAATGACACGGGGTAAAGGGACCTCGTGTGTGCGTTGAGTGGGCCTGCCCGGGTAAGAACCCATTTATCATTCATTTATAGGGTTGACTTTGTTCCTTGTTTCATAGTCGGCTAAAATCCATAGTTCACGATGTAACGACTCGCAGGTAAAGTCAAGGCTAGATAGATTTTGATGAACGATGCGGGCGCACGGTTATTCAAGGCAAGTTCAGATTGCTATTAAAAAAGTTATCTTAAATAAAATATATTGTTTAATCTTTTTAGATGGTCATACCCTGTAGCACCAATAAATGACTGCTTAAACAGTTGTCACAAGTGTGACAAACAGACGCCCGTGTTTGCTCGAATGCATCATGCGAACACGCGTCCGCGAAAACACGCAATCAAAGACAAAAAATAATAAAAAGAAGAAAGAGAAGAGCGGGCCGCTCCATTTGGAACACTCGGCCCTTCTTTTTAAATCGAACAACGTGGTGTAAACTCTTTTCTCGCGAATTTTTTTTTATCGAATAAAGCGGAAAAAAAAGTGTTTTTTGTTCTTGATTTTTTTTTATAGCCTTTCAGCTTCGAGAAGAACCAGCTTCTCCAATATCTTCCTTCCATGACCCGCGTGTTCGTCTGACCTTACTCGCTTTTCGTTTTGGCTCACTATTTCTTTCCTCACACAAAAGACACGCAAGTCAAATAAAAACACAAACGAACAAAACAAAACAAAACAAAAATGGAAAGGGAAAGTACTGGAGAGAAACCGATTGAAAAAGAGTCCGACACACGACGCAAAAAAAGAAAAAAAAGAACGAACGATTTGTCAACTTCCATTCGTTTTCATGCGGGCGCCATCTGCAGCTGCGCGCTTGCGGAGCCAGCGGCCGCAGTAACAGCGTTGTTGGGAAGGGAGCTGGCGCGTGCGTCCATTGCAATAGCGGTGGCCGCCACTGCGGATAATCGAATGGGGGTTTCTCGGATAAACGGTCGCCATCGTTGTTCGCGACAACTCGCAGATGCAATTCCGTGTCCGCTGCGCCCTCCAACGCTGTGCCTGTCCGCCGTGCGCCGCCGCCGCGTTCGTTCGCGAAGTCGGACCGTCTTGCCCCGTCGGCGCGTGCCTGGTCGACGCGCCGGAGCGAGAGCTGGGGCGCGCTCACTTTGCTGCGGCTGCTACGGCCAGTGCGCGAGCAAGGAAGGCGCTCTTGTTTGCCGTAGTCGGCCACTAACGAAACTTGTGTCCTCCAACTTTCCGTGCTGCGCTCTTGCTCGGAACGGTGTTCTTCCCGCAGTGGAATATGAGGCGTGGGTCAACGGCACCTTAGCGGTGGCGCTTTTTGGAATAAAGGCGGATCCGCGCCCACGGCGCTACGAAGGACCGGATCGGGCTATCGGCGCTCCGGACAGTGAGTCCGGCCCGCGTCGTAAACCCAGCATCTGGGCGAGCGTAGACACGCCGAGGGCCCGTCGGAAGTGTGGAAGGAACGCCCGGTGGCCGCTCGCCGGTTCTATGGCTACGGCCTACGGCTCTCCGCTTTGAAACATTGATGCTTTCACGTCCGGTGGAGGGGCCTCGCTTTGCATCGGTCGCTGGTTAGTGCCCCCCCCCTCCCTTCCTCCTTACAGGAATGTCTGGACGGCTCCGTAAATCACAGATTCAGTTTGTTTTTCGTACCGTTGCTAGCTTCGAACAGCGCCGTTCTTAGGTTCGATGATAAAACCGTGGATAGATAGAGAATCTGCGTGAGGAAGCTGCGGTGCTTAGGGACTTTGCTTAGGCGCGGGATGTTCCTGGGGAAATATTCCAAACGGAATGAGCGCGGAATGAGGGAGCTTCTTATTGCATACGCTTGGTCTGACTGGGAGAAGCGCGAGACCGGCGTAATGAGCTGGATTTTGAACCGAGACAGCTCGTCCCGTAGCGTATTACTTCGGTCAGACAGGACAGCGTTACCGGTTACCTCGGCAGTCGATGAGTTTCGTAAGACTAAAATAAGTTGTGAAAGAATTCATTCAGGTTGATTCGAAGTTTTAGTGAGCCTGGAGGGGCTGAGGCTAGGGAATGGAAAACGCTACCTTGTCTTAGAGTTACTTCGTTTATCGATTCTTGCAGCCTCGCTACGGTTGCGTTGTTGAGCTGCTTTCACTGCAGAATAAGTTTTTTTTTGTGCGTAATATTGTTTAAACATTTTTTGATGCTAAATTGAACAGAACATGAACATTCGGAGGTTGCTTAAACTATCTAGAATTCGCAATGATAGGGGCACTAATGGCGTTTTGGAATTTCGATGCAAGATAACGTCAGAAGAAGCATATAGACGATTTTGATGATTCTGTTATAGCATGGTTGTGAGGTGGGTGTTCGGGCTTAGGTCGTACGGGGTAGAAGCTTGATACTCAGAGAAAATCATCGCTTTTACAACGCACTCACACTGGCCAGTAATATTCCCCAAAGAAACAAACAACATTTTCAGTTATTGGGGATACGGTAGGAACATTGCTTACAATTGCATCATCGCACGTTCCAAGGAAGAGAGAAAATGGGGTAGGCATTTTATCACTACTTTACCCTTCACGCACTTTTCTCTCCGATATTTTCAAACGCAAGAGCTCTTCCTTTTTTTAACCTTTTTCCTCTTTGTTCTTATGTTTTCTCATTACTTTATCTACCACCCGGTCTTCTTGCCATCAATTCTTTATTCATCAGAGGCGCGAATCATTGGTTCGAATCGCATAGCGCTGCGTGACTCAGGTGTAAAGACCAATTGAACCTTGTCGTCCGTCACTGCCCTGTGGAGCTTTCTGAATGATTTAGTGCTGCTCGATTCGCACTGGCGTTTCGCACTCCTCTAATATTTTCAAGTTTGCTGCACTTGCTTGGATCTCTGTACAGCGGAAAGTAAGTATGTCTCATCAATGTTATCCCATGTATCCGCTACAAAGCGGCAATTGGGTCGGGGCAGAGGCGTGCTTCTGATAATTTGGAGTCCACGACAAGCTTCACGCAGTTTTGATTACTCGTGTGCACGCAGGTATATTGCTCACTCACTTCGTCCCTCCTGCTGCGGAGCAGGGGTGCGTTAGCGTACCTGGCCAATAAGTTATTTACTGCTGATTTTTTGACTTCTCAGATTTCATTGGCAACCTGATTGCCGCTGTTGCCTAGCAAAATTAGACATTAGATGTTTACATAGCGTGATGTCGGTCTGCCATAGTATGGCGACACTCACTTATGGCGCGTTCACACTGGAAGCGGATCCGCAAACGCGAAGCGGATCCGCGCGTTCTCAACCGCAAAGCGGCTAGGATCGAGCGGTTGGAGCGCGTTTTTGCCAACCGCTTCGGGACCGATTTCTCCCAACCGCTTTCACGAACCGCAAAGCGGCAACCAATCACAACGCGACGCTGACGTGACGTCAGTGACTTTCGAAACAAGATGGCACCTGTCGCTGGTGAGGCGTCCAAGGCGCTGTAGTCCTAGCGCTACAGCAGACAAATCAACGGAGAAACGGGATGTTCACGTCCGTCACTTGAATCCGCCGCGAAAAGAATTGACTCGTAATTTTAACGGGCTTCGCACCGGTGATTTGGTTCGGGTGAGAGTTCGTTTATTATTCCGGGTGCCACAGCCCGAAGCTTGCTGCCCTGTTAGCCTCTGCCCGTAGAACGTCGGAACCCGCCCCTGATCGACCGAAATGTCAGCTTTCGTACCCACTAACGCAGTCGCGGGAACTATTGAAAGCTTTCGACACCGTGCATGACCACCAGGAAGGCCGATAGAGACGTCGTGAGCCTGATTGCGTAGCCAACGCACTGCCGCGGAGCGGGCAGGGCACCTGCGCTAGCTCGATCTGTAAAGTTTACTACTAACAAAACAAATAAAGGGAACCTACTCAAGGAATAAAGTGTACGTACCAGACGTTGCAGAGGTAATCCATACGGCGTTTATTTGAGCTTAATGCCAAACAAACAGTAGACTTGATCGACGTGCGAGCGACGAGAGGAGAGTCCGCCACCAACGAAGCCACGACCGGCTAGCACCGAACACACTGCCCCGCACCACGGTCCACCCCATTGCTCATAACTTCGAAAATGATAAGAGCGAACGAGGGAGGAAAAGCGGCCCTCTATCCCGAAAACAAGGTCAGCTATTAATGCGGGAAGGGTCCACTTCGAAGAAAAAGGTCGGGGGCATCTTGTTCTGAGTCAGCAAGGCGCGCCTAGCTGGGCTTTGCTTGTGGGCGAAGTCGAGGGAATCACAGGCGAGTTTGGCGGGTCCATGGTTCTTTTTTCGCTGCCTGAACTCGTGATGCGTGCGAACATCCCGGAGAAAAATCTTCACAAAGTGCCAAAATGGCAAAATTTTGGCTTTGGATCGTCGATTAAAGTGGATTTTGGATTGTAAAACAGGGTTGCCAAACGCAAGTCTCAAAAGATCACGCGTGATCGCCGAGAAACCGCCAGCCGCCTCTCGGTGTGTCTGAACGGGGTCGCTCGCGAACCACATCCGCAATCGCTTCGCGAACGCGGATCCGCTTCCAGTGTGAATGCGCCATTACGCTGTAAATGAGAGATTTAGCTGGAGCAGTACGTCTGATAGCCTGGGATCTTTAACGTGCACCACGCAGTATAGTGATTATATGAACGCACGCCGGTACGATGCTTATTCAGATCGACTGCACCCTATTTTCGCGACCACCACTGTTTCCACTTGCACCAAAATGTGCGAATTTACGAAGTCAGATTATATAAATTTTAGCTAAAAACTTACAGGGCAGAAAATTGATGGTCGAGGCAAATTTGTAGAAACCACAGTGGTGATTATCTATGAATGCGATAGCACTTATCGTTGCACACCGCCCAATTTAGTGGGAAACTGAATTGGTGCATCGGTCGTGACGTCAATTTTTTCGCTGAATTCAGAGGGGGAAACTCCCCGCTAAATTTAGCGTCCTCTAGGACGACGCAAAATCCTTGTCGACCTTGAGATTCCCCTAGAGATCGGCCTTGAGGTCGTCTCAGACGTCGTTCTTAACGTCGTCCTCGACGTCGTCTACGACGGCATCGAGGACGACGTGCTAGAGGACATCTAGAACGACCTCGAAGACGACCTCTAGGGCAACCTCAAGAAAGACTTCTAGAACGACCTCTAGGAGACCTCAAGGACGACGTCAAGGACCACCTCTAGGACGACCTCTGGGGCAACCTCTAGAACAAACTCTAGGAAGACCTCAAGGAGACCTCAAGGACCACGTCTAGGACGACGTCGAAGACGACGTTTAGGACGACCTCTTGGACGACCTCTAGGACGACGTAGAGATCGTAAGGTCCTTGAAGACGGTGTGAATGTGAAGGAGTGCGTACTGCTGCTCCGGCACGCTGAAACGGTCTACTGCGCATACCTACTGCGAATTAGGAGGCAAGAATATACATAGCTAATAATCTTAAGTAGTAGCTTAATAATGCTATCAGATTAAAATAAATCGTTTTGGTTTTGATGTGGGGGTAATACCAGTTTTGAAATGTACCAATATTCAACAAAGGCCTTTATCGTCCCTTTATAGGTTGCTTCCCCACAACTATGGTGTCTGAGAGGAGAAGCCGCACGCGCGGGCGATTCATTAGCCACGTGTTTAAACGAAACGTTCGCTTTCTTCTTAAATTGCTTACGCTATGCACCTTTTCCACAAGTTGGCAGCCATCTTGAATGTCGTCACTTCTGGTATGCAGTCAAACATCGTTTTGATCTCTCCACGCCGCTGGAAGGTGTTTACGAAAAATACGTGATTGTCACACATTCTTGTTTTGCCTCGCCTATATTTTCTCGCATATTTCAGGTTGAAATGTTTCATTATTTTTTCGTCCCGCATACCAGATACGGAACCCACGTGACTGAGAACGACAGGATACAAAATACGTCTATAAAGGCTGGATTGCACTGGGTGAATATGCTGCGAAAAATCGTCGAATTTTGCCCGGCGGCTTTTGCTCTGCGCTCGGCCTCAACACAGGGGCTGCTATCTCGCGCGCAAAGCGAGCGTTCGTTCGGGCGAAGTTCGTCAGCTATTCTTCAAACAATTCGCTCCATGGAGCGAATATGCGGCGAATAACCGACGAACTTCGCCCGGCGGCATTCGCTCTTAGCCGCGGCGTCAAAACAACCGAGTGTTCGCCGCGTATCTAGCGGGGCTAGATATTGTCCGCCCGGCGAATGCCGCTACCTGAAGCGGCCGACGCGCGGCGAAGGACACTGGTCAATCAAGACGTTGTACGGGGTTTGGTTTCCCCTTGGTTCCGATACTGTGACTAAGCATGCTCCCCGCCCCGTCTGGACAATCTGTTTCCCAACAAACACTCGAAGGATTATTAAGACTCAAGAGTACATCATTATAGTTTACTTGCTCGATTCGTTGAATTTGTTTTGCGCTTTACGAATATGACGTGTTTAAACAAAGCTTTATAAGTGGCTGGTTTCATTGGGTATTCACTTTCCCACTTGTAAACACTGACAGTGGCGCTGTTCGCGTTGGCGGCGTTCGCAGCTTATTCGCCTCATGGAGTTCAGTGGTGAACAAATACGTAGAGGCGCGTCGTTGTAGATTTTGCTGCGCGAACTTCGCCATGAATGTTCGCTGCATGTAGTCCAGCCTTTAAGGGGGTACTCCGGCAATTTTCCCAGCTACCCCAACTAATTTTGATTTCGGAATCACCGGCCTTTACCCTCTCCGGTATGCTAGTTAGTATCGCGAAATTCGGAACAGTTATTGTGACATCGGCAAGTGAAAATGATGCCAAAACCAATATTCAAATCAACCCGCGATTTTCAGTGGCGTGGCGTCAGGGAAGGCAGGATTGCAGGTCGAGCGGGCAGTCTAAAAATGGACAATGCCGATCATTTGTTTCGTGCAGTTGCGCGGGTGCTGGAGCGAGTATTTGAAAGCATTTATTTGACACCATAAAACAGCTCGTAATCAGTTGGGAACAAAGTCTACAGTCCAAAGTGTGCAACCTCCGGCTTCCCCTGACCGTACGTCCCTTTTTTATTGTTTCCAGTCAGGCACGTATCCAGGGGGGGGGGGGCGAGGGCTCCCCCCTCCCCCCGAAATCTTCCATTTTGCTGGGACCTCCTCTCCCCTTCCCCTCATACAGCATTTTGTCATGGGCGGGCCTCCCCGAAACAAAATTCTGGCTACGTGCCTGTTTCCAGTAGAGATTTTCACTTTGTAAAACACGGTGAGGACAAAATTATAAATTCAGTAACTTCATAAAAAATATTTTTGGCTTAATATTTGGCTTACTATTTCAGCAATGTTTGTTGGTGCGTTTAGCAAATTTTCGGGCAAATCGGGGACTATGAAGGAAGCTCCGGAGTACTCCTTTAAAAGTTAGAGAACGGTTGCACGGGTAGTAGCAGTATTGTATCGTGTATTTTGTGTAGAATATTCTGAAGTTAAAGGCCGATTGAGCCAAAGAAAAATAATTGGTTTCTCAGGGAAATTAAGTTTGGCATCGCGTGTTCTTTTAAACGTCAGTGTTACAGTGAAGACTACTTATAGTCATATAGGTTCTTGTCAAAAATAAACGAATAAATAAAAAAAGAAAGAACAACAACACTGTTTTAGACATACTTTTTTTTCTGTTACCAATTATACATATACCTTTCTATTGAAAACCAGTCTTGCATATTCAAATGCCTGATCGGTCTCTCAACGTGACAGTCCGGGAGACCTGAAAAGTAAGGGACCAGGTCTTTGCGTTTAGTCTTCGACCCTTCTGCTAATCACTGTCGTATGCGGTTGAGGGTTGGTTTGCTACCATACAGTTCAGTTTTCAGTTTATGCAGGCTCGTATGTCGTGAACGGCTTGCGCCTGCGCACGGATTAGCTTTGGTGAGGTAGTGAAGATCTAAGTCTTATTTTTGGCGACGCTTCTGCTTTAGTTGGTTGGTTTTGCAACCAGCACGGTAAATAAAACCGGATCTTCACTTTATTATTAATTTGGTATTCTTTCCGTCATGTTTTCGGTCGAAAACATGACGTACAATGTTGTTAGCTGTTTTGTCCTGTTCCGTTTTTTTCTTCGTTTCTTTTCCGTAAATTCAAGCTGATCTTTCACCAATATGCACCAACAAGTTAACCTAAAGACTGTAAACAATGTCCGAACAAACATTGAAACCCTCAATGAATCTCCTAAAATTGAAACACATTTTCTGTTCTCATAAAAAAAAAGTTAAAACAAGAATCGCTCGAACAAAGTACGCACACAACCACTGAATCAACTACAAGTATAGTAAATATATCAATTTCGTCTCGCAGCAGCTTGAATCGATGTTCCTGTGCTACAAGCTAGTTTAGGAAGGATTTTTGCAGTGTAACCTTTATCGCAGTCTTATATCTAGCCGAGAATTGGGCCGGTAATCGAAACCTGAAACTGGACGTTGCTGTTTTAAATCGAAAAAGCCCGGAATAGATTGCGCATTACCTCCCAAGCTCCACTGCCCGGTTTTCTTTGTGATAGCAGAAACAACAAATAAATAAATGACGAAACAAGTAGAGAGACGCCTCAGAATGAAAACGCTTTTGGCATCACTGGAAAGGTTGAGTCGTCCCCTGGGATGGACATCTGTTATCTAAAGATAGAGGCAGGCAATAGAGGGACGGATGCCCGACAAACTAAAATAAAATGAGGCTTTTGAAGAAGACTGTTGGTCACAACACAGTAGCGAGATTGAGGGAGAGCGAGAGAGTGTGAAAGATAACAGTATACGAAAGAAAGTACAAAACTCGGATTCATCGCGGTCTTTTGCGGCTTAAAGAGTGTGGCCCATCGAAATTGCCCTTAAAGTGATGTAGTGTACGGTAGCTCCCGGGACACCAATGTGGGGATTTTAACGCGAGCACCCGGGAAAATAGAGAGGGAGAGAAAGAGAAAAAAATAAAGAAAGGAGAGACAGAGAGAGAGAGAGAGAGAGAGAGAGAGAGAGAGAGAGAGAGAAAGAAAGAAAAGAAAAAGGAAGAAAGGGAGAAAGATAGAAAGCGAGGGACCCTGGAAAGTTGAAGAAGAGGACGAGCGTCGAGAACAGCGACGTTTTACTTTTATCGAGCGAAATGTCGTCTTCCGTCTTGGGCTTCTGCTTCGGGGCCTGAGTGCCCCTGTTAAGCTGTATTACGACTTTGCCATTGTATACATCTTCCTCGCTTTAAGGAATAGGCCTGCATTTTCCATTCTTTTCACGTCCGTTTTTTTTTTGTTCCCATGTTTCGAAATTGCTTTGATGAGCCTTTTTTTTTCGCGTTAATAGGGCGCAGCGTCTTCGTTATAACTTTTTGCAGCTTGTCCAGGGACGGCCACCGGGTTGAAGCGCCGCTTTGTTGCTCCTATATCTTCGTCCCTCCCTACGATGGACTACACTCAAAGCCGCAGGCCACCAGGTTCAATAGCGAATCACGTAGAAACCACGTGCCACATTGCTCCAACGTGCGTATTAGTCTGTGCGTCTGAGTGCACAGACACGCTCGTCGCAGCAGTATACCACGTGGTTTCTTACAGATTCGTAACCTGGTAGCCCATAGGTTTGGCTGTAGTCTACCGTAGGGTGATACAGAGTGTAGCTTCAGAACTGCGCGTTTGTTGCTACTTTGTTTTCGGGTCCGAGATTCGACGCCGTGTCGAGTTCGAAAGCATACATTTCGGCGCTTACCGCGCGCGTATGTACGTAGTCTAGACGGCGACCTTCATTGCTTAAAGCATATTGCTATTAAAAAAAAAAAGAGGAAAACTTGGAGATGTGTCAATTTTTGTAGTACAGAGGATCTATCTACAACGAGACGCCCTGGTTTCGAGGAAATTATATATAAAAAAACAACGGCGAACGCTTTTTTTTAGGCTTGATATGTCTTCTGCTTGCCACAGGAGTTCATATTTATGTCCGAGTTGTTACAGTACATCACGGGCCACCGTTGGGATGCTGTTCTCGTTTCACGTAAAGATGGCGTCGGCTCAGGGGAAGGCGCTAGTTGTTGTGTTCACTGCGAGTAGGCAAAATGAATATCGTCGTGTTTATACGTTTGTAAGCAAGCAGTACCGAAAGCCGACAGGATTACAACATATTTATTTACAAGTATAACCCACGCAACACATCGAGTTAAGAATCAAAATCAAGACACCTCTATGTGGGGTGCTGTCGGTAAGGTGTGTAGGTTTTTGGTTTAGTAGGATATATGTAACCTCTGCTCGAGTTCCGCCGAGGCTCTCGAAGATGTCGCACTCTAGGACCCTAATACTGTCCTTCACGTAGCCACACAAAAATGAATTCAACGGTGTGATGTCAGGGAAGCGTTGAGGAAAATCCGTCGATTCGTCTCATCCTATATTCGATGCCCTGGAAATATTGAGTTGTTGTTCCATGGTCTAATTGTGTTGGCGTCTGGTGCTTCTTTACGACGAATACAACGATGCTCTTTCACACTCAAAAACGGACGAAACTCAGAAAACCACCCAACCCGCGCATTCTCCTGAGCCGTCGTCATCTTTTCACAAAACGAAAACTGCGCCGTGGCCCGCGAGGTACCGTAAAACCTTGGGCGAAAATGTGAAAACCCTTGTAATACGCAGGAAACACTTAAAAAGACAAGCCTATTTTTTATCAAGCCCCCAAAATCAAGGCTCTTCATTGTAGACACCCTGTAAAAACCGCGTTCAAACGGGACTACCTTTTTGCAATTTTGAAAACAACGGGCGCGTCGCTTTTTTTGTTTGAGCTCATAGAGGTTAAATTGTTTTCTTTTTGTGCAATATTAAATTGGCCCCTGCGTCGTCGGTATCGACACAATGTGACTGCCACGATTGAATTGGGCCCAACTATAGGAAGAATAGCAGACTCCCGTCGGCTTAGCAGTTTGAGTTGTTCGCTTGGGTATAAGTGAGGAGCCGGATTTCGAATTGCGCGAGCATAGTATTTATTCCTTTTTTCTTTTGTCGGCTCTTTTGGGGACAAGGAACAAACAAACACAAGGACGCGCGCGATGCCTTTTCGGGACGCGCGCCAACGCAGAAGGGCAAAGGTCACGTGCCACAACTTCTTCCTCTGCATTCTGACGAACAGCGTCCTCGTTTGGAAAACCTGATGGCTCATATAATTAGCGATTCCAAAGAATTGTTTGCGCGCGAGTTGTGCTCGCTGAAAGCTCAGTCCGACGTCGAATGTACGGCCGCTCTTCCTACTTTTAATCGTCGTAATTACGTCGGATTAAAGGGGACGCTCGAAGATGCGCCGGGGATTAGCCGCCGAGTACTGTCCTCTTTTCTGTTTTGTCGAGTGCCGATCGCCGTGAGTAATGATGTCGGGCCCTGGCCCGATGTATTTTTGCGCCTGCTAATTGAGAAGATGGAGCACCTGCGTTGGGCCGCTGCTTTTGCCCAGCGCTCCTTCGTCGTGTGCGCTGGCCCTGGGCTAGGAAGGAGGACGGCGGATCGGGGGCCGCTCTGCCCCAGCGCCACCTTCGAGAGCTATCTGCGCACTCGGCTTAAATCGCGCGAGTCTTTACGGCTGCCCGAGCTGGGCCTCAAGACTCGCGCGGAAGAAAACAACAACGGCCACAGAACCTGAGAGCGACGAATGCGAATAAGCCGTCGCTGATTGCAGTTTGTGAAACAGGAGTTCCGCGTTTTCTGTAACTGGTGCAAGAAACGAGGAAAAAAATAAGGAAAACAAATAAGGAAAAGTTGAAAAGAGAAGTGAAAGAGTTCGTGCCCCCAAAACATTACGTGTGCGAAGTCTGGCATTGCTACATTCTCAATACTGCAATCATCCTTCGCTTAAAAAAAAAAAAGAACAACGAAAAAAAAGCTTGTTCTAAAAATGATTTTGACTGTCTGCACTTCGACCCTTTCGTGTAGAGCTGAAAAGACCGTTGATGGCAAACGCGAAAGCTATAGGATTCTACTTTGTAGAGAATAGTTCGTCGTGAAGGAAGGAGATTGTTACTTTCTGAAGAATACTATACCTTAAACACAGTCCTTGAAGGAGAAAAACAAGTTCCTCAACAACACATAATTATTTCTCACTGTCGACCTGTTTTTGGCGCCGAATGAACGCTCTACGTCCGTATAGCCCAACCCTCAATGTACTGTCCCTATGAATGCTTTGAATGTCCGACTAAAATATGTGAGAAAAAAAGGCTCGAAGATTTGTTTTATAAAATAGCTTTGTTAAGCACGGTCGATCAGTTGTTAGACAAACACCACCCTTCTGGCGTCATATCATGAGGAAGCGATCGATAGTGCAGTATTTTACAAGAGTAGCGTAAAGCTGTTTCGTGTTAATACTGGGGAGCTCCAATTCTAACAAAATTCCTTCAATTGAAAGAAGGCCCACATCTTCCTCCTGCCTCCCTTCCCCCTTTCTTTTCTTTTCTTTTTCTTCTGGATTTAAAAAAAAAGTGTACCGGTGCAGAGAGTTAAATAATTTTGACAGGTATGGCTGTTGGTTAGCGGAATTTTGATCAACGGCATTCTTGTTTCGCGGGAGTATTGCAGTGTAGTGTGTTCGCATACCTTCATTTTTGATCTTTGGGAGTCCGAGCTGACCATCAATGGAATCTCCTGCTGCAGCTGTCCGATCACGCTGCAGAGTCCACTTTCGCATTTCGAAAAGAGACATAGCGCGGTGTTTTCCGAACGAAAAACGATCACCCAAACGAATGAGACTCGTAGCTAAGTGGGACCTCGCAAAGACATTTTGTTTCCGCTCCAGAAACTTTTCGGGGCCGCGGGTCCCTCGATTGCTGCGGGTCCGGCCGACAGCCAAAGCTGAACGACGTTGGGCCACAAGAAGAGGCAAATCTCGGGTTGGAATCAGTGACGAGGAAAGCAGTAGCCAGTCCACCGACGATTTATTATTGGACGCTCCCGAGCGTGTTCTCCAAAAGCTCGGCTTGCGATCGCGAAACTGCAGCTGGAGTGGCGAGATGAACCGCCGGGGCGGCAGATGTCGCCACTGCGTCTGCCTCGCGTCAAGTGCCTCTCGCATCTGTCGTTCTGGTTTCGGTGCACTGACACTGGAATGTAATCTCGCAAACTCTCTTTCTCTCTCTCTCTCTCTCTCTCTCACACACACACAGACGGTGGTGTTGCACAGGCACACGCGCGTACGCACGCACGCACGCACGCACGCAGAAAAAACGCCTATTTTTTTGGTAAGTGGATACTTCTGGATTGCGTTGGACGACACGACCATCCCAAGTAACATGCTTTTTCTTTTCTAACGCGATATGTGCGGACATTCTAGACCAGCACAGAAGAGATGAGAGAGATGTTTCCCGACTGGACATGTTGGTCTGGGGGAAAACGAGTTCGTCTCTTGAGCTGATCGGTGGAGAGTATCTAAATTGGACATTGACTCTCTGGGCCAATATCGCATCATAGGCCTCTTTAGGTGTAGCCTACTACGTTACAAGCTGATTGTGAGGTCGCTTCCTAGAGGTGGTCTGCGTTTTGTGTTCGGCTTACGTTTTGGCGGACCGATTTCTATTTCGTAATAAAATACCACTTTCTTGCGTGTTTCGATGTGTTTCCCAAATACTAATGTTTCGGAAGCGCCTCGGGGTTAAGGAACACGTAAACATCGTTCCGTTGTCATTGCGTGAAGCCGTGTTTCGGAAGAAATTGTTTATGCAACAGCATGCTCAGTCACAGCCTCATTTGGATTTTAGACCTGGAAGACTGTAATGGGCGGGATTTCAAAATATTAAAGGCCGCACGGAACTACCGTCGAGAAAGTTATAATGAGAGGCTGCAGCGATCGTCAGGGCCGAGGATTAGCACGAACGTCGAGGTGCCCGACACGCATTCCTGTACAACTGCAACGTCCCTCGTGTTTTGATTCCCGTGCGAAGAGAGGCAGTACTTTTATTTCTGCCACGAATCTGATGGTTTAAGAATCGAAAGAAAAGCCTTTCCAGTGAACCTTTACATTCTTTACTTTCCACAATGAGAATGGTTACGTTTGTTAGATTATCGACTTAGTGGAAGAGACAAAGATTAGTCATATCATTGCGATTGAACCGAAATAGACCATTCCGAAAATATGTGGCGCTCCCACCCCTTTCTCATGGCAATCTGTTGTAATTAAAAAGTATCCACGAATATAAGAAGTGCATTTTGGTGCCAATATTCGTGATATTAGAACGCAAAGGCAGGAAGATAACAAACCAAAGATCCGCGTCCGCCTTGTCGTTCGTTCATTTTTTCTTGTGCGTGCTCTGAATTCACAATGATAACGGAGAATTGATTGTGCCGCTTCCAGGATATACGAAGAGTTCGAGTCGACCCTGGGCGTATATCCGAAGCCCAGAATTCCCCACGCCACGCGCCGCAATGTGGGATAACCGCGAGGTCTCCTGGGATTTTCCGGAAAAGTCTATATTTTGTTAGATTTTGTAGGAAATTTGTATCCTGCAGAATATAGGAAGAGAAGTAAGAAAGACAATGGTTTAATGTATACAAAAGGTAACACACTGGGACCTTGAAGTATTAGCGGATGCGAGTACAACAAAAAAATACCATAAGCGGAACGCAAGATGTTTACTTATTTCTTTGTTTACTTTGCTCGTAACTTTCATCGGCACGGTCGATTGAAATGTTGGGCCATTACACTCACCTCACGCGAGTGCCATTCATGTTTGTTCAAGCGCCCACAAAGAGCTTTATAAAAATGCGGGGAAGCACTTAAGTTTGCTGCTCTGATCGTACCGCATTGGTTCCTTAAAAGTTGGTCAGCATTACGTCAATAGAAAACGTCAAGCGCGGCTGGCGCAGGCCATGAAGGCAGCGAGGGGTCGATATAGCTTCGCTGTGGCTTAAGGGGATTTGGGGCGTGTATATGCAACGATTTAAGCCGTGTGTCTGTCTGTGCGACAGCAAATAGAACATCCCAGGAAAGACGAATTGTTGCCTGACAACACCGGAGAAACCTTTGACTCACTTCTGGCAGCTTCACGTTTTGGATGCCGGGCGCTGTCAATTGTTTATGCGGTGACGAAAAAATGATTTCACAGTCACAATAAAATAACAATCAACAACAACAACAACAACAAAAATTAACAGGACCATTCCTCTGGTACTCCGACAGCACTCGAGTGAGAAAGCGAACTGTGATTGCGCTCAAGTTTCGAGGAGAAAGTAAACCAACTTTAGCGCCCATTAGTCGTTTTATTATTGCCAAGAATCTAGAACATATGGGCGAAAGAACGGTGGTTCGGCGTCGTGTTTTCTTTGACTATGGAAGTTACCAGTTTTGAAATTTCGTGCTTCGAGTATTAAATGCTATGGCAGTCTCCTATGGAATCGAAACTATAAGTGCAGCAATTTACTCGTGCAACCCTCAAAATATTACAGCACCTGCAGGTAGAAACATGAAGTTCCTGATGTTTTATTGACATTGCCGATAATGCGTTTCACCCTCAGTGGAAGGAAAGCCAAAACTAGCGAAGCTACAGACGCGAGGTGGCGTCTTTGAAACATTCGTTTGTGGAACGAGCGCTCGCGCTAGAAATGCACGTTTCGAAGTAAGGAGCACGGGCTAGAGAGAATTTCAAGCTTGACGTCTCAACTATACTCTGTTTCACCTTATGATGTACCGCAGGAAAGGCTCCAAGCGCGAGCTTCTTGCCCTAGGGCACATCATGGCGGCACAAGCTCTCGTGCATTAAGGACAGCTGCCAACGCTTTGAGCTCGCGCTTCTAGCCTTCGCTGCGGTACAACATAAGGTGAAACAAAGTATAGTGCCCCAAGAGTGGAAGCATGTGCAGCTTGCGTGAACATGGCTTTGGTAAGCTTGAAATTGCACGGACTCTTCCAACGAGCAGATACATGGCGGCGGCCAGTCACCTTGCTTACAAACGTCAATAGTAGGTGAGAGATTAAGAGTAAAGTAGAAGTTCCTTCCCCCTCTTTACACTTTAGCCAACGTTACTAATACCCCTGTATCGAGACAGGCACGTTAAATGAGATTTAAGCAAAATGACATTACAGCTCGGCCAATCCGCGTGTTTAATACGCCATGCTGCGCGTGCACCCGCCACGTGCCAGAACCATGTATCACGAGCTGATTCGCCGAGCGGTGAATGACATTCGATCAAAATGACATTTGCTTTCACGTCTGACGGGGTATAAACACTCAGTTGGGAAACTGACCTTGTAACCCTGGCCGCTGGCGTCCACTGAGACCGAGCTAAATACGATAACAGCGCCACCCTTTAGTGACGAGTTGAAACATGAAATTTGCTTTATATGGCTACTGCTAGAGTCACTGAATGTTCCCAGAGTACAGAAACTCCCAGGCTCGAGGTGCCAAGATGGCGGGTTAATCTTTTTTATTTTACTGTGGACAGAAAGCATGTTTTTGCGTAAAAACAAACGAAAAAAAAGCTCTTTTTCTAGGAACTTTTGTTGGAGATTAGTACAAAATGACAGGAGCGTGATGCTTGCATACAAGTTTAGTTTACAGGATTTTGCGGCACAATTAATATTGTTTTTATAAACCCATGTCTCATGGGTGACTTCGAGTAGCGCGTCCCGACCTGGGTACGTCCTAACTTTGGTACATAATGGCGGCGCGACTGCTTGGGAGAATGGTGGTTGGCAGCCCTCCCTTCCGCTGTGCACGTTTGGGCGCCATAATGGCCGATTAAAGCCAAAATAGCAGACACAGCGGACGCTATCGAATGCAATACTCCCGAACCAATACAGGCAGCCGTGCAGTTCCTCGAGTGGCCGCTGCTGGAGAAAAGGCGGCGTTGCAATCGCCATTAGTTCGATTCTCGAGTACGGATCGCTGCCACTTTTTCAGAGCAGGCTCTATGGGGAGGCACTCACTTGATCGAATGACGTTTTAGCAAACGCCCACGTTTTACCGAATGCCACTTTAGCGAATAATCAGTAAAGTTTACGGGTGGGCCAAGTGGGTTTACGCTTTTGTAATGAGCCACCGCAGACTGTCGCCGCGAAGCGGCGTAAGCGCAGCGCGGGTTGGTGGGTTAACACGCGCCCCCGTTATTCGCTCAAAACGTCGATTCACTCAATGTCGCTGTTCGCTAAAACGTCATTCGCTCATGTGATATGGGCCCGTTCTATGGCAGTTTCCCATCTGAGTTGTTCTAGTAACGTTGACTTTAGCGGAGCGAATGCTTGAGAGGAGGCGACCTTCTCTCCAGCGTTCGCTCCGCTGAAGTGGAAAGAGGTGGGCGGAGCTTCCACTTCACTCTTAACTTGTCACCGAGTATAGCTCGCGATCATGAAGTTATCTGCATTGTTTGAGTGCACGGGTCGTGCACGTGTTTTCGTGTAAGTACGCTCAAGGTAACACCAGTAACACTCTCGCGCTTGTAGCCTCTGCTTCAAGCGCGACCAAAACTTGCAATGTGTTTCTATTTATTTGAAGTGCCAGCACAACCTGAGTTACAGGGCGAGCTCCGGTGTCGGAGCATGTCTGCCGTAAACGTGTGCAATGCAAGTGTGTGCCGCTCATGGCAACATGCTCGCGCTTGTCGCTTCGGCTTTGCTCGCACTTATGATAAAACACATAATACTACGTGAGAGTGCAGTGCAGTAACGAAATTAAAGAAATAGTTATAACACGCACTTTAAATTATATTTAAAGAAACATTTACTTTTTTGATGAGATCGGCATGAACCTTTAAGACAGTGGAAAGGCTACACCATACAGTTACTACGAGCGATGTGGCTTTTGATTTCGGCGGCCCGAAATTTCTGTCCAGTTTTGAGGATACGGACGATTAGCACATTGACGGGTGTCTGCATTGAAGGTGTGAACGAGAAAGACGGGCAAAGCGTCAACGTGAGTTAAATGCGCGTTTTTCACCAGTCTTTCCACAGGATGCCAATACTGCCACGTTGTCGTTGTCGTTGTCGTTGTCTTGTGCCGTCTGCTAACACCGTCACGATATTTTCGTTTAACTCTCGTGTTAATCACTGAGCAAAGCTTGGTTCAAGAATCTTTAAATGATTTTTTTCCAGGGCAATTTTCAGGTGAAAATGAAGGAAACCATTTGGTCAAAGCGTGACATATTTTCCCGCGAGTATCAATGCCTTCTGCAGTTTGTACACTCTAAAAATGCCTGCGCGTCTACTTACCCGCGAAGCGCTCAAAGAAGCCAATCTCTGCGATCTACGAACATATGCTCAGCGAATAATGAGGCGGAGCATCTGTTCAAACCTAAAAACAGAAGTCTGCGCTGTGGCATTACGCAATGCAAAACATGACGCTTTGCATTGCGTAATGCCACAGCGCAGACTTCATTTTTAGGTCTAAGCAGATGTTCCGCCTCATGATTCGCTCAGCCGATTTCGTAGATCGCGAAGATTGACTCTTTAGTTTTGCGGGTGAAGTAGATGCACAGGAATTTTTAGAGTGTAGGTTGAATATGATTTGACACAGCTTTTTCTTCTGTTTCTATTGTATGCACTGTTTCGGCTCTGACGTCACGCAGCTCCAGGGGTGCTGCTGTGGACGCAGTGCATGCGTAGACTATCACTGAGCGCGGATCTGGTTCCTGTGCACGCGCAGTGCTTCGCACCTGGTTTGGTGAACAGCGTGAAGGTCCCAGCTTATCGTCTGCCATGAACAATAATTTTGACTCTGAGAAAGGAATCTGGTGAACGCCCGCTCTCATCACGTGCTTAACCAAAAAGCACAGATAGTACTTGACACGGATCCGATTTCCGCGCGCGCGCAGAGCCCACACCTGGTTTTGTGAACAGTGTGCAGGTCTCAGCTTATCGTCTGCCATGAACAATAGTTTTGACACTGAGGAGGGAATGTCGTGAACGCTCGCTGTCATGGCGTGCTTAACCTAAAAGCACGGAGAGTACTTGACACGGATCTGGCTCTCGCGCACGCGCACTGCCCACACCTGGTGTGGGCCAACGCGTACATGTTTGTCAACATTGTGTTGGCCTCTAGTGTATAATCTTCGAAAACTCAATCCCTTTCCTTAAAATTCACTATTAGACAAAACCATTGTTATAAAACCGTGTAAAATGGCGATAAAATAATAACATCTAATCACGATTTGTTCAAGTTAGTCGGCAAGAGTTTATGTCACCGAATTCTACAGCCTGGTTTTATCTTTCAGTATCTTCCTGCTTGCGGTTTACGAATATGTTGACATAGGACAGAAAAACTCTAACCATCTGAAATCTGAACACCCAACGTTTCAAGGACAGCTCGGCTGTAGCTCGGCTCCTTGATCACGCGTGAATGTTTATGTCCTTGTCGTTGTCTTTCAACATGCAGGACATGTAGGGCATGTAGGACATGCAGGGTAGCGCCGAGCACGCTGAGCAGGAGAACCACACCATCGCTATCAAAAGCAGCACTATCCTCGGCAAAGAAAAAAATCGGTGAAAATGCCTGTTGTTAGAGCCCAGGTACATTGAAAACACACAAGACAATGTCAACCGGTCTGCAGGAACGCTACCAAGCAGCTCCTTCTCTGGATTAAGAAGCGTCGCGCGGGAAACGACGAGGAAACCAGCACTAAGACACACCATGATGTTTGAAATGGAACAGTCACGCCGGGAACTTTCAAGGACACCAGGCACATCGAAAAATATGACACCGGACACTTTGGAAGACGACCACAAGGACATAAACAGTCACCCGTAATCAAGGGGCCGAGCTGGCCTTGAAACGTTGGGTATTCAGATTTCGAATGGCTAGAGTATTTCTTTCCTATTTTAATAATTCCGAGCCAGGTCTACCGAAAGGTTAAATTTATGACTACGTTGACATTCACTCGTGTACTTTTTGATTTAGATTTATCAACAACAAAGATCAAATTTTCCTTTCTTACGAAACTGCCTCGCGTGTCTAATATCTCGTACTCAGACTCGCAAAGCTTGTTTATTTTGTTTCCTGAAATTGAGTATTCAAACTTCGATTCAAAAAAGTGAATGCAAATGCACCAAAATGTTTAAAATGACCAATATTTCCGGATTATCTTTGATATATTCATTATTCCTCGAATATCCCACTTATGGGATGTTACATGAGGGTTATTACATCAGCAGATGACTTGCCCGATGGCTTTTTATGAAATGGCTGGGGGTTGGAGTGAAGCGCGACGTCGTTGGGCGGGTCATTCCATTCCTTTGCTGTCTGGATGAAGGAGAAAAAATAAAATAAAAATGATGCGTAGGAGTACGAACATGGGGAGGAGAAACGGTTTTCTGATGACTGATGAGGCATGGAACGCGGTGAGCTGGCGTGATTAGAGAGTTATCAACTATACTTCGTTTCAGCTTAAAGGGCGATTCACACAAGCGTGACGAGTCCGACCGAGCTCAACCGCAACGGCTTGCGACGCACGGGTTGCTATGGCAACGACAACGACAAAATAGATAGAGGAGACTTAAAAGAAAAGGAGATTAAACCAAGAAAAAAGAAAATAGTATTGCTCCTCTGCCCGCACCACAAAAATATAGCAGGCATTCTAATATAAAAAAAAAATGAAAAAAAGAACACTCCATTTTCCAGATTTACTGTTCAGCGCCACCCCCGTCAGGGGAGCTGGCGGAGACTCATCAGCGGCGTTTATTTATATATATAAAGAAAGTTTTGTTTGAAACACATGAAACCCCCTTGAAAAAAGCGCGCATGCGTCCGCTGTACAAAAAAGTGAAAGCCTACCTAGTTTGTTACACGAATGCATGTGTTTAAACAATTGGTTAAATATGATAATAGATATAATAGCGCGCATGCAACCACTTTTCAGAAAATACGTAAGTACGCGTACACTAACTACATAATTTAAATCACTTTTCATATTTACAATGCTATGTACACACTAATGAAAGCCTAATCTCCATTCCCCCGTACATGTTGCTTGCTGGATTAAACAGTTACTAAAAGTTTAACTCCCTTCCCCCTAGTTCTTCCTGTAGTCTTCTGTCGGTGCGGTATTGGCTTTGCGGTTCGTTGTTTCTGCTTGCTTTTTGAAGAGTTAAATAATGTTAGCGTGGAATTTCGCGCGGTTTCCTTGATGGGCGCTGCTTCGGGCTTGTTGACGAATGATGAATATTTGTTGTTTATATGTTACTTGCTGAGGTAAACGATTCTACGGTCTAATTCTGGGCCGCTTGCTTGATGCTTGGCAGTGTCACCGCCAAGCCCGAGAACACTGCCAAGCATCAAGCAAGCCGGCCAGAATGCGACGCAGAATTCGACGCAGCTGTTGCCATAGCAACCCGTACGTCGCAAGCAGTTGCAGTCGAACTTGGTCGGACTCACCATGTGTGAATCGCCCTTAAGTGCAGACGCAGCCGAAGCTACAAGCGCTAGCTCCGGGCTTTCATCGTCCCTGCCAAGCACGCGCGCTCGTGCAGTGAAAGCACTGTTCAGGGCCACATGCTCGCGCTTCTAGCATCGACTGCGTCTGGACTTAAGCTTGCCAGAAAGACAAAGCTTGTCAGCTTTGCACCGTGATTCGGGGTTTGGTAGATTGGTTTCACGTTTAGGTTCGGTGGCTCTGGTATGGTACTGGAATGGTCAGAGTACATAAACCTTGCCGCTAGTGTTTGAACAGATGCAAGAGTTTGAGGAAAGTTAGCCTGATGGGGCGTCCCGAACATTGCAAGTGTTGGGACGCACTAGTGTCAGGTAACATTTACTGACTGGAAGTTACGTTGTAGATGTCCAAGGACGCGGTTATATATATTCTAGCACAACTAGCTAATGAGAATGCCTTTTCCAATAAAAATGAAGATCCGATATAACACATTATTCGATTGAGCTGTCTATGGTAGCCTCCCCCAGATATACGAATAAAAATTCAGGTTCCAGTCAACATATAAAGTTTGTCACATACGTCTTGTAAACTCTTTGATTTGGGTAGATACCGCGGGTCAAGATACCCCCGAAGCCAGCATCTTATGGTCCTACTTCGTGGGTAAGCTTTCCTCCTTACATGGGCTGTGGCCTTCTTGTATTGCACTGTGCAAAGATATATTCGAAAGCTTGCCGACCGTACCTGTACGGTTAACCAATAAAGATTCGCTTTAAGACTGACATTCGAAGCGCAACTTCACTCTGAAGTTGAAAGCTTAAAAACTAACCCTTTTCCCCGAGCGCGACTCTTGCTGTTTTATATTCGCCGATGTAAAAAAACAAAACAAAAAAGTGACCAATTTATTCCTTACAGACGCAAACCAAAATTGCAGGGCAGCAAATTGATGGTCGAGGCAAATTTGTAGAAACCGAAGGGGTGATTATCTATGAATTCGATAGCATTTATCGTTGCACACCGCCAACGTGCTGTGAGGTTTATTTATTGAAAATTTAAAAGAACTGATTCGCCTTCACTGTTGATGGAAACCAACAAAATAGAAACTCTAGAGCACCGTATACAAATAGCCCGTTTAAAATGCTTGCACTCTCTTTATAAAAAAGAAAAAAAAAGAAGAAAGAAAGCTGTCTTTGGATTCAGATTATTATTTAAAGCTGTTTTCCACAAGACGAACTAGGCACCATCATCAGCATTTCTTAACACAAAACTCCGCACCCACTAATCTGTTTATTTTTATTTTATTTTTTTAGATTCGTTTTCACTCGCATGATGATTGAAATTCTCTTCCATGTTCGGTTATTTCATCTTCGGATTTCGCTTTATCATTAGACCATTTGTTCTAGAATTGTGGGAAGTGTTGTTTTAGATTTATTTTTGTATTTCCAAGTGTTTCGGTGTTAATAACTTTGGTGTTCGTATACTTCGGTATTGTGCTTATTGACTGGAGTTTGGTTCTACTGCTTGCTGTGTTGTATTGTATCGCCTTTCTTGGGTTATCTGTTGACTTGCTTGTATTGTTTCTTGCCTTGCGTTTCTTTTTTAGAGCGCAGCTCTTAGGCGCCCGTTTTCGCCTTGAGCGGCGTCGCCGTCGTCGTCGGCGTAACAGAGCATTGCATTGTGGGACGTTTCCGTAATAACGTCACATGTGACGTCACGTGTGACGTCACGAGGGTGATGAGTGACGTCACGAGGGAGGAGAAGGAGGAAATGTTTTGCGCTAAATTTACGGTAAAAATACCCCACTAGATTTAGCGGAAAAATTTTCTCGCTAAATTTAGTGGAAAAAAGTCACTGCTAAATTTAGCAGAAACATTTCCCCGTTAAATTTAGGGGAAAAAATTACCAGCTAAATTTAACGGAAAACATTCCCCGCTAAATTAAGCGGGAAACATTCCCCGCCAAATTTAGCAGGAAAAATTTCCCGCTAAATTTTGCGGAAAAAAACATCAGCGCCAAATTTAGCGGAAAAATTCCAAGCTAAGTTAAGCGAAAAAATTTCCCCACTAAATTTAGCGAAAAAATTTCCACGCTACATTTAGCGGGGAAATTTTTCCGCTAAATGACAGGGGAGCAGAAGGGGAGGAGGGGCATACCCTCCCCTCCTCCTCCTTAAGAGCTGCGTTCTAAGTCGGCATTACAGGGACTTGTAAACGTCTTTTATTTTTTATACGGGTATTTTTTGTTTGTACTTTTCTCATCCTCCAGTATCAAATAAATAAAAATAAAAAAATTTATCGACGAAACTGAATTAGTGCGTAGGTTGTGACGTCAATAATTTTCGCGAAGTTTAGCGTGGAATATTTCCGCTAAATTGAGCGCTGATTTTTTTCCGCTAAATTTAGCGAGAAAATTTTTCCTGCTAAATTTGGCGGGGAATTTTTCCCGCTAAATTTAGACATCTAGAACGACCTCTAAGGCGACCTCTAGGCGATCTCTAGAAAACCTCAAGGACGACGTCCTAGAGAACTACGTCAAAGACGACGTCAAGGACAACCTCTAGGACGTCCTCTAGGGTGATATTAAGGACGACCTCTAGGACGACCTCTAGGGTGATATTAAGGACGACGTCAAAGTCGTCAGGTTCTTCCAAGAGGGTGCGAATGTGAAGGTGTGCGTACTGCCACTCCGCATACGCGCGGCTCAATAGGGTGCAAGCACATTGAGCTGAAATGGTCTACTGCGCATACCTACTGCGTATTAGGAGGCCAGAATACACATAGCTGAAAATCTTGAGGAGTAGCTTAATAATGCTATCGTATTGAAATGCTATGGCATTGAGAAGTCCGAAAGCTGCATAATTTTGTTTCGAGTACAGGTGTCGAAAAAGCGCTTCCGCATTTCAGCGATAAAAAGAAAATATCGAAACGTGGTCAGTACGAATGAGGCCTTTCTCCGAAGGCCCAGCAGACCTAAGATGGTACAAAAGGGGAGCACAATGAGCGACGGCGGCGCGAGTTGGGGTCCCGCCATCAGCGCACCAGCGCCGTTGTCGGGGCCGTCCACCGGCCCGCGCTCCATCCCACCTTTCAGGTTGTTCTAGGTGCCCCAGCGTCCCGTCCCGCTTGTCGATTTTGCCCGGTATTAATCTTCTCCGACGCTCGCGCAAAGAAAAACACGGCTTCTGTTGCCGCTGCTGCCTCGCCGAGCAGCGAAGGCGAGAGCGAGACAAGTGGAGGGACGACACAAAGGGGGGCTTGGGGAGAGGGCAGAGCCGAGGAGACTGCCGCGAATATAAATAAGCGGGCATTAACGGCAGCCGGTTCAAAACGGCGGGCCCAGAGGCGAGCGCATTCGGCGCTCGGGCCCCTCGCGGCGGTGTCGGGTCCCGCTGCGAACCCCCCCGCCCAGTTTCGTGGGGCAGCACAGGTAACTCCCTTTCCCCTTTTGGCTCCTCGCTCCGTCCATAATGAGAAAAAAGAAAAACAAAGAGAGAGAGAGAGAGAGAGGAGACGGAGCCTGCTCCTTTTGGATCCCCCAGGACGAAGAAGCGAAGGTTCGTGCCGTGTTCGTTGGGGCGATCGATTATCTGGGTCGCGTCTCAGCTTGATCAGCCTCCTTCTTAGCCATGCTCGGCCGGAGGAAGCTTGGTGCTCGCTGCGTCGGGCGACTCGCGGCACACGGCGTCGAGTTTCGTCTCGGGCCTCCTCGAAAGCGCCGTTTCAGCGCGTACTGCAGCCTCTTGGCAGCATCCTCGAGAGTGAACTCAAATACTGTACTGCGGTTCATTATTTGGGAACCACGGCTGGAATCGGAGAGGAGGTCATTGTCGCCGTCCTGCGCGCTCCCTTCGTCGTACAGCTTCGTTTAGTGACACTCTGGCGGCTGGTCTAACTTTGTTATTTTATATTTATTAATCATACCTAGGATTATATTTATACACGCATTTTACATGTCGTATTTAAACGTGCACGTGGCTACTAAAACAAGTGGGGGTTCGATTTTGGTGACCGCGAGAGCGAGATCTAATTTGGCTCTCATAGAGTGAGCTGAAATATTGTTCGCAGACAGTTCGTCTGCTAACGTTGAGCGAAGATCTGGGTTTGTCTGATTATTGGGTCATTCGCAGTCGAACAGAGAGAGAGAGCGAAAAAACAGAAAAACACCGTACATCATTTGCTAACAAACCGCTGTACAAGAAAGGTGCAACGAGGAAGTGAGATCGGATGCAGGTTTACATTATGATCGTCTGCTATTTCATGTAAGAAGCGATCGACAAACTCGTGATAACTTTGCAAATCTCAGGTTGTTCTGCTGCCGTTCACAAGCTGACATCGACCGGTGGATGAAGGAGCACTCAGGACAAACACATCAGACGGCGCAAGACCTCCTCGCCACTCCCGTGTTAGCGAGAAGTTCTCACTAAAATATTGCCTGATTCTGGACTCGCGAGCAGGTCAATAATGGACCTTTTCACATACCGACGGCACCAGGCGGTGGCTGCACGAACTAAAAATCGAGGAAGGGACCTACCTGTGCTACCAATCGATAATGGGAGCTACGCTACCAGTTTCTTCGTTCTCTGAGCAGCGGGACGTGCCCAACGCGCCGTCCAAGTGGGGCATCTGTGGCGTCCACTTAAACGTCGTGTTATTCTTTCCGTCCGCTTTCTTTTTGCGTAACACAATTATATGTATGCTGCAATTACGTTTTCTACTCAGCTGATCCACAGCCTCCGTCCGAATTTCCTCGATTTTTCGTGCAGACTTCCGCCGCTTGGCATCGGGCGCTCGCGCGTGCGCAGAACGCTTCTCGGAAAAGGTCCATTCTGCAGTTTGATACCTTAGCTCCATGTTCCAGGGGAAGGAAACCAGCCGTCGGATGGCCAAGAAAACATGCTTTTCGCGTAAGGCTCGTCAAAATATTAGGCGTTGGAGAAAATCATTCGTTTGCGCTAAGTCCTTATTTTGAACTCTTTTTGTTCACGTTCGGCCCATTTAAAAGCACGCCGAAAGAGCCCAAGTACGCACCTGCCTGATCTCCCCACACCACCGTCTTCTTGCGCGCAATAAAGTCCGTCTGCTATGGTCACCAAATGTCAATAGACGCGCACGCAAACGCAGCGCCTGAAGCCAGCTACAGACGTGCCATCTTTCAAATGTCGTCTGCTACCGCCGCGGCAACGCTATAGCTTAGGCTCCAAACTATACGCTTCCGAATAGACCGCTGTGTGCGCGGTCACCCCTCGCTTGGTCCGCTTCGCTCGGGGTAACTTTATGATAATCTCGGGTCCGAACGTGCACCAAGCCTAGTCGGAGCCGCCAAGGGTTCGTCACGTGACCGCTTTTTGCTCTCAGCGTCAACCTCCACAACGGCGCATCCGCCTTTGGCTGGTGTTTCCGCGTTCGCTTTAGCAGACGATATTCTGAAGATGGCGTCTCCCATTGCTGGCTTCAGACGCTGCGTTCGCGCGTTCCTCCATAAAGAAGACACGTCGTTGCCATAGGGGCGCTGACCATAGCAGACGGACTTTATCGTGCGGAAGGAGACGGCGGGGCTGCGAGATCTGGGGCCCTATGCTACATGGCGGGACCAAGCGGCACAAAGCCGTCTTCTGCGATTGGTCAGCGGCGCGGCCGCTGACCAAAAGCAGCAGACGGCGTTGTCTCTTGGTCCCTCTTGGTCCCGCCGTCTGGCGTAGGGCTTCAGTTGAGTATCCTGGTGTCTTTCGCCGTTCTTTTCAATGGGCTGAACGGGAACAAAAATAGCTCGAAATGAGGACATGGCGCAGATGGCTGATCTTCTTTAGCACCTAATAGTTTGACGAGCCTCACACGAAATGTATGTTTTTAGCTTGCATTTTGAACGAAGTTTTTAGTGCTGCAACAAGGGGCTAAACTACGGATGTGCCAAAAAGCAGTTTTGTACACGTTCCTAAAAAAAAGTAATCAATTGCAATTACAATTATTCTAGGTTAAAACAATATTGAATTTGATTACTCGATTACTTGAGAAGTAATTGGACGTTACTTGAAAAAGTAACCGTTATTTCTATAATTTCTTCAGATGTTCAAAATGACAAATTTTTTCTGCCGGTTTGAAAAGATTTTTTTCATACTGTTCATTATTCGATTAGAATCACCATATTGTAAGCTACTTATCTCAGTCCTCCAATTTTGGTAAACTATCCTCCTGTCGAAGACTTATTGTTTCGAGGATTCCTTGGTAGTAAACTTCTACAGACGAAGGACACCATTAGGAAGGGGAGGGAAAATAGCAACAATTACAAGTAATCTTAGCATTGATTACGAGTAATTCGATTACGTGGTATGAGTACCAAGCTTGGAAAATTTCCTGACTGGTCGATAACGCGCGCCCAGCAGAATGCTGTGATGCCACGTGTGCAATCGGCACATGGCACGCCACGTTGCTCTCACCTGGCACCAAAATGGACCCTCGGAGATGTCGCGACGTCGAGCATATTCCCTGGGATATTGTACCCAAGAACGCCCAATTAATGAGCAGGGAGAGCAGCCGCCATCAAGGGGCCTCGTCCTGAAATTCAATGAAACTATGACAAGTCTGGTTATACTTCGTTCCATCTTAAGTCCAGACGCAGCCGACTCTGCGAGCTAATGGGACCAATCAAGCAACATCAAAAGAGCAAGTCACTGGGCCTTTTTTGTTTATGATGGGTTCAGCGATGATAGAACACGTACAGAAACAAGAGGAACACCATGATGGTGCCCTTTTGACTGATTGGTCTGATCAGCTCGCATGTTCTATGGGATGCGTGCATTGGCTGACAAGCGAGTGCAGATCTTTTTTATCGGTGACAGCTTGGGAGCGTTGCTCACAACATGGATAGGGTTGTAATAATCTCTCGGTTACATTTCTCGGGGCTCTAACGTTGAGAGTCGCCGTCTTACGGGGAAAACAATAAGAAAGGTAAAGTGCACTTTACTTTCTAAGTTTATAAGCATGATAGTTAAAAGTGTTGATATATGAGAACTTAAAAAAAAAAAAATATATGGCCATTGTTCGGGATGAAAAAGAGCGAGAAATGCACTAAGGACACGCACTGACAAACCGATTAGGTCCACTGCCCTGTGTGGCTTCCCCGCTTATCTAGATTTCTTCGCCGATGTAAGAATTCCCGAACGACCGAAAACGCCAGAAACAAATGCGAGGTAAGCTGATTTCGCAGAGCTGTCACCTTTGACACGAGTAGCACTGACACGTGCCCCGCACGGGGAGTCGAGGCAGGCGGCTCGGTGCCCGCGAGCTTTGAGACAGGTGTCGCGTCGCCTCCGAGACTTCCTGCGCGAGGCAGGCGTCCGAATGTCTGTTTGTTTGCGAGGAAGGTTAATAGAGTTGCGGCTCTGTCAGCTTAATAAATGATATCAGATCACTCTGGGGAGTTGCGACAGCGGAGCTCCACGCCGAGCTCTTCGACAGCGGGCTTCGCTGGAACGCCCAAAAAGTGATAAACGACTCGGGAATGCTTGGGATTCCAGTTGGCTTCTGGAGACGGGCTCTTCGTCGCTGCCGCGGGCTCGCTCCGGCGTCTTCGACTTTCTAGGATTGTACAATGTTATCCCAAAGATCCTCGGGGCTGCCGCGCGTCGCCCTGTCGCTTCCTTTTGTTGCGCGCCTAAAAGTAGGCGTCGTCAGATCACGAACGATTATCGCGGGCAAGGCCATAGCGGGAGAAGGGATCTCGCGCGCATGATCTCCGGGCCGCTCGTCCGTAGCGCGGATCCTTCGACGGCACGAGAGAAAGCGGACGTCAAAAAAGAAAAAAAAACAAAACAAAAACGAACGAAACGAAAAATAAAAAAAGTAAGTAAATGATGGTTCGCAGAGCGTTCGCACCCAGTCGCCCCTGCATCCCCCACCTTCCCGTTCCCCGCTAATGGTGTTCAGCCTAATTTTATCAGAGTGCGGAATATTTTAATGCCCCGTAAATTGGAGTGGAGAGAAGTAAAGAAGAAAAAGAAGTGGCGCTCGCGCGTGCCGAAGAAGCGGGAAGGTTCTGGACAGCGCGATAAAAGAAGACGCGGGGTCCGAAGCTTCGCGTAACTCGCCCGTAACGGCTCGCCCGCCCTCATCAATCTCTCAGGAGCCTCTCGGCGAAGGGCGGACGAGTGTACCAATCTTGCGCGTTTAAGGAGGCCGCAATTTCGAGTCCGTACATGCGATCTCCTCGCACGACGCGGTCAAGTGTGGCTCGCCTGAGTTCATCCTAAAATGAGGAGTGTGCAGCCTGGCGGAACACATTCGCTTAGATCGAGTGTATGATTTTTATTAGTAGTGCCCTTCATTGTGCATGCGCGCGCGGCCTGATCAGTTTGGCAGCTTTGACTACAAGGGGAAGTGAATTGGGTAAATGGAGTAAAAGTATAGTCTAAACACAATGCTTCCGCGACTCCGTGGAGAAATCCCCGGGATTTCTCCCTCGTGTGAATACCCCTTTATGCTGCGCCTGTGACGAAGTGTCATCAATGGCAGAAAGCTCGTGCTGGAGGCAGACACAGCGACTATAGTAACTACTATACCCGTTTTCACCTCAATAAAAAAGCAAGTTTTGCGCATTGTTGATACGCGGCGCGAAGTAGTTCTTAAGAGATTTGGTTGTCGGAGGAAAAAGCGACGCTTTGGCGTTTGGAACGTAGCGTCTTGGTGAGATAACATATATCTAATGTAAAATTCACCTGCATATGTCTTAATTATTCACATGAAGTGGGAAATTAGTAATGCTCCGCGAGGAGCCGGACTTTTTTACTTCGGTTCTTGAGGAGAAAACAGGTATAGTAACTACAATATACGGAGTGCCGAAGTAACGAGTTAGCGTGAAAAGATTAAATGCGCAGTCAACGAGGGTTATGATTTAGACGCTCATAGACTGCGCAGATTGTGTTTTCGAGCAAAGACGGTTTTTTCAGGGCTCCTCATTCGCTGGACCTGCTTCGTCAATTGTAGTGATTCATCTTCTGCGTGCTGCGCGGGAAAGTAGACGCACAGGTAGTTTCCAGAGTGTAATATCACAGTAGGCGGTGTTGACATCAACCTGCCGAGTGAAGACGAATTTGGTATCAAAATTTGATACCCGTGTGTATTTTTTCTTCTTCTTATCTTAGTGCTGTAATTTATGGTTAGGAACCAACCAGAATACGCTTTTGTCTTTTTTTTTGCCTCGGCTCCTTATATTTTTGTTGTCTTACATCAATTGTTGATTGTTATTTTTTGTTCAAGTGTTGCAAACCATGTATTTTCCGTTGCTTAACTGTTTTGTATTTTCCCTCTTGTTTTTGTTTGTTTTCTCACCACTCCCCTCTGTAAAGTCTCTAACCCTAAAGGCAAAAAAAAAAATTTCGCAGGCGCCTGGGTAGAATTCAGACTGAATTGAAATTAGTTTCGGTTGTATCGTTCATTCATGATAAAAACCTACTTTGCAATGACGCCGTGAAAAAAGTGCACGACGAGATTGTAACTCCGTAATGATACCGGGTGTTTCACCGAACCTCGGATAAACTTTTCGTGCGAAAACTATGCATCCTAGAGGAAAACGATTAGTGTCGTATTAGTCTGTAAGGTACGTTACGTTTCGGATAATTAAATGCTTAATTAGCTTTTTCGTAAGAAACCTTTCGGTTAGTATGGAGTAAACACGTGATTCCAATAAACCCTTTTCGAAATTTCGAAATTATGCATAGATTATGTTCGGCCGCCATTAATTGGTCATTTACTGTGAGCACGCATTGGACACGAGCGCTTCGTCAGCATTCGGAGTGTACTCGGATCAAAAGGCATTCCACACGAGTGCTGCGTCGGTTTTCGGCGCCAACTCGGAACCAATCACGTGCTTCACGCCGGAAGCGATGAGACCAACTAATGGTGGTTGCGCATAATCTATGCATCATTTCACAATTTCGGAAAGAGCAGCTACCCCGGAAGTGTATTTTATGTGTGTGTGTGTGGGGTGGGGGGGGGGGGGAGGGAGTGAAAAAAAATTAAAATTGGAAAAAATAATCATTACAAAGATTTCACTGTTTATAGAAGGTTTATTATCACTACCTTACCGCGTATTCATCCAAAATTCCTATCACGAAGCAATGAGATGTTGACCCAATCTGATCCATTAGTAGTAGCTATACGGCGGCATCGATCTACGGTGCGATGCAAATGCAGGAAAAATGGGACGCCAGCACGTAGAAAGCTCACACTTTCAGCGAAGGTGTATTATTTAATCGTGGACGCATTCATGTGAAATTTCTCGGCGCAGTTCCGTTCCTGTGAACAGTTATAACACTGCATTTTTTAAATTAAAAACAACAACAAAAGGTTTACCACTGGTGGACGCGGTCGTCCTTCTCCGGTAAACCGTCACTGGCAATGCCTCTTTTATTCCAGCATACTCCTGGTTTTTATGGTCGTCTTTGAAAAAAAAAGTGTAAAACAGTTTGGGCGTATAATAGGGTGCCCGCCTGAACATAGCACGCTGGCTCACCAAGAACAAAGTGGTGTTTCGAAAACCAGACAGAAATACAGGCGAGAATGCCGCGATTCTTCGACTGTCTCCGACAATCACCGTGATAGCGGCGCTTCAACACAGACTGCAGTGCGGTCTCTCCCTTGATAACCTGTGTCACCTGCTAAGGCCTCCTCTCCGCAATGAAGTGACGTCAGTGAGTTGAGTTGGTCTGTAGCCTCAACAAAAAGCTTTCCTAGAGCAAAGACCCCAAATAATTGGCAGTTTGCACGTGCACTGGTCAACGCTGTAGTCCCTGACGGGATGGCCACAGCAGGGTGTCTTTTTCGGATACCCGGCTTTGAGCAGAGGCTTGCTTTCCGTCGTGCTTTGGGTTGCGTTTGCATGCTCGAGGCTCGCAACACGCCGACGTGTTTTTGAAGGTAGGCAGCATCGGGCTGAAGGTGGTACGACTCAGACACCTCCCTGCACTTTTCATCCTGACTATAGTGATTTATTTCGAATCATTTATACACATAAGGCAAGCGCATGGATAATAATAATAATGATAATAATAGTTGTCACATACAAGCACTTGCGTGCGTGTGCGTGAGAATAGGCAGTTCATAAAAAGAAAGCAAATAAAAAAAAACAGAGAAAAACAAACAAGCGTAAAATAAACAAATCTCAATTTGGACACCCCGTGATACAAACTTACGTTTGTAACATGGGGTGCTGCAAAATGTCAAACTTACGTTTGTAACATTTCAGACGTTTCTAAAGTACATACTTAAGCATCATTTAACACACTTTCACTTTCAGTTACTGGAATATCTATATTATCAGATGACTGAAGAACAATGTTGGACTGACACTTGGGATTAACGACATTCCAAAATTGTTTAAGATTAGTTACTAACGTGATACTGAGTGTATGATTATAAAAATGTGACTTAGTTTCCTAAGAGCTGCTGTATATTCTTGATCTGAAGTTTGGTACCTTGCCCATCGTGCATCCCTAGATGACCGTTTGGCAGCGCGAAACAGTCTTTTTTTTATTTCGCAGACGCCTGAGATTAGCGTCAAACCAAGGCGAGCTTGTGTTGAATCGGATCTTCCGTGATGGCATGTACTTTTCAATTAATAATGAAACAACCTTTTTAAACAGCATCGAACTAGATTCAACGGAGCGCTCTGAAAACCCGGGTAAGTAATCATTTAAAAACTCAGACATGTACAAGTTAATTGACGTAAAGTCAGCTCTCCTGTATAGTCACGGATATATTTTGTGTGAATTTTAGGCGCTACGAATGGGATATTTAAGGAATAGTGAAGAACGTGAATGGTCACTGAGACCTGGCTGGTATGTTAGTGATGATATGACGCTCAGGTGCGTTGTTAATACGAGATCGAGTATATTTGATGAAAGGTTTGTAACCCTAGTGGCCTCTGAGACAACTTCAGAAAAGTTGAAATCAGAACAGAGTTCAATAAACTCGTTAGCTTCAGATGAGAAGGGGTTGAAACAGGACATACATTAGACCAGATAATGTTGGGGTAATTGAAATCACCCATTAATATAATTGGCACTCCTGGATACTGGATGGTAATTTGGCTAATGCAATTACGTAACTAATTCACAAATGAGCAACTGCTAGTGGGGCCAATAGCATACACCATTATCATTTGTTTAGCTTTAAAACAAACGCAAATCCAAACAATCTCAAGTTCAGAGGCTACAATGACAGGGCGAGAAATTAACGAGTCAGCAACCGCCAATAGAACACCACCGCCACTTCTGTCACGTCTATCACAGCGGAATGTGTTGAATCGTTTTTTATAGTGAAACAGCTCGCTATTAGACACTTTGTTTGAAAGCCACGTCTCCGTGAGAGCGATGACGTCAGCATCGCATGAATCGGCAACTGAGCACAATTCATCTCGTTTACGGATTAGACTGCGAATGTTGTAAATAAAACAAAAACATTTGAAAAAGGCCAACCCGCCTTCCTGCCCCTTGCTGATTGTTCAGTTGACATAGAAGAAGTGGACGCTATTTGAAAATCGAATAGGGGTGTCGCAGAAGAAACTTCGCGACGATTCATGGCTACTTCGTATAGACAGTCTTCGATTTAATTGTACGCATAACACTTGTTATTAACAAAAAGTTTCTTATAACTTAGCGTAAACGCGTTTTCCTGGGTCTTCCCATACTCCAGCAGTTTGCTCCGAGCTAAGCGAATCGAAAAGCTAAAATCTTCTGAAACAGAAATAGGGTTGGTTTTTAATTTGGACTTGGCCTGCAGGACACTTTCTTTAGTTTTAGAAGACTGAAACTTCCCTAAAATAGGACGACACTTTCTCATTATAAAATGCCTCAAACGATGAGCAAGTATGATTTGTTCACGTGAAATTTTCCAAGAAGCTAAGTCTGAAAGTAAACGAACCACCTTCTCTTCCGCCTAGGCCCACGTTTCACCTTCAATCGTCCACACCATGAAATAAGGTTATCTCTATCTCATCTATCTCATCTAATCTACTGCGCAAAGCATGATTTTCTTGACAAACGGCGGCTTGGGCGAGTTGGTTTTCCATGTCTCGAAATTAACAGCGCAAGTAGAGAACCACACAAACACACGTCACCACAGGCAGAAGTGGTAGCCAACTGACTAGAGAAATAGTGGAAGCAGAAAATATGGCCAGGGATAACGACAATTGTGTAAGCACTCCATCGCTCACTTTATCAGAAAAAGAATTGACATTTTCTTAGTAGCTTATCTTGTTAGCTCACACGAGTGTCAGAAGAAAAAGAAGCTAACTGTCATGAATATATCGAAAAGGCGTAAAAAGAAAGAAGTGCTAAAATATATTGAGTTGTGAGTCAGCGCTGTGTGAGTGTCTTGTCTGATGTGAATGTATCCCTAAGTGTGATTGTTTTGTGACCTGTGGTGACGTGTGTTTGTGTGGATTCTCTACTTGCGCTGTTAATTTCGAGACATGATTTTCTTTTTGAATGCGCTGAACAGATTGCCTGGCACCAGCCAACTCGCGGTGTAATTCATCGATTGAAGACGACTTCAATTCAATCGCAGAAACCCTTCGACCGATATCTGTAGCCGTCCTTTGTAGCTGTTGTTGGTTTGCCTTTAATTCGTTAATCGAGCTCCGTATTCTACTTTGCCCTTCCTCAGCCCTCTGAGTACGCGCATTTGTATCTTGCAACACCCGCATCATTTCATCAAGCTGCTTAGGTAGTTCAATATTAGTTGGTCCGGGGTTAGTCTCAACATCACCTCCAAGCAGCAGTAACAACACTTTGAACGAATTCACCAAAGCTTCTGGGCATGGAAGCACTATTATACAGACGTCATTAGACTTAAAACAATAAAAAAACTTCATGACTACTACCCTGCAAGCTTAGAAGAAAGAAGTTGATGATGTGCATCGTTTGCGTGCTTCCATGCCCTTTAACGATCTACTGTGACGAGGCCAAGCCTTCTAAGCCAATGCGATGATGCGGGTGTCGATGTGGCTGTTCCGGAATGACCGAGGTGAAGCTGGCTGATGACGGAAAAAGGTTATTGCCTCGGTTGCCTGGTGCATGTCTTCGTTTCTGGTACTGGAAACGTCGATGAAAGTAGGGACTCCATCCAGGTCGATAAGATCCCTTGTTCCAAACAGGTTGGCTCCCATAAGTCCAGGCCGGGGATCGAAGGCCGTCCCGCTCAAAAACTGCAGGGTTAGAAGAAAAAAGTTGACAATGTGCATCGCTGGCGTGCTTCCGTGGCCTCGTTCATTTTCATGCATATTATTTTGAAAAAGTCAAAATTATATTTTCTTTGCCTTTGTGATAAACATGCGAAAAACGACGCAATATTCGATTATAAATCAACCTTGATGCGTAGCTGTCAGATGAGAACAGTTCAAAGACTCACTCACAAATTATTCAGCTGCGTGAGGCTGAGGTTCGTTGATATTCTCCCGCAAGATCGACCTCCTTTGATTGTTCACAATAGTCTCTGCGGCGCTATAAACGGACGTTTTCACGGCGTTGAGGTGGCCGGGACACGTGTAACCTTCTGGACTTTTCTGGAATTACAAATTTCACCCCGACAGTTTACTTTAGGTCAAACTTTCACCTAATTTTTGCCTTTCATACAGGTCCACATCTGCGTAGTGAAAGCGTTTATTTGTTTCCTTCTTTTGGTTCGTCAAAATTTTACCGATTAGCCGGTTAAAAATAAAATTACGATTAAATAATTTAATCGATTAATCGGTAGGCTAATCGGTCAATTGTCCAGCCCTAGTCTTACACTTACTTGGTGCAAAACGAATGCTATACGGACGTGAGGCCGAAGCCGTGGAAGGCGCCAATGCAGTGCTTGCGCACTGGAATCAACTGCTAAAAGCTCGTGTTCTGTATACCCTTGCCCGTGTTCTGTGCCCTTAGTGTGGATGCTTTGTCTCTACCCGCATTGTGGGCAGAGGGAATCACCACGTGCCTCATAGAAAACCACGGATAAATAAGAGCACGACTTCCCCAGAACTCAATCTGCGTCTCGAGGTGAATAGGGAATCTTCACTGGCGGCCATTCGTGTGCGCGGCTGCTGAACGCGTGCTAACGGCGAGCTTCCACAGTTCTTTTGCAACGTGTATTACACACCATTAAGATTACCGGTTTTAGCAGCTCATCAATATGAGCTCGTTCTGAGCATGCGCTCTGAACAGCGGGCTCATATATGGAATCCAGTGATTGCCCCCTACAGGAGTGCAGTCATGTAATCACAGCAGCATTGAGCACGTCACAGACCACAGATTAACAGTCTCAGACCGCACTCGATAGGTTACAACTCCACAGCGTCGAACCACGCAGCTGAATCTCTGATGCGGATTGACCTCACGCTATATGAACGTTCACAAAGCCCGAAATTTCTCATCCACAGTGTAAACCAGTGTCGCCACATCTCAGAGGCAGACCGACACGAACACGAACGCCTACTATTTCTTTTTCCGAGCCGGGGGGGGGGGGGGGGTTACTTAATACCAAAGTGAAAGACGAAGAAAATTACGAAAGACTCTGTAGGAGTCCATAAGTTGATCAGAATTTACCCCAATTCCGCTGATGGAGGACGTCTGAAAGCAGGAGCTTCAATTCAACCGCTCCGCGCCAGAGTGAGAGACCGCGCCAAATAACATTACGGGTAAAGTTCTCTCTTCTCTGCACCAAAATACGAAATCCGTCTGCAAACCTGGAGAACAATTATCCTCGGATAGTGATTTGGACAGCAGCTCGATATTGTGCGCGCTTCATTTTGAAAGCCGTTTTAGTCAGGGGGCGTCGGTACATCCATGTTATTAACCGAGACACCGCAAAATTATACGAAGGCATCATGCTTTCTCGAGAAGGACCGCACCATGTAAGAGGTCGTCCCGCAGTCGAACTGCCCAGTTTTTGTATTTATTGTCTCCGGGCTATAGTTCTCATAAAGGCCCGAGTTCATTCTCGTAGCGGGAGACCGTTACATGAAATGAGATAAAGTATAATATATGGAAAAGCTGTCAACAGCAGCACGCAACCGAGTGATGATGATCGCTACAATACCAGATGATCCCAGCACATGCGGTGAAGCGGCAAAAAGCGCGCATTTCTCGGCGGATATTTTGATCGGGTTCGATGACGGAGCCATCTACTTCGGTCTTGAATCATTGGATTGAATCAGAGCAGGCAATAGCGAGTTTGAGTAGATCGTTCCGATACCTCCGGTACCCCCGATAACGATACCCGATTACGATACGATGCGGCGGCGGAGCATCAGGTTACGTTATCGGAGTCATCGGAACAATCTATACTAAAACCCTCTATTGAGCGCACCTCCCTACCGTAACCGTCCGTCGTTTCAACGTTATGTTATTTTTATTTTTATTTTTAGGGACCTTTTTCTTCAACAAAAGCACTACTCGTATGAAATAAAACCAATTTTTTTCTCGTTTTATTTTTAGGCATCAACACTCAATTTTTTCGCCTCAATTCAAAGTTTTTAAAGAAAAAAAAAAAGAAAAACGACAGCAGGGAACGATACAGTGTCGGCAGGACCCAAGTTTACAAAGATCGTAGCTCCGTTAAAAGCGAGGAATTTGAGCAAAGTGGGAACGAGGTTGGGAATTAAATATTACTTTGCTCGTGTGGTTAAAGCACGCTCATAAAAAAATAGAACTTAATTTTTCGTTTTTTTTTTTTGGAAAGAAATTGTAACGATTGAGCACGCACTCACTCTTTCTCATAAAGATGCGCGAGGCGCTTCGGTCCTGTTAACTCCTCGAGGGGCTGTTGCGAAGGTCCTTTTTCCGTATACGTATCGTTTTGTCTACTTTTTTTGTTCTCTTTTCCCCTCTGGCCAGCTCCGCCATACCAAAATGGTCAACGACCGCAACCAAGTTTGCACCGCGGCGAACGCTCCTCTTCCAGACGGATTTCCGTTCTGTCACATCCCGTTTCATATCCTTCGCCGTATGAAAATATATATTGTCGCTTTCATTTGACCGCCTTCGGCAGTGGCGCCGAGATTTCGTTTTCGCCCGAGCCGCATTGCCTCCCAAGATTTGTTTTGGTGACACGATCCATCAGTTTTTTCCGCCCTCCTTCCCACCGCTCGCTCCCTTTGTTCTCCGCTACTGCGGGTCGTTTTTTTGGTTATCCCTTCCTTCCGGAATAATAAATAGCGAGCAGACGTACGCCCACACGGTAGGTATGAAGTACAAGTTTATATTTCGACGTGCACGTTGTAGAAATCTGAGCCGGACGGGCTGCCCTCTCCCCTTTTCCCTCCCCTTCGTGCGTGTAGTATTTTCGGCTTTACTCCGGGCCCGGCGCCCTTTTCTATGTATCTAGGTATACGTCTTGCTTTAGAAAGTTTTCCCCCAGGATTTTCCGGTGATTTGGTCGGGAGCTTCCAATATCTTTGAGCCGGGCAACAAGATAAAGGATGGAGAGCTAACCCCAAAGATAAAAAAAAAAGAAGAGACCTCGAATCGTTGATATCCGGCGATACAGAAAAGGGGAGGGGGGGCGCGACGGTGATGCGTGGGCCGTGGACGACGCGCTGCTGGGAAACGCGCGGAGGGCGAGCGGAGAGGACGCGCGTTTCCTCGCGGGCTTTTGTCTTCTGGCGAGGCTCGCCTTGATTTTGAAAAGGCAGGAGGCGAATCTATCTTCGACTACCATTTTACAAATTGCTTTCGAAAGGGCACATTTATTCGCTTTCTTTGCCCCTTTCTGTTGCTGAGGCCATGCTCCGCGGGCCTTTGTAGTTTTGTTTTTTGTCTCCTTTTTGGCGGGGGGGGGGGGGTCTCGAGGGTGAGATGGCCGTTGGCGTGGTGGAGCTTTGTAATTTGAGATGTCTGACACGAAGATGAACGGGATTTCTAACTTGCCTCGCCCGGCCTTTGCTGCTGGAGCATACTGGGCAAGTATGCGATGGAAACGACGGTAATACTACGCTCTACTACTGCTGCTGACGGCAATAATATGTATATAGTAGAGAAAGGAACGCAGTGGAGTGCAGCCACCGAAAAAGACTCGCTGCCGGAAATAACACGGTTCTCGAAAAGTTAAAAACAAAGTATTAAAAAACAGAACGCATGTTCACGCTGCATATAAAGTGTACAACTAGGTGTGATCGTTCGCGAAGAATCGTCACTTTTTTAGGTGCTGCTCTGAAAACGTGGAAGCCAACATCCCACTCTGCCAAACGGTAGTCGATCATGATGGAAGCTGATATTTGAAATACGTGTTATCAGGCGAAAAAAATTGAAGCAGAGTTTTTCTTTTTTCTTTGACAGGTTTTATGTGCTTCTTATAAGTATCGAAGAAACCGTCTCACTTTAATGCGAACTGAAGCGAAAGCGAAACCTATAAGCGCATTTTCCTTGCTTTAAAACGCGTCCGTGCATGCAAGCACGAAGGCTCGTGCAGCAGGAAACCCCACCAAAGCTACCAGCTCGCACTCGTAGAATGTCCCGGAGTCCACATTGAGATAAGACGGTGTAAATAACTTCTATAAAAAAAGGAACATCACAAGAGGAATCTTACACTCTAAACTAATCTGGTCGTAAAGTAACTCTTTGGGGTTCTTCGGCTTGTCCATATTTTACACCCTACAACGTTTTTTTAAGCTCCCCTTAAAATGGCTCTTCGTGATCAAACCTATAAGGGGGTTCTTTTAAGCCCCTTTTGTGATGCGAAAGAGTTCTTCGTCGCCCAGTTGCTTTTCTAGTGCGCCAGGTAGCGATAGTGGTTTAGGCGAAACCGTTCTTCACAGGGCGTCAAAACACTTTTCAAAAACGGATTTTTTTTAAAAATCTTTTTACAGTGTAGCACATTGCTCTTGGAGTCTCGTGTGTCATGGTGGAAACTCCGACGTGAGAATCATTCAACTTCTTTCGTTGTATCTTTCAAGCGTAGAAAAAATCTAAATATCAGGGCGTGAACGTGTGGCGTCCAAAGGGATGCGTGAAGATCGCTAAAGCTTCAAATACTCAAGTCCTCGAGGCATTTCGCTCGATGCTGCACGTGGAGCGGACTCTCGCGCTTCACACTCGGAGATTATGCTACCAGGTCGGATTTGAAGCGGATACTGGACCGCCGTGTGATTGCTCCTGCGTTTACGCACAAGCAGGCGTGGATTATCAGTTTCATATAAGATGCCATTTTGAGGAACGACGTTCGACGTTTGAAAGCAAGAAATTTGCACATCCCACGTTTAGGTTAGCAGCTGACGTAGTAACAATAAGTTTCCTCGCAATGTCGCTCGCACGTTTTCCCCGAAAATACAGGAGGACACTTTAGACTGCTTACGTGTGGGAAGGCGAAATCATTATAGTCCCGCGAGTGAAATGCTTTCGTGTAACGTTTCTACACGTACTGAAGTTTAGGACGACGTCCTAGATATCGACGCCAAGTACGGCGTCTAGGACGACCTCTAGGACGACGCCAGGGACGGCGTCGTCCTTGAGCATACGATTGAGTGGCCGCCTGAGTGGTCACGTAAACGTTTTGGTATCTTTCGTGTCGCCGACGTATTTTCGCTCAATAGACTTTGAGAGGTCGACTGAACGATGAGACATATAAGGCTTCCGCGCCTTCAATAATGTTGGACGGTTGTAAATGCCCCTTACATTCACAGGCCTCGTCCCTGTCATCGACATGCGCAGACGGCTAAACACAGACACGCACACACGTAAACACAGGTTGGAATCCTGAAAGGCAACAATTGCGTGTTGATGTGGATAAAAAAAGAAAAAAAGAAAAAGGCTTGTTTTTTCTTCAATTGCCGGGGTTTCAGCGACGAACCTGCTTTGGACAAGCGTATGTAGTTGTCCCTACCTCCCGTTCCCGTGACTAGACCGCAACGGCGAGGCAGGGCCGGTCCTCGGACTCCGCCGTCGTAGAGGCATGAGCTTGGCGTTCCAATGCGGCCGCCGTCTCAAAGGAGCGCTTGTTTGCTTGTTTCGGGCAGCTTCGATTGACACGAGGCCTAGCCATGCGACGAGGAAGCCGGAAGCCTGCCACGGCGGTCGCGGGTAAATATTGCCCGCTCCGCGCTGCCATATTTAGCTCGCTGCACGCGAGCCGTCACGAGTAACGTTATTTTGACGGCCCCGTCCTCCGTACTTGGAAGGTCAAGGACAGCATTGGGGGACGCGGAAGAAAGCGCGCATCAATGCGTGAATGAAGTCGGCTTTCATGAAAAGAACCACCGTTCGCTAGAAATCCGGTTCGTCGCGCCGTCAACGCCGCCGACGCCGCCGAAAAAAAAAAAAAAGAAGAAGAAAAAAAAGGCAAGGTGTAGTGACAAAGAATAAACGCTCCGCATTACAGTCGTACAGAGTATTCCGTGTTTATCTATCCTGCCGCTCAAAGTTATACCAGTAGATTTTGTGTAATTCATCCTTACTATATTCGTCTTTTTTGTTTTTTTCGAGCATAGCTTATCGTTGTAAAAAGAGAAAAGGGCTTCGATTTTTGCCAGTAGACCACCAACTATTGTGCCCAGATTTGAATGGACCCGATAATAGTTGTCAGTCATAAGTTATAACTTATAATCCTGCCCACTTCCAAGCTGCAGTGTCTGCGAAGAAACGTTCATTGATTTATTTTCTTATTTTATGTTTCGCGGTTGCCACGGCGTTGGTGCGTGCGCTTCATTAGAATACTGGGAATAATGTAAGTATTACGTTTATATTTTTTTAGTCTCTCGTTTACTCCATTCAAGAGGCGTTAATGATAAAACTGCTGGTTTAATGGCGGAAAAAAACAGCGAGCGCCCCGGCTTAAAATATAGTTAAGTAACGACAAATCAAAAGTTAGTTCGCATTTTTTGCAAACACAAACGTTGTGATCACACGCATAAAAATAACAGACTGAAAGCAAAAACAACAGATAACTACAGTAGAGATATATGGAAATAATAAAAGACATAGGTCCCACTAAGCCCTATCTCCAAGGAACGTTTTTCGTTAATAATTGTTTTCCCAACGAAACAGATTTATGTTAAATATTTACGTTGAAATCGATAGAAAAGCAACAAAAAAAGCTTCAGTCGTCTATTTAGTTCTCGTTGGAGTTGTGACTTTTCGTACCTTGACATGCATGAAATGAAATATATCGCAGCAATAATTATAATAATCGTACGTTTATTTTTTTTTCAACAAAAACAATGTTCAAAAGGTGACAAAGTAAAAATGCCGTGAAAAACAGCTTGACGAGCAACCGAGCTACCTAAACGAGCAGTCGCGATGCAGGCACCAAAAGAAATTATAGAAAAATAAATGTGCATTACAAATAGGAAAAACAAATTACAAAAGAGAACTAACGCTTTACAAGACGAGTAGCACATTGATGCAATTACCACAATGGTGAAAACATATACAGAAAGTTAGTTGAATTGAGTTGGTTAAATAGACACACCTAGTGCATTCAAATATGTCATGTCGTACTTCAAATTCTATTGTCAGGTTCGACTTGAAGTGGAAAAAAATAGAAATCCAACACTAAGTTTATTGCTTTTGTATGTTTCGAGGTAACTTTCCCCATTATTACAAAATGACGAAAGTACGAAACTACTTCGCTCCTCACGTGAGCAACTGCTTTTCTGATAAGCGTTCGGGAATGAATTATTTGTAGTCTTTCTGCCCTCCTTTTTTTTTTTTTTAATGGTTTGGGTTTCCGCTATTTTATTTCATTGCTTCTGTTAGCCGAGCGTTTATGCAAATTTTGTCGAAAATATATAATTTGCGCACACGATTCACCGGAGGCAGAGTCGTTAATGTTACAATATTTCGTTCAGCGAATTTGAATCGAGAGCTGCGAACACGAACTTATTGCTTCGGGAAGTGCGATCGCCGCCGTGAAAACGCCCGAAGGTGGGCGCAGCGAAAGCCCGTTTCACAGCGATATTGGCTATACGTTGACGGCCTTTTTCTCTCTCTCTTATTGAAGAGGCCCGCTGATCGGCATATATTTACGCGGCGTGATAACGCGGCCGTGCGGTATTTCTGTCTCTTATCGCAGCTCCAGCCTTGTGCCTGTTGCACCAGTGGTAACTTTAGCGCGCCATTTGGGCTTCCCATGTGCTCACAGTCTTTCGAATATTGTGATTTAGTGGCTCTTATGTACTTTCTTATTTTGAGAAAATAATGAAGCCACTGGAACGTAGTTTCGTAGGATGAGACCGTAGCAATCCTCGAGGCTCGGAATTAAAGCGGCCAAGAAAATGGTAGTGTATTCCCGAAAAGGCGAGCGGCTCGCGCCAACAGAGCGATCAAATGTCACTCTACTGCTTGACGAGAGCAGAGCGGGTTGCAGACGACAATTGCAGGATCATGAACGCAGTTCCGCGAAGCAAGCAGACAGATGCACTCGAAAAAGCCTGGAGCGTCTAATCCACTGCGAATCACTTGGAAAAGCTGCACTGTATGGAGGGAGCTCGGAGAATGAGGGGCTGATAATGTTTGGACCTACACAAACGCAGTTCGCGCCGCGGCCCGGTGAAACGCCACACCACAGACTCTTTCTAAAGGTCTAAAGATATGATAAGCCTCGTCATTTGCCGAGTCCCTGTGTAGACTAAGTGAGCATCGATCGGCTCTACCAAGTGCTCTGCAGGAAGTAGACGTTTCTGTTTCCTTAGAGTGTCAGTGTACACACACACACACACACACACACACACACGCACCGCGCGCGCGCGCACGCACACACACACACACACACACACACACACACACACACACACACACACACACACACACACAAACAAACACACACACACACACAAACAAAAGAAGCCTAGTGTGAAGAAGTTCTATGGTCGCGTTTATGTGCAGTTGCCTAAAACCGTCTCTAACGATCTTTCCCCGGATCTCCTAAGGAAGCCACCAGGCCCGGGTTCGGACGCTCCCCGGCTCCGCGTGATGCGGTGTTTCCGCTAATCGAAGCGTCAAGAGAGCGCCTCGACCTGACGCGGCGAAGGGGTTTCGCCGACCGCGAGTGCGAAACTTCCCAACCGACACGAGCCGTCGTCGCTCGCACTGTCCCGAAACGCCGCGGTCTAGGAGCGTGGCTGCAATCCCTCTCCTGGAACTGGGCTCCCCCGGTCTGGCCGGAGGGCGCGCTTTCTCGAGAAACTGCGTGAAGGCGCACGCCCACCCAGTTTCCCTTTCGGGCGCTTTTTCACTCGCGTCTCGGATGGGAGAAAGGATCGAGGGGCCGCCGAGGAACAATGACCATTTGGGGCCACTCGCCATGCCACTTGGCTCCAGCTGGAGCCGCGATGCGGAGTCGTCGTGCGCTGGAAGCTCTCCCAGGTGCGCTAATGGGCGCCGGAATGTAGAGTGCACTGGTACGCCCGAGAGATAGAGAGAGAGAGAGAGAGAGGAGGAGGAGGGGGCGCAGGAAGCGGAACGAGGCTTCGGGTGGGACACGTGGCGCAACGGCGACCTGTGATCCGAACGCAGTGAACGAGCGCCGGTTGTTGCGTGTTTCGTTTCGGCGATGTGTGGGTGAGGAGAGTGTGTGCCCTTTTCCTTTCTGCTTTTCCCGAGCCTTCATCGAATCGCCATTCTGGTGCTCCTCTCGATTACTCTCCTATATTGTTTTTGGTTGTTTTTCCTCTTCTTTTGAGCGCATGCGCTAGGTGGTTGTTTGTTCTTCGGAGGCTGCATTTCTCGTTGCGATTCCGTAACGGCCATTCTAAATTGCCGGCAGTTTTTTTTAAAGTTTATTTTAGCTTAAAGCTTAAAACGAACATGCATACCAACACACAACGACCGCTTTTTTAATGTTTTCTCGATTACATTTTTACGGATGGGGTCACGAGATACGGACATTAGAAATATCCTTCTTTATTGGCATTGTACAGTCACTGAAGGCCTGGCTTCCTATGTTTTGCTTTTTGATTCGATCTAATAATGGCGCAATCCCATTGGCTACACAGCCATCATCGGAGTCATATAATCGTGCTTGAGTGCTCGACGTTTTTTTACTGTACGGCGCGCAACTTCATCTGCTCCTTACGCACCTCGTACGTTTATTTACCCCCCCCCCCAATGCGCCCACGTGCGTTTGTTTCCCCCAGCCTCAACCAACAACGGCGTGAGATTGGCTGCTTCGTCATCGCGCGTTCTCTACGCGTCATCTATGTTTCGTTTTGATTGGCATGCTCCTCCTTGCGTTCCGATGCTCCAAAGACGCACTTTGGAAAGCTTGCTGGCCGTATATATGTAAATACATAGCCTCCTCTATACTCCCAAAGCCCGGCATAGTTCGACGACGGAGCAATAGAGTGCCCGATCGCAGATTTGGAGCGTGAAGATGTAGTAGCACAGAGCATCAAAGAGCCATTTTTCGGGGAACCCGGACGTCAGCGCACAGCTTTTGCAGCGGTGAGGACCCGAAACACACTTGTTCGCTCGGGAGAAGTGTGTTTCGGCGTTTCGCCGCAGCGGGGCGCCAGTCACGTGGCTCTCCAAAATCGCGGATTTTGGACAAAGAGAATGGGAAAAGGCGGAACGAAGAGTCCCTAGTGGCACGTCAACAGGCACAGATGGTATCCCAATCAAGCTGGTGAAGAATTTGGGTCCTAAATCTAAGGCAAAACTAAGGAGGTAGTGAGCACTATGATAACAAAAGGAAATATTCCAGATGCATGGAGGCTTAGTAGGATGAGTATGATATATAAGGGAAAGGGAGATAAGTCTGATATTAGGAATTATCGTCCCATAACCGTGACACCAGTTATTTACAGGTTGGTAATGCAGATTATAAAGAACCGACTGGAGGAATGGGTAGATTGTGAGGGCATACTGGGCGAGTTACAGAACGGGTTTCGGAAACAAAGAAGGTTGGAGGACAATATATTTTCTCTAACACAGTGTATAGAAATAGCGCAAAAAGAAAACAGACAGCTCTGGCTGGCGTTTCTGGATATCAAGGGTGCCTATGACAATGTGAACCAAAGGAATCTGTGGGACATAGTGGAGAGCTTAAACCTAGATGAAGGACTAACAGCAATATTGAGGAACATTTACAAAGATAATAAGGTGATTATAACATGGGAAGGAAAGGCAACGGGGGAAATAGAGATAGGACGAGGCCTTAGGCAGGGGTGCCCGTTATCGCCTTTGCTGTTTATGTTGTATCTGAGAGGATTGGAGGATAGACTAGAGAAGAGTGGGCTTGGATTCGACCTTTCGTACAGTAAGCTAGGCCAAAAAATTCAGCAATCCTTACCGGGATTGATGTATGCAGATGATATCGTACTAATGGCTAACAACAGGATAGATTTACAGGAATTAATGAGCATCTGTGGTAGGGAAGGGGAGGAATTAGGTTTAGAATTCAGTAGTGAAAAATCAGCAGTCATGATTTTTAACAATGATGAAGTTGAGAGGCTGAAGATACAGAATATTACAGTGGAGAGAGCTAGTAAATACAAGTATCTAGGAGTATGGATATGTGATGGTGCAGCATATCTCAGTGAGCATGAAAAGTATATAATAGGTAAGGGCAACAGAAATGCAGCTGTAATGAAAAATAGAGCACTTTGGAATTATAACAGGTATGAGGTGGTGAGAGAGATTTGGAAAGGGGTCATGGTGCCTGGTTTAACTTTTGGAAACGCAGTGCTATGCATGAAATCCGAAGTGCATGCAAGACTAGAAATAAAACAGCGCGGAGTAGGTAGGCTGGCTTTGGGGGCACATTGCAAAACGCCAAACCAGGGAGTGCAAGGAGACATGGGATGGGCGTCATTTGAGGGCAGGGAAGCTGCGAGCAAGATAGAATTTGAGGATCGGTTGAGGCAAATGGATGGGGAGCAATGGGCACGAAAGGTTTTCAGCTTTTTATACATGAGGAGTATAGACACAAAGTGGAGACAGCGCACTAGGAAATTAAGAGGAAAGTTTTTAGGCTATAGTGGGGTTACGGAAGAGCAGGTCTCCGTTAAGAAGAAAGTTAAGGCCACAGAAAGAGATCGGTGGCTAGAGGGAATGCAGACAAAGAGGGCTCTGGAAAGCTATAGATTAAACAAAACAGTTATTGCCAAAGAAAGCATTTATGATAATTCTAGGGGAAGCTCATTGTTGTTTGAGGCAAGGACAGGTGTTTTGCGAACCAGAACATACAGAGCGAAGTACCAGGAAATGGATACAGTGTGCGCTGCTTGTGGAGAGGTGGACGAGACGGCTGAGCACTTGATACTCTACTGTAAAGGGCTTCACCCTATGCCTACCGAAGACAACATAGATTTAATAAAGTCATTAGGTTTTAGAGACAGCGAAGGAAAAGTGGATTACAAGACAGTAGAGATTACCAAGCAAAGATTAAGTGAATGGTGGCAGAAAGCACGAGAAAACTAGGTATTTTCTTATTAACTGGTGGCAAGGGGGTTTTATAGCCTCACTTTCTGTTCAGTGCGGAGTGTATATAGTTTTCACATTTAAATATTCTAAGCTTAAATGGTAAGACAAATTGGCTAGGTGGCGTAAGCTACCGCCCGATCCAAAGGGCTCAGCCGTATTCATCCATCCATCCATCCATCCTTTCATCCATTGTCTGCCGCTCCACCTTTTCCATTTCGGCGGACGCTTTTCGTGGCGATCTGCCAGGCTTTGTCAGTATATAGGAGGCTACGGTAAATGTCAAGTTCTGCCACTATATTCATTCCACTAATATAGCACACACAGCGGGCCTTTGTCTGGAAAGTCACTTGTAGCAGGTGCTGCTAAATGCGCTAAAAAAATTAACAAAAAACACGGGACGTTTTCTGCGAGCGGAGTTTCGATAGTAGTACTACAACCCTTACCAGACGCGCTATTCCCCGACTGCACGAAGAGGCAAGTACGTCTTACCAAATTCTAGCGATGACTGGAATGCAGGACAGTTCGATTCGGATGCTTCTGCGCTTGCGCAATGGCGGCGTCGGGGTAGAAATAAAGGGAACAAAAGCGAACCCAGACTGATTTCGATTGCCAGCTTAACGTGGCTTTCACTTTCAACGCTCTCTCGTAGCTTTCTGCAGGTCCACTTCTCGTCTGCGGGCTCGGGGATGTGCGGCGGAGATGGACGAGGTAATTTCGTTGCCTCTGCTAATATCTCCCGCCGTTATGCGAAGGGGGAGGGAGGATTTTCATTTGCACGGTGCGTGCGTCAGTGTACACTTCTCAGAGGGCGCGCACGAAACGATCAATGAGTTAGAAGGAGAGAGAAAACAAAAATCACAAACATATTAAAACCAGAGAGGACTACTCGTTGTCCCTCTCCTCCGACGAGGGAAAAAGAGGTCCGCCGTGTAAATTGGGATAATAAGGCCGGCTACGCATCTTAGGCGCCCCCCGCCCTGGACGGATTGCGGTGAACGAGGAGATTGAGGCGCTCGCCGTGCGTTCCGCTGCCGCTCGGGGAAAACACGAGGCTGTCGAGGGAGCGATGCTGCGGAGAAAAATCTCCCCCGGGGCCAAGAGTGGGGCAATATGGTTGATGAGGCTACGGGCCTGTTTTCGCTTCTACCTGGCCGATAATGAAATGTAGAATGGCGGCGTACACGGGCGGCCCCGTTCATCTCGTCGTCGATCGTGGGCGATGCAGGAAGGAGGCTCCTAAACTTTCCGATGAATTTACCCCCCCCCCCCCCTCCCTCTCAAAGAATTGGTTTCCTCGTGGCCGTTCTCCGCTTTCTTTATTTATTTTGTGTTTTCATTATGGTGAAGGTCATACGAAGGGTCGATATCCGAGGAGGAGGGGGATTGGAGTTGAGCGGAAGAGGTAAATGTTTATCTGCAGCGCGCCAGAGCTGCATGCAGCGTGCATTGATGTTTAACGAAAGTGCGAGTAATGTCGTTGTCTTCGAGGCGCTCAGTTAGTGAACTCCGCTTATCTCACCCGTAGAAACTTTCGCATTCGAGGGGACGGTCACCTCTTTTGCTTTGAGGAAAGAAGACACAGAAGAAAGGGACTGAAGTGGGAAGCGGTAGCTGGAAGTGATATTTCTTTTTAATAAATAAAAGAAAAGCGGTATTTCCTGAAACAAGTGCGGTTCCTGTAAAGCGGCAAAAAAAAAAAAAAAAAGGTTGATATAAATCTTTAACTTTCGTGCTTGCTGTTTCGGTATAACTCTGGCCGTGATAAAGCGACCCGCAAAGAGGCAAATGAAAGAATGGGACGGTCTTTGTAGTTGGGGCCCGAGGATAACGGAACCTTTTCACGTCAGTAACACACTCGCATGTTTATTAATGCTGTCCTTTCTTCGACCCATTCTCCGTTAAAGAGACAGGTTCTTGTGGTAAAGAAAGGTACAATACACCGCAACTCCTTTTGATGCAAATGAATGTTGAGGACAGCCCGCATTTACAAACCAGGGAAAGCGCAAAAACCGAATATAAAGAAATAAAAAAATGCTATTAATAAAGGTCGTGTTTAAATAAAATTATCCTTAGTGAACTTTTTCTTTTCCGTCAGTAGTGATATGTTTTTTTCTTTATTGGCGGCGTGCGCGAACTACAGAGAGCGCTTCTTTTGCTATCATCATCATCGTTTGTGACGTCACGGGTAGGACAGACTGGGACACACGTGCACATTTTGGATACCTCGGCTCGTCAGTTCGCTTCATGCGCTGTTTCGGTAACGCGCGGCAAAGCCTGTTTTACGCGTTGTGTTTATTTGGTGAAGTGATATTTGTAGTAGAACATTTTACCAAAGCTTGAAACAGTGACACGTAGTCGTACTAACAGCATTTTTGATGCTGAGGTATCGAAGCGCTGGGATGGTGGTGTGCTGTTCTCTACCCCAGTACAGAAAGCGGGATGATGAAAATTGAATATCCAGCGCTTTACCCACTACAACATCTACCACGCGTTACTCGTTCAAACATTCCGAGGGCACCTAAGCACTTCTTATGAGTTGTGAATGCGAAAGCATGAATGTCGTTCTTCCGCTCCCTTAGTTCGTCTGCGGCGTACTGGCGTGGACAGCCACGTTTCGCTACTGCCGAGGTAGCGGCCGACGGCCGAGCGCGCGCTCTCGTGAAGTGGCCGCGCCGCGCTGAGCTCGGCCGTGCAGCCTCTCCGGAGTTTGCCCGTGCGGGCTCTGCGGCCAGGCGCTCCCTCTTACCGGCGGCCGGGCCGCTGCGTGCGCTGCGCCGCCATGGAGAGGGCTTCTCTGGTGGCGTTCCTTGGAACTACGCCGCGCGAGAGCCAATGGAAGCCTCGTTCCTTGAAACTATGACGCGCGCCAGCCAATGGGAGCCTATCCATCAGATTTCTGCTACAGACGACAGGCTTCGCTCCATTGGGACAGGGGAAGGTGCCGTTTGGCGCGGCTTCAAAAGCTGATGACGTCGGTTCGCTCCATGCGACAGTTGATGCTTTCACTTTAAAAGCAACTAAATACGTTACTTGTTACCGATTCTCAAAAGGAAGACGGAAGGTGTTGCTTGACCTCAAACGTATCGAGTTACTTTTCTCTGTTACTTCGACGACGAAATACACACCCGTTTTTGTTTCCTGGTTTATTGTTTTCTTTACAGTAATCGTTGCGCTTAAGCAGTAGCTGCATCTCGAAGTTTTCATCAGTTATGTTTCCCCGCTTCCGTGAGAATACATCTCCGGCGACGCTGAATAGCCGTTCTACTGACGCGCTCGAAGGAACGGCAGTGTTGTGCTTCAGGAAGATTGTGAATCTGGGATTCCCCACCCTCGTTTGTTCTCTCTACTTCTAAAGTTCCGAACTGACAATGGGCTTTGTGCCTTCCCGTGTTGGGAACTTCCGAGTTTGCATTTGGTTTGTTTTACACGATTCTAAAAGGTTCAACCAACGAACCTTATTGTGTTCGCTAGCTAAAGGACATTCCGAGATGTAGAGTTCGACTGACATGTTCAGCGATAAAGGTTGCTACACTGTCATACTACTTAGTTTCTTTTTCGGGTTGCCCATCTGCCTTTGTCGCAATGGACGCATACGTAGGCTGAGAATTAAAACGAGCCTGTTTATGCGGTGTTGTATACACGTTAATCCTCAAAAGTAACGAAATACCGTCACTCGTTACTTGGCCTTAAAAGGAACAAAGTACGTTACTCATTCATTTTATAAAATTAGAAACTAAATAAGTTACTCGTTACCGAAAAAAGTAACTAGGTAGAAATAACTCGTTACCAGTAAAGGCTTATCCGAACCCGGACACTTCAGAAATCATGAGGCGATACGACTCCGTCAAAAGTCGCGGAATTTGAAGCGGTTGAAGTCCGGCAGTTCGTATCGTGTCTGTTTGAACACCACCGAGTCAAAATCACGATTTTCCTCCTCGCTTCCTCCGCTTTTCGGTGATCTCGATGCTCGTCCGGCTTGACGTCAAACGCCACCTGCCAATGGGCGCGTTCAGTAGCGGCTCCTGGAGTCAAGGAGCTCGCGCACCTTCCACTTGGCGGCAAAAAACGACTTCCGGTGTACCTCACTCCGGAGTAAAGGAGCGCAGTCTGACGTCTCTCCGGATGACTACACCGACGTCTCACCTTAGTATGGACTATTGTTAGCCGCGCTGCAAAGTGCGACTGTCGCTTGAATGAAGCCGCAGCGGCTGCACGGTACTCGTGCAGCAAGTGCTCTGTCAAGGCAGTCAGGCTGGCCGCTCGCGCTAGCACAGCTTCGCGGTGTCCATGCTAGGGTGAACGAAGAATAAAATTCAGGTGCTGAAAAAAAAAAGAATGGCGGGATAAGCTGCATTGGCTCCGGCGCGGGTCTGTTGGTTTGCTCTGCTTTGTTAATGGAAAGTGATCAAGGTAAGACGAATAACGCGTTCGAATTTCTTTTCCAGCTCAAGCTCTCTTTGGAAAATGCATTGGAGCGTATTTTGTTTGTTTCGGATATGCTAATAAACAAAGTAAACGGTCATTTGACGCCGTGTTTTGATCGCCGTTGCACGGAAACTCGGTGAATATTAGACGATGGTCCTGTCCGTGCTGAACAGGGCAAGGCAAAATATGAACAGGACTTTTGTGGCCGGTTGGACGCTCACGCAGAACATGATCCCGATTAATGTTTGGTTTGCGTAGCTAAATCGGGGTGTATGCGAGTATGAGACGTTGGCGGACGCTTGCTTTGGCCGACGAAACTTCGATCGCCGAGCGCGGCGGAACTTCCCGTGCGTATTCGAACACAATTTATCGGAAGTTCGTAACGAAGGGCAGAACAAACGTATGGCCGTATAAAAGTTTCGTAACCGGCGGCGTAGATTCGCCGAGGCCGAGCTCCATATTTTCCGTGTGCTGACGACGTTTTTGTCGGGATTTATAACAGTAGCAGCCCTTGCACCGCCCTGCGAAGGGCTCGATCGCGTTGGATCGCTTCGAACAGCATTGCTGATGTGTACAGTCACTCGCTTTTACTTTAACGACCTTGTCAAGACTTCTTCAATACCGGCGTCAAATAAAAGCGATCGTGCTCGGCGTCGTCTGCTTCCATCTTATTCGGAGATCGTCTGGCACAGGGGAGGAGGCGGAAACTGCGTAAAAACAGCTGAGAAGCTGCGTTCTTTTTTCTTCCTTTTTTGCCGTTCAGTAGACGTTCTGAAGACTCCGATTCGAGTTACTCAGTTCGAAGCTGAGGGAGCCGCTACTGAACACGCCCAATGCTGTTCATCTGTTCTGCCGGGCCCTCGAATCCTTGGCCGTGTTCCAAAAATTTACTCGATCTTACTCCAGAGTAAGGGTTTTCTACCTTTGCGTTCGAAAACGTACCCGCGTCCAGCGTTGCTCTATCTGTGTTATCACGTGACACGACCCGCCAGAGTAACTCGGATCTATTTGGGTAAGATTTGCGAACAAAGACCTTCCGTTTCCCGTTTTTGGGACCTGAAGAGCAGCGGATGCCTTGAGCGATCGACCGACAGCCAACAGAGCATGTGAATGGCCGTGCGGACCACGTGATGAGCATGTTCAAGGCCCATGTAAAAAACACGGGCGAAACTATGAAAAAAAAAACAAAAAACGTTCTCCTTCGGCAAAAAAAGAAAAAAAAATCTAGACGGCAGTGGAACGCCGTACGACTTACGTCGGAGTCGTGTCGCCTCACGATTCCTGTTTGTTGTTCCCATAAGCTTGGAGCGTCGCCTGCATCTGGACCTAAAGTGAAACGAAATATAGAATAAACAAAAAAATGAAAGACGTTTACAAATCCCTGTAATGCGAAATTGGAGCGCAGCTCTCGAGGAGGAGGAGTGGACGGTACGGAGCGGAGGCTATGCCCCTCCTCCTCTTCCGTACCCTCTCCCCCTCCCTCCTCGTCTCCACCTCCTCCTCCTCCTCCATTACCTCCTCCTCCAATTAAGTTTCCCAGCTAAGTTTAGCGGGGAAAATTGCGTCACATTACTTGGTGTCACTTCACCTATGAGCAAATTCAATTCCTCTCCTAGATTATGCAGGGAAAATCGACGTGCACGTGACCTCAACACCACTTTGATTCCCCGCTAAATTTAGCGGGGAATTGAATTTGTGTTGAGGACACGTGACGTCAATTTTCCAGCCAAATATAGCGGGGAAATGAATTGGTGTTGAGGTCACGTGACGTCTATTTTCCCGCTAAATTTAGCGCGGTTACGCCGACGCCGCTCACCCCGTAAACTGGCGCCTGAGAGCTGCGCTCTAAAAATTGATGTAAAAAGTGGCAGATGCGGATAAATATTTCTAAAACGGAATTCCTAAATATTAACAATAAGCGAAATACAGTCTGATTTAACTACTCTCTTACTTTGATGTACCCGTTGAACATGTACTATCGAGGGAAAATGAAATGCGAACAGAGGAGCGCGTGGCTTGCCGTACAGGCTGCGCCACCTGGAAGTGAGTTTAGGGGCGAGGGTGCCTGGCCTACTCCGATGTGTTCACGCCCTTCGCTCGGCGCTCCTGCTTCGGCAGTGCGCCTCTCCAGTGCGCTGAAAGCTATCACCGCTATCTTTGCTGGCTCAGAACGTGCGGTGCGAAGAAGCTCGGCCCACGCGCCGAGCAGACAAAGATAGCGGTGACAGCTTTCAGCGCACTGAGAGGCGCACTGCCGAAGCCTGGGGAGCGCCGAGCGAAGGGCGTGAACACATCGGAGTAGGCCACGCACCCTCGCTCCTAGGCTCACTTCCAGGTGGCGCAGCCTGTACGGCAGACCACGCGCTCCTCTGTTCGCATTTCATTTTTCCCCGATAGTACATACATTCACATGTCTGATGGTTCATTTCGCATCAAAGATCTCTTGAGAAACCCATATCAATCACATAAGCGCAAATGACAAACCAGCCTCGGCTTCTTAAGACAAACACTGCACATGGCCAATTGGGAAACAAAACTCTTAGCTTACATTGCCCTCGTCCGCCCTCAGCTAGAATGTGCATCTGTAACATGAATATGAAACCCTGATCACTCCTATTAAAAAACAACAACAACAACAACAACTAGAATTAGTACAAAACAGAGCCATTCACTTCATTCTCAAAAATTACAGACACACAAGCAACACTCTCCTCGCGTAGAGAAGGAAAATATCCAGACTTAGATATTTTCCTTTTCTTTTTTATACACACCTTGTATTACCATTCTTCATTAAAGAGAGATCTGTATTGTCCGACTGCATTACACATATCCCCACTTACTGAAAGTTTTTAGAAATGAAAGAAATGTTTACTTTTAAGAAACTTCAATTGGTCGCACCAAGAACAAACCTCTTTAGACTTTCTCGTCTTCAATTATCCATTTCTGAATGGGATTCTCGTCCTGATAGCATTGCAATTATTCAGGAATCATCTCGCTTTTGAGCTGCACTTGCAACCATCTTAACATACATTATAAACCCAAAACGAGAAACGATAAAAAAAGAAAAAAGAAGAAACGGGAGCAACACACAAGGTCTTGTCTGTTGTGTCCGTTTTTTTTTTAATCGTTCCTCGTCTCGGCTTTGTAATCGGTAGTTATTCCCTTTTTTTTAACTTTTACTTTGCGAACTTTTTTAAGCACATAACAACCTCTAAGTTTTTGTACTTTAATTGCTTTGAATGCGTTATTTTATTTTCCTCGCCTTATGTAAAACCTAATGGACGTTTTAAGGCGATAATAAATTAAAGGATTAAATATGTGCAGGAAGATTGGCATTTAAATTAGAAAATGAATTGAACTAACCAATCAATTTCGACGTTTGTGCAATTGTTTATGGTAATGCCAATGTCTAATTACACTGGTATACCATTGCAGATGCTAATTTTTTGTTCTTTTCATCGTTAATTTTTTTTAACGAAATTGAAGAAATTACGTTAATCGAAATATTGTGTATGACATTTTATCGCTCAGAATTGTTTTATTCGTGGACCGACAGGGAAGATATATATTCATTACGAGACTTCGGTTGAGATGAGCACAAAGGCAGGAATCTGGACGGTTTTCATAAGTGACAACGCTTGTTTAAAAGGGCCTCCGAGGCATCGCTGGTGTAAACCCATCCCTGAAAGCTGCCCACACAGACGGATATAAATATAATTTTACACCAATTGTCTTTTGGTTTTCTCTCTAAACCGGGAGTTCCTAAACGTAGGTAAATCAAATTAATAAAAACATTTTATTTGAAAAAAAAAACAAAAAAAAATCTTTTGACTAGAATGTTTTTGTTTAAATTTTGACTTTTAATCTGCCGAGTATTTTTAATAAATTTTTTATTGCAGTTTTAAGGTACAAATAAAATATACTACATCAGACACGAGTCCTCGCATACTGGCTTCTAGGGAGAGCGAAAATAATCTACTAAATTGGCCGAAGTCTGACCCGAGTTTTATGTCTCAGTTGAAAAGAACGTATAAGCGTTCTTTTCACCGTAAAAAAATAAAATAAAAAATAAAATAAAAAAGGCAGCTTTCTTTTTTTCGAGAACTAGCGTACTTGAAGAAATGCTAACACACTTTAGATCTGGAGACTTCGCGAGAGCGTTCTTTCTAGCTCCACGCGCCGACGCCGTAAAGTTGATTGCGGGACGAAGCGCAACTTTGTTAGGACAACTTTTTCCCTCTTGTCCATAAGTCGTGCGAGCCGTGCGTTGCATAATTAAAAGCGCGCATTACCGACGCTACGTCTGGAGATATCAAACGCGAACGGACCGCTGATACCGCTGGCGACATTGCGTGTCCTGGTTTTAGTGCGAGTCTTTTGTCTCTCGCCCTCCGATACGCTGCGCTTCAAGTTTTGATGGCACGCGACGAGAATATTGGATTGGCTCGCATCTGAAGAAGCGGCGGCGTAATGAAATATTTATTGGGAGCCCTCTTTGAACTGGTAAGCTGGCGGCGAAGCCCGTGCCCCCTGCTGGCTCTGTTCACTGTCCGGAGGAAGTGGAACAGGCGATCGGGGAATTGATACAGTGCGCTACAGAAGCCCAGAAGGAAGACTGGGACGATGAAAAGAAATATTCCAGTTCAAGCTCTCCGTTTGATCGTTTTCTCTTCGCCCTTTCTGGGTCGGTATGAGGATGTTCGTTTCACCCTTTGGAAGGCATCTGAAGGGCATGTAGCTGCTCATGTATGCCTTGGAACGGGATCACTATGCCGATCACGGACAAAACGCATCGATATTACATTCAGTTCTAACGGGTAATGCCCGACCGAGTTCTCATACGTTGGTGAGATCTCTTCATGCTCTCGACGCACCGCAGAGTTTATACAAGCTGAATCCCGATATTCGCAAACAAAGACGGCACGTGCCAAGATTCGTTTTACATGCGGGTACTGGAGTCGTAGAGATGACTTCTGCCTTGGCTTTTCCGCGGCTATCGAAGATCCACCGTTTTCTTACGCTAAAGCTCTCGGCCTTCAAGAAGAAAGCAAATACGGTGTTTTTGTTGACTAACAACAGTCAGAGGAACAACAATAAACAAAGAGTTCGGAGCCGATATGTTGCTTACCCACCGAGAAAACTCTGTGTGTTGCGCCTCAGCTTGGTCGCCCACCTGATCAATCCTACTCAATTTTTGTTTTGCACCTTCTCTCGTCATGCGCGGAGAACCGCGTTTTCGTCGACTTGTTCGCCGTATTGCCTAACTTCCCGAAGAAGTCTATTCCACAATGTTTAAAAACTCCAAGAAGAAAAAATGAAAAACGTTTACAATTCCCTGTAATGCCCAATTAGAGCGCAAAGTTTGAGGAGGAGGAGGGAGGCTACGGAGAGGAGGGTATCCTCTCCTCCTCCCTCTCTCCTCATTTTCCCCCTCTCCTCCTCCCACCCTCCTCCTCTCTTCCTCCTCCCCTCCTCCTCTCCTTCCCTCCCTCCCCTCCCTCCTCCCTCGTGACGTCACTAGTGACCTAGTGACCCTCGTGACGTCACTCTTGACATTCATCGAGGCCTTCACGAGTGACCTTTGTGACGTCACTCGTGACCCTAGTGACCCCGTGGTGTCACTCGTGACCCTTGTTACGTCACGTGTGATGTCAATATGGGAAACGTGTCATAATGCAACGCGCGGTTACGCCGACGGCGATGGCGACGCCACTCAAGCCGGAAACGGGCTCATAAGAGTTACGCACTAAAACAGACTTGGATCTACCTATATCGTTTTATTTCGCCTTTCTTATACCGGTGTTATACGGACACCCTTAACCGCAGTTAACTCACCTTTAACTGCTGTTACGAGTCCCCACGGTTACCGCACTATATCCCCGGATAGCTCTTTCAGCTATCCGAGGGTATAGCACCGCTTTGTTGGTGCTCAAGATGCTCAAGCGCACGTGCGCCCATAGCTTTGACTGCATAGCCGCAGAATGGCGTCCGCAAGTATTGTGTGCTAATTCTGTGGCTTAGCGTAACTACAGTGAAGTGTGCCCGTGTAACAAGGGTACTAGAGGTTAAACGATGTCGTTTCGCAACCAGCTCGCTGCGCAGTTTCTATGCTCGCCTGTCTAAGCTTCTTGAAAGTATGCATTGATCGGGGTGTCGCGTGGGTATGTAAATAAGTTTTCATAACTTAAAAAAAAGAATGAGTGTTTCTCAACTTTTTTTTTCCGATAGGACAAATTAGACTTTATTGTTTGTTACACTGAGTGCATTCGTCTTCATGGCCTTGTAATTTACCAGTCTTTTTTTTATATGGATGGCACCAAACCATTTCCGGTCTCTAACCAGGTTCGGAAGTCGATAAGCCGACTGCAATCCGAACGCTGACACAGCATTAGAGCCAGCCAACGTTACTAAACCACTCACTTGGGAAACTCATTCTTGAAGCCGTGACCTCTCGCGTCCACCGAGACCAAACTAAATGCGATGACAGCGACCCCCTTTAGCGACGAGTCAAAACATGAAAGTTGATTTATAGAGCTACTGCGAAATGGCACAGCGAGATGGCGCCACCGGCCTTTGCAGGACTCGACCTGAATCAATACGTCCAGCCGTGCAGTTCCCGGAGTGGCCACTGCGGGAGAAATGGCGGCGTTGCGATCGCCTTTAGTTCGGTTCTCGAGTACGGATCGTAGCCTCTTTTTCAAAACAGGCTCTATGGCAGTTTCCCGACTGAGTTGTACTGGTAACTATGAAGCCAGCCGACTGTCTTCCTCGAGTGACTCCGTGTTACTCCCGGCGTCTCTCTTCTCCATGAAACGAGCGTGCTTCCCAGAGAAAAAAGCGCAAAAGAAAGCGGCAGAAAAGCAAGCTGGCGCCAAAGCTCTGCTCGTCGACACCGCGTTTCAATTGTTCTGTATTCCGCACGCTCCGTCTACTGCGTGACACACTCCAACAGCACGCTCCGAGAAAGTTGCTACCGCAGAAGATGCACTCACAGGTAAGACATCCATGGAGCACTCACGTGCTTACCGTGCACGACACAGGCCTGCGAGGAATAGGTAACGCGGTAATTGTCGACAATTACCGCGTTCATTTAGGCTTAGGGATGCCCAGACTCGAAAGACTATCTAAAAAATGCGGTGAGGTCAATGCTCATGCTTTGCGATTTAAGTCGTGGTAAGGCAAAGTGAAAACCTCCAGCACCATTCATTGCTGACTAATGCGCCCGATAGTGCAGCTACTACGACATATTAGTTCCAAAGCGAGTGGCGCTCGCTCGCAGGGGCTCCGCCATGTTTTCCCGCGGTCCTTACTTTACCGGTAACGTGACCTAAAATCCCCCTCGTTGGGAAATGCGGTTAACGTTTTACCGTGGTTAAAGTTAATCGGCTTCGAGCAAACGGGCCCTGGATAATTGTTAGTTTCTCTGACGCCCTTCTTTTCGTGCTGATGGCGGTTTTAATCATCGCGGCGCTTCAAGTCGCTCAAAATTGTCGCTGCGGTGCGTTGATGGCGCGGACAAAAAGTCAGTAGCCTCGCCATCGAGTTCCCTGGTTCCACCCCTTTCCTGGCCCGAGTTATTCGCGCATTGCTGCGGGGCATCCTTTAGGCGAGCGACTTTGCGGCTCCAGGTTTGTAATCAGGCAGCGAGCTGTAATCAGGGCCGCATTCTGTCGGTGGGTTCGCCGAAGCTGATTTTATTAGGAAGGGCCTGATCGTCTCTGCCAGCTCCTTAAGTGCGCGACCGGCCGACCTACGACTCGCCACGTCATTGAGTTAGTAGAAGAGTCCAAGTTACGGCGTCCACTCTCAGGCTCAAAGCGCTGGATATTGCTCTCGGGTAGTTTGCACGACGTGATGTAGGCCACCGACTCATCAGCGACGACCTCGTTGCTTAAGGCATTCACACGGCGGACAGATCTCGGGAACGGGGTCTGCGGCGCTCCATGCTCCTGTCGTAGTCTGCGCGTCGGAGCCTACAGCTTTGGTCAATAATTCAGCTGTACCATTCTAGAAACCTTCTTGTTGCCGGTGATGTTTTCAACGTTAGTTCTTATGACGCGTGTTTTGTGGCTTTCCGAAGCGATATCAACATGCGCGTGCTGGGCTAAATGTTGCAGGCTGGGCTGTGGATTTATAGACATTGAACGGTATATAGTTGATCTGGCACCCGTGGCCTCCGTTGTCCTCCAAGCTATTGGTGTGTGTTTATACAGCCGGAAGTTAGTCAGCCTCAGTGGGCGTCTGGTGTCCCAGCTGTAGGAGAGAAATTTAGCCAGTGCGGTACAACCGTTAGCCTGCAGGGTCTTTAACGTGCCCCACGCAGCAGTCTTGGGTAAGTTACATTTAAAAAGTAATTGGTTACAGTTACAGATGATTTGTCAAAAATGTTTTTAAGTTACAGTTACAGTTACTTAAAATAATAGTAACGTGTTACAGTTACAGTTACTTCGTCGTAGTATCTTAGTTGCTTTTAAGATACGTTTAGTTTTTTTAAATTTAGCTATGAAGACATTGATGACAACACACATTAACTAGGATTTATATTTATTTGGAACTCTCAGAAAACTCCAATTTCACTTTTTGAGATATATATTTTTACCGTCGCACGACTTTCTTGAATCAGAAAGTTCGATGCTTCAATACAAGATGGACAAAATAATAAATTATTTAGTTCATGTTGTAACGCAACAGCAACTGCCTTTTGAAGATCACTTAACTTTACCCTTTTGATGCTGAACACATCTCTTGCTAAAGAGGCGCTGAACGGGTGCGCTAGACGGAGTATTCAGGCGAGAAAAAAAAAAAAAAAAACTTTGCTAATGGTGGGAAAGTCGTTGAGGCTGGAGAGCGCTGTCGAGGTTCCAGTCTTCTATCGTTCTGTCTCTATGCCTAGCGGTAGTGCCCAGAATTGAAAGTCAGAAACTCACCCCGAGGTGCTTGCGAAGGTTGGAGGAAGAGGACCTCCCGAATGCGTATACTTTTTTGCAGTGTTTGTAGAGAGCAGTGAAGTTATCGCCACTATGTTCGACAAGGTAAAATTGCATTTTATAGCCGGGCTACGGTGACACCTGCTGATCTTCACTCATGACCGTCACTCATGACAGCCTCTTGTTTGAGCGACAACGGTTAATTACCATCCAACTATTTTCCTTCTTTCTTGTGACCTTCTCTTTGTCAGCTGACAGGCGAGGGAAATACCCATGAACAGACGGGTCCATTACGATAATAGCGAGGGGAGCACAAGACTAAATCATTTTGAACTCACTAAAGTGGAGAAGACCATTAGTATCAAGAAAGGTGTAAACAAAAGCCACACAAAGTCGTCTCGGAATGCGTTCCGCTTTTCTTTTTATTTCCTTCTTATGCAACGCAGTACAAAAGACACGACCGGGGATCGTGGGCACGGCCCCTGGGAAAGTGCAAGTCGACCAGCTCAAGACATCGTCTGTAGCACCGGTCAGACACTACTGGCGGCGACTCGCTTTTGCAAAGACAGCTGTCGCCGCGACTGCTGCGCCACCGACGACACAGGCGCTCGTTCGGCGTTAAACAGTTCACCGTTAGGTGTCTTCGCGTCGCCTGTTTCCGCAAGGTGTCTCTGTCGTCTGGGTGAAGAGGCGAGGGTGATCGATGAGGCCGGAAAGGTTGAAGATGGAGTGAGAGAGCCACGCACAAAAAGGTTAAAGCAAAGCAAATGGTAAATGCGCTTTTCCGCGTGATAAAAAATAAAAATAAACAGTAGAAAGGCGTTTGTTTTCTGCGGCGTCCTTTTGCTCCGACGAAAAACATTTTGAGTTCTTGCTTTATTTTGTTGCTTCTAATGTGGTCCCAACCTCCGCAGATGTTCGAACCCGCTGTTGTGTTCGCAAAATAGGGTCATTTTTCGTGAAAGGTATCTGTATCTTTGCGGATACTTTTACAGCGGAGCTGTTAGGGCTAGTCTCCCCAAGATCGTGTCCGGTACCAAACAAATGTCGACACAACACTCTGGTTGCCGACGTCGTTCATAGATGGCGGTAGCTGTCCAGAGTGTTTTGTTTGCCGGTTGTCTGCTTGTCGCCGTCGCTCATAGATCGCGGCAACCTTTCCAGCCTCGGCAACCAGACAACTGGTTGCTGCCGTCGCTCATAGATGGTGGCAACATTTCTTCGGAGGAAGGAGAGCGGGAACGGAACGAGCGGCGATGTAAGCAGCAGCGCGAATGGTTCCGCAACCGACGCGAGGCCGCTATCGGCTAAAGTTCCACTGCGTCGAGCGCTTCAGATTCTCTTGCGAAACAAGAGCAGATCGCTCGCCTGGAAAGCCACCGCCGAGAACTGAAGCTACAGCTCCGCTGCTCTTCCTTCTTCACCAGAGTGGAAAGACTTAAAGTTTTTAGATACTTTAAAAAAAAGTATTTAAGTTATCGTTACAGTTACTTAAAAAAATGTATCGAGTTACAGTTAAAAGTCACTAAAAATATAACAAGTTACAGTATCGCGATACAAGTATCGCGATACTACCCAAGACCGCCACAGTAGTGATATACATGACCGCGCGCCAGTACGATGCTCATCCAGATCGAAACGGGCAGGGATGCGGATTGAACTGCTCCAAGCTACGAGGGAATGAAGCATGCATGCCGATGTTCAAGGCAGCGCACGTGGAAGAAAAACAAAACAAAAACTGGGATCAAGAAAAAGAAAACGGCGCGCGCAATCAACTGTCGCACAAGCAGTTTGGTGCGATCAGTTCCCAGCGCGTCCGCGGACTCTGGTCACAGGCAGGGTGAGAACTGCAGGGAGGAGCTTCAGTTGTCCCACTTCCTGCGCAAGCTTCCCACCCTCGACAACGCTTTGGCGTCTCATGAGCCCCGAGCGTGCACGCGCGACTGAAGCACGACGGAAGGCAACCAGCGCCTGCTGGATGACGGGCATCCGAGAGAGACGCTCTGCCCTTTTCATCCACTGTAGCAGCCGTACTGCAGTGGCTACATTTGTCACCTTTGGCGTGTGCCATCGTATCCGAACCCTGACGGACCAAGGTCACGATGTGTAAACAACTAACAGCTAATTTGGTTTTACCTTTTGGAAAGTCGGTAGCCAGATAGGAATAAGGACTTTTAATAAACCGTACGCTAGGTACGGTAGAACTTTGCGTTGCAAGCGGGAGCTCGTGCCGTCACTTTGAAACATGAATTGAGCGCGCGCACACTGGGCCCGATTTCCGCAGCGTACGATCTACTAACCCTCTCTACTGTCTAATTCGAATACGCAAAAACAGTGTTTCCCCGCAAAAGGGGAAAAAAGTGCTGATTGGAGGATAAGGTAGAGCGTGTAATTCATACATTCACCTTTGGCTACCACCGGTTCCGGCGACAGACCTAAACGATTATCAGTATACTTTAAGGAAGTCCACGCAACGCCTTTTTTATGCTCTGTATGCGCTAATGCAGTCTGACAATTCTTCAGTGAAAGCGCTGCAGGCTGGGACAGCCCTGCGCCAAGAATGTCTTCTTTGAGAGCCAGCAAGTACAATAAGCGCTGGCTTGAAAGTATCTCGAGTTTGTCGATTTGCTAGAAGGCGTAAGAAATACTAGAGCGGATAATTGTTCTCCGCTCACTGCGCACATGTTATATAACAACAGCGTGTCCTCGTTGAGTGTTATTAGGCCCTTAATGCGTTTCGCGATAAAAAAAAAAGGCAACACTATCCACTCTTAGAACTTCTCTCTAAACCTGAAGGAAAAAAAAAGACAAAATTGTATTACGCGTTTTTTTTTTAAATTGCGATTGCCCACTTTTTATTTTCCATCTTTCTTTTCTTTTTTTTTTTTTCGCTTGCTCATGGTGGTTCTGCCGATCGATCCGCACGCCACAAAGAGCAGTCTCCGGGAGTAATTAATGAAAAGAGAAAAAAGTGGCCCAACAAAAGTGGCCCGGAGATCTCGAGACAAGCGAGACACAAAACTACGGAAGGAAGCGAGGGCGGAGAGGAGGAAAGCCGGAAGGAAGAACCTCTCGCCCCTCTCCCGGCCTTCCCTGCTTAGGCTTTGGGCCGGTGGACCTGGGTTTCGACTGGGGCCATCGATCGCTCTTCGAAGGGATACTCCGAGGTTTTTCACACTCCCCTTGTATACCGGCGAAGGAAAATGAACCAAGTGCCGGGGGAGAGAAAACGAGGGAACCCTAGACATAACACAATCATTGCCCCGTAAAAAAAAAAAAAAAAAAAAGAAAAAATCTACAGGGACATTGAGATATAAAGGAAGGAAAGAGAAAAATCCTCTTGTGCGCGGGATGGAGAGACGTTTATGTCTGAAATCTTCCAGAAAGGTTGTCAGAACATTCTATGACGTGAACGGCTTCAAATTTATTACATTGGCTATTAAGTCTTTATTTTTATGGATAATAACCGTTTGTTGATGCATAAAGTGCAATATAAGTTTATTTCTACTTATGGGGCGGGTACTCTAAAGGCTAAAAAGCAAACGGAAAACGGACTTGGATATATTTTCTACGCAATATGCGTTTTCATAGAGTTATTTTATTTTGTTAGAAGCGAAACAAGGAGTACGGACTGCATGGAAGTCTCAAAAGAAGCTTGATTTAAAACATCTACATAAAAAAAGAAATGCCTGCGCGTCTGTTTTGCTGCAGAGCGTGAATTCCACGTAAATTCACGGAGCGCGTTCAGCGAATGACGAGACCCTAAGTCGAAAACGCGATCTGCTCGAGGACAATGAACGAGTCAAAAGTCACTCTCATTGTCCCTGCGCGGATTGCGCTTTCGACTCGAAAGGTCTTGAACTTGAGCGCCGTTATTCCTCGAAGCGGTTTAGCGCTCGCGATTTAGTTCGAGGGAGCTGGGGTGTAACAGTACGCGAGGACGACTGGCGAAGCCACGGGCCGACGTGGCCACCGCCAGATGTCGCGTCTCGGTTCCTCTGGTCGCGCTAATTGCCGCTTGAGCCCTGCCTCCCTCCCCATGCCGACGAAGGCGCCTGCGTCGCACAGCGAGGCCACTTCCCGTGACAAATGTGTCCGACCCTTCTGGCCACCGGGGGTTGTAATTTGGGCGAGCCGACCGAACGTCTTGGGTAGTGGCTGCGAAGCCGAGATGTGGAAGAGGCAGGCTGCAAAGCTTTCCGCCGTCCTCTCGAAAGATGGCCGCCGCCGCGATCGGTTTGATTCGGCGGGAGACGCTGAGAGGGTTTCGAGGTCGTGCTGGGAAGCGGCACTTCGGAACCGGCGAACCGCATCGAGGCGCTGAGATCGCGGTGCTTATAGGGCGGCTCGCTTCGTGCGTCTGCGGAATTGCAATTTGGGTGCCTGAAGGCTGCGGCGACGACGTCTTGCTTGCCACTGCGGCGCTTGAACAGTTATTTCTCGGCTGTGTGTAAAGGCCCGTTCAAACACGTGTGTTTGCTTACGACTGCGTTTTTGCTACCTCTTACGACTAGACACTGGCACGCTGGCGCCATCCACGAGGTGGCGCCAGCGTCCAAGGTTTGCAGAATTTGTGAGATCAAATGTCCATGAATGAGAAATATTTGTTTATATCACTGTAAAAAGTTTTCCAACCCCCCCCCCTCAAAAAAAAAAATGGTTGCCCAAAAGTGTTACCCGGAAGGTGGCGCCAGTGCTACCCGAAAGGTGGCGCCAGTGTGTTCTTGTAAGAGATCCCAAGAGGTTTTAACACACTCGGTTGTAAGCAGTCGCAGCTGTGTGAACCAGCCTTGACTGTGACACACCCCTGATAGGGGCGAGGGGGAGGCATAGTTTTGTTTTATTTGCGGACGGAATGAGGTGGATCACCCTCTGTGTTTTCAAACAAAACTTTGGTGGAAACTGCCATCGGCAGTATTACTTAGGAATACTTTACTAGCTCAAGTTAACGTCAAACGTGTCGCATTTATCCTTAGCAGTGGAGCGCGTGATGTTCTCTCTCTGGCGTGACCCTGTTAGAACGTCGCAGGTTTTACGGTCATTGTATGGATGAGAAGGTTTTGATAAACCGTTTATGCGTATCCTCTCTAAAGCGGTCTAAAGCGAGTCGCTTTAGACCAAAACGAATCCGTGGACAGCGCGACTGGTATTAACTGAGTTGAAATTAGAATGCATATTTTATCTAGTTTTAGCTCACCTTTTAGTGGAAAATATGTGAGGGCAGGAGTTCTGTCTGACAGAGGGTCCTAAATTGAATATTCTCTGTCTTTCCTGGAAGCTTAAAACCGGTATAAGCACCGCTTCCGTATACGGTCGGCAACTAGAGCCTATAAATTGCTACGAATTAGAACAAATTGTGGCAAGCGGTAAATTTTTAAGAACTGCAGCTCCTAAGCCACATAGAGTCCAATGTGTCCATTACTGGTACGACATGTATACATATAAAAACAACAACAACGACCATTTGTAATAAAAAATAAATTGCAGATCATGAAAATACTTTTAATGCTTCTTTATATCTGTGTACTTACTACGTTCGCTATCTAAATGAGTTGACAAGTCTGAGGTAAATGGTAGTTTAATGTTCAATGTTTTTATACATGTTCACATTTTTGCTATACTCTTACGCATTTTTGTAATCTTTTCATGGTATAGCATTGCTAATTAAGCTAACTTTACCTAGCATGTTGTAAAACTATTACAGATAAAACCAGCGGCAAACGGTGTTTTTATATGTTTAACAGTGCATGTTTATTAGTCTTTTACAATATATTTATTTATGTACACTGCGTGACACGGACCGTAAGAATACGACATCGGTGCTTGCTCACGTTTCTCTTAGCAAGGGTATTGGCAAGCACCACATTTTACCGCTTAGGTTAGTGCTTTAGATGAGCACTTTCCACTACACTAGTAGTTATGATGTATGCCTTTAAATCTTAGAAAAAAGATGTAAAAAAAGAAACGACAATGCATGGCTAATTTGCGATGTGTACATGCCTTCCGGAGTTAATGACAATGCATTTTTATGACTCTAGAGATATGTTCGGATTTGTGTTTTTCCTCTCTCTTTATTTTATTCTTTGTGCCGCTAAACCCCCTTCTCATTTCCTTCTCCTTCTGTTACATTCATTTTTCAGGGAGAGTACTATTTCCTGGAAGAACAAATAAACAAATCAAATTGACTGATGCCTTTTTGTGAGAACGTGCGATCGAATTGCGCCAAGCAACGCCGACTAAAGTCCGATTCACATGGTGTGATTTTGCTTGCGATTTCGCAATTGCGACGTCACTCGTGCTGCAAAAGAAAAAGAAAAAGAGCGTGTTGGAAGTTGTGGTGCGCTGAACGTCGCGATTGTGAATTCCCAAGCAAAATAGCCCCACGTGAATCGGGCTTAATTTGGGCCACCGGAGTCTCCTTTACAGGGCACCCAAATATCAACATACACGCTCGTATTATAACTTTCGCCAGATCGCGACCTCTTCCACCGAGCTTATCAGAAGTGTGCGGCAGCCCGGCTATCAGACTCGCTCGCGGGAACCACTCAAGTGCTTCTATTAGCAGCTTGTTTTCGATAGCATATTGTTTGTTATCTTGACCAGCTGTAGACGGCAGGATGGCCTAGTAAGCTCACAGCAGTAGAAATGCCTGGGCACTATTTCCTCTTTGAGCGGGGGGGGGGGGGGGGTAGTTATATGCGTAAAGATTCCGAACGTTAATGTATTAGTTTTCTTCTTAGGCGCCTTGCGCATTACATTTTTACAAAAACGTCATATCTTTGGGTTTACAAGATGCAATACAGCAATTATTGTTTGAAAACGCCCTCTGACGCCACCCCTTGGTATCTGCTCCAAAACGCAGGAGAAGGGGCGTGTCACAATCTTTGATTAGATTTTTAATGGGGAAATTGGCCGCACATCAGTGCAATTTCTGGTTTTTTTATTTTTTGATGCCTAGAGCCCGTAGATTAGGTTATCACCACAAAGGCGATTTAAATCGCCTTTTGCCCCATCCTCCTAGACATTTGTCTGAATAAAGAATATTATTATTAAATAGACCATCTCAGAATCCACTTGAGTGCCCCTTTAACCTTCCTCAACCATTGTTTGGAAGCGCTTTGTTGTTTGGGAATTAGCCGCCATTGTGGCCTATACACCTTTTCCACAAGGGCTCAGCCATCTTGAATGTCGTCACAACTGTTATGCGTTAAAACGCCGTTTTGATCTCTCCAGACCGCAGGAAGGTGTTCACGAAAAATGCGTGATTGTCACACATTCTTGTTTTGCCTCGCCTATATTTTATCGCATATTTCAGGTTGAAACGTCTCATTTATTTTTTTTTGTCCCGCACACCGGAAATCAAACCCGCATGACTGAGTACGAAAGGAAACGAAAAAAGTCTATTGTGACCGTCGTTGTCTGGTTAAGGCCACTCGTCTTTCGAAGAATGGAACTGACGTCGCATTAACGCCATATTAATTTCGCTGCCGTTATTCCTCAATTTATCTCGGCTGACAAGGGGTGGACGGCAGAGTCACGATGTCTAAGGGTGTCGTTGGGGGCGCTAGCTTAAGGGCTAAGATTTATTTATCATCCTTTAAAACTTATCCTATTTCATTCAGGACTAACTACATTAAAAATGTATAACTTTGTCATGCAGTCACAAACCAGGATTCGCTCTCAGAGCTTAAAACTTCGCAATACTTTGCGAGAAGATTGTAAGGCTATATGAAAGTGAGCTCTTGCCTGAAAGCGCTGTTATACTTCTGACAGTCGGGGTGCCCATGTATTGCATTTTATTTGCGCCTTAATATTACCGCATTCGCCTCCCCACTCCTTGGATATGTAAAGTATTCTATAGCATAATCCCTCTGAGGTTCCTTAAATGAATTGGGCCAGATCCCGCGGGAAACTTTTCTCGCGAAGATAAAATCGGCCGTTTTCTAGGTATTCGTTGGGTTTATTGGTGAGACTTGCACATAGAATTGGGAGAAGCGAACGAAAGTTGAGAAAAGCAGGCGGGTGTTTCTGGGATCCTCGTCGTGAAGCGCATGCACGGACCACCTTTTGCAGGCAAGCATTTCCTCCCCGAGAAAATTTGAAAGGCGAGGCTGGCCGCCGGTCGGTGCAGCAAGCAGCACGGCAGAGCGCTTCTTCCCACGGCCCAAGCTCAAGTCGATAAAACAATAATAAAAAAAACCGAGTTAAAAAAAAAGAGAGACACTACTGACGTTGTTTTACAGGGTTGTTGCCATTCGCGAGAAACTACAGGGCTCTATTCTTTCGTCTCACAGAGAACTACTCGAGCGTAGGGTACGCACTGAAGATTCTGCAGTCCATTTCGTGGACAAGGCCCGACCAATTTCGAGCGTGCAGTGTTCTGAGCGGCGTTTCGCAATCTCGGATCGCCCCTCGAGCTGTTCACGTAAGACACGGTGCCCCGGACCACGTACGCACCAAACGGCGTACTTCTCGCTGCGATTGAATAAAAATAAGTGAGAGGAAGAGAGAAGGAGAGAGCGAGAGAGATAAAAAAGAAAAGAAAAAGAAAGGACCTTCCTTTCTTGGAGGTGCTTGGCACTTGTGCGGGCGATCTCACGTAGCTTACTGTAGGCGGAGTCCTAGACGGAGTCGGAGCCCGGTGCCCCGGCCCTACACCGGGGACGTGTGTCGCCGGATGCCGTTTTACGTCTCGGTCTCTGGACATCGGGAGTGGGCGAGAAGAAAGAATGGTCGGGGGAGAAGCGGCGTGGCTCACCCGCGGCACTGGCCGACTTTCGGACGCAGGGCAGGTGGGAAAGCCGCCGGGCCGCGATCGATTGATTGCGGGGAATGGGGGTGAGGAGGAGGCGTCACCCTGGAAGCTCTTGGGGCTGATTTGGAGGCGCCCGATGAGCCGAATAAACGACCTGTCCGGTTCACTCTGTGCAGAAATTGAGCCCGGCTTCGGAAGATGGCCCCTGCGACTGTAATGAAAATCAACTTTGACTCGGTTCACCGCCTGGTTCCTTTATTTATTTTGCCGCGACGCGTCTTGCTTTCTCGTTTCGGTGTGTGTGTGTGTGTTTTCGGTGGCGCGGTGTAGCTGGTTTATGTTTTGTTAGGTCTCCCGCGTGTGTGTTGGTTGTGTTCGCAACGAGGCGAAGATAGGGAATGGGGAAGGTCGCGCAACCGGGGGTTGTGCAATAGGACAGCGGGTTAATGGGAAGCTATGAAGCTATAGCTCCTGACGAAGGACCCGTGGGAACGCTTTTGAAAGGCTGTTATTTGCGGTTTGCCGCGGGCGAACGGCGTCTGGGAATGTTCGCTTCGGTTAAGGAATATCTCGGCGAGGTTTATAGCGACGGCGGGTCCAGTAAAATCCCTCGGCAAGGGAGATATTGGATACCGAGGAAAAGTCCGAAATTGAGTGTGCGTGTGTATGACCGGGATTGCGTCTCCGGAAGGCGAGGAAAGAGAATGATAGAAAACAAAGGAAAGCAGCCTTGCTTCTTTGTCCACCTTTTCCCCATTCGATCCGAACGAGCGACCCCGCAGCAGTGCTTTGGCAATTCTTCCTTCTGCTTGGCGGCTGTAGGCGCTGCCCCCATGCGCTTGCGATACTGGCGCCTGCGATGGAAGTGGGGCTTGCTGGGGGCTCGTGTAGCGTGTCGATAGCGTCCCGAGGAAAACGGTAACGATCGCAAGACAGGGACAACCGTGACCCATGATTGCTTCACGAAGCTACTTTATCTGTTGCTGGCCACGCTATGTATACAGCGAACAGTTGTTCCGGTGACTTCGCTGACGACGGCCTGATTGCTTCTGAAACTGACGAGTCGAAACCCGGTGCTCCGCGAACTGGAGCGCTTGCATTTGGCCTGCCGCGTCGGACACCGGGGTGCAACTGGGTTGGCGGCGCGCTGAAAGCGTTTCCCTGTTTGTTTCGAGGCGCGTCGCCGTTGTCCGGGAGGCGCCCTTTCGGACGAGCGGCGAGGAAGTGTCGGAGTCAGCTGTTGCGCGCGCGTGTCCCACTGGGCGTCATTCGTCGGCTGACGCGGGTCCGATCGACCGGATTCATCCGAGCCCCTCTCTGGGCGCGACGCCGGCCCTTCGGGACTCTCGCACCCTGGAGCTGGGCAGGGTCCGGGAAACGCGCTGCCCGACTGGCGTCACTTTCTTCGACAGCGCCGTATTCGCGCTGTCACGGCCGGCCATTGTCTCGTCCCAACTTTGCGGATCGTCGAGCGCCGTCGCAGATGGCGCCCGCCGCGCCCGCGGACGTTGGGCGAAATCCGCGCGCGGGGAGATGGAGCTGCAGCTGCACGCTCAGAAACGCGGCCAGCTCGAAGCGCGGACACGTCTGCAGGGCAATCGAATCCCCTCGGTGCAGAAACCCGTTGTTCGCCCCCGGGAGGCACGGTTTTCCGCATTATTCGGGTCGCAAGACTTGGTTCGTCCGCTGTCGAGTCAGGTCCTATCTCTTGAATTTGCGGGTATGGGGAGCACTTGGAATGCGCCTTAGAAGAAAACTGAAGCGGTTTTGCATTTGTGAAAAAAACAAAACAAAAACACTTAGAGGGTGTTCATTTGGCCTCCAGGATTCCGAGCATCAAAATCATGTTTCAGATTGATGCGCCAAGTAGCCGCAATAGCGCTTTCAAAAATAGCGCCGAAGCCCCTCTTTCTCGTCGCGTTCGGTGGTAGGAGGTAATCACGACATTCTATGCAGATATGTCAACATTTCCGCGCTTTCAGCACGCCTTACCTGATCAGCTAAAAGCGCCGCACGCGTTCCCTCACACTTAAGCGTCACGCGCGAGGCATGCAGTTGAAACTTCTGGGTATGACGTCACACCCAGAAGTTGGCTTTTCGGCTCTTCTCGCGTTTTTTTTATACGTTCGGTACAAATGCACGTGATATTCATATTCACATGACAAAATTACGCTAGAATTCACCGCTAACTCTTTATTTTTTATTTTCTTTGATGTTTGGGAATGTTTATACGCATTGGGAACACTTTCAGGTTTCGATAGTACGCTCGATTGTTTGCTTCAAATGCTCGAGAACCGCGAATTCGGAATACCGTCCGCACACCGTGCAAATCTGAGCATGTGCTAACCAAGGACTGACGCAATTGACGCTTACTGCGCTTTTTACATCTTTCAAGAGGTTCGTAAAATAACTATGATTTTTATTCCTGGTTGGGGGAGGGGCGTGGGGGGAAGGGGGGGGCAGTTACGATTTAGACCAACCAAGGGCAACTGACATGCAATCGAAATCTTAGTTACACTAGTGCCTTTTCCCCTAAAAGCCTCGGTTATATTGCGAGAATCCCGACCTTTTTATGTCTTAGGCATTATGTCCATTGCACCCATTGCAGTGTTCAAGCGTTCCTATACGCTTTTATGGTCCTGTATTTTGCCACCCCGCCGTTCGAACGGGGCTCGCGTCACGTATCTAACTCTGTACTGGACGCCTCATCTGATTTTACGTATTTGTTTACTCGTGCTTGAATTTGTGACGCTACATCCTTCTCTGTCACCGGATCACGCACCTCACTTATAGGTATAGGCAGGGACGGGCAGAGATACTCCAAAAAGTAGTCTGGAATACAAATACTGAGATACATGTGTTTTAAGGCCCAAATTACAGATACTGAGATACAGTTGTCTTTTATGCAACGGGATATCTCTGAGATACGTTTGAAAAACCGGCGAAAAAGTATTCCGGAATGCAGATACAGATACATATGGAAATTCAATACTTCCCGAATGGTGCTAGGTGGGGAGGGTGTAGTTCATGGCTAATATGAATGGTAATTTATGCTTGTTTTCCTTTTTTGTGTCATTTTATGCTGTTCCCCTCACCTCAAACTCTTTATTTATCATTAATGCCGCTAAAGAAAACATGTCGCCCCCGTTGAACAACATAGCTACAGAACGGTAAAGACTGCGTACCCTGCTTGACAAAAGGTGTCTGCCCGAAATGAACCCTGTTTTGCCGTGAGGGCGCGTCTCAGACTGTCGTATTATAAGCTTCTGAGTCACCCATAGTGTGAGGATATTGGACAGCAGGGCCGTATTTTTTCTTCACTCAACTCCTTTAGTGCGTTCTTTCTGCCAAATTGGAAAGATTGGAGGGCTTTGTGAGAGGAGCTGATTTTGTTATTCTTGCACGTTATCTTTTTTAAACAACAGTTTTTTTATATTATATTATATAAAATTATAAAGCACGAAGCAACTTGCACCAAACAGACGTTTTATCTTTTAAATTTATCTTGATAAGGACAACAAATGTAACGAAATACCTAAGTCTGGCCAAGTATCGCGATGCCAGCGATGCATCTTAAAACTATTTCACTTCTGAGATACAAATACATTTTTCGAATGAATCTCGATACAGAGATACAGACGCTCGAAAGCATATCTAAGATACTGCAATATGTTTGTATCGCGATACGGCTCAGCCACTCCTTATAGGTCGTTTTCTGACGAAGCCGAGCCCCTCAGAGAAACTGCTAAAGCTATAGCCATCTTGCATTTTCCGAGTCTTCCCCTTATCATTTCCCGTGTACATATATTGTGCGCGCTCGTCTCTTGTATGCCACCACCATAGGTGATTTGAAAACCTACACCTATCCGAAATTAATTTATATTACGTTCTGTTTATGCAAAACTGCCATTTAACTTATTCGTTCAGAAGTAGGGATCAGTGGCGTAGCCTGAAAATATTTTCGGGTGGGGTTTTGACGTGCTGTTGCGATCACACACACAAAAAAAAATGTATACACTATTTATTAAGACAAACACTTGCCTTTACTTTAAACTATGATCCCTACATTGGAAAGTGCACAGGAGACTCAAAGAACAAAATTGGAAGGACATACATGACTAAAACAAACAACAACGTTACGATGAACAAAGAGTTGAATATAACTAGGGTTTTGTGAAAAAAACAGTTAGGGCGCAGGCGAGCTGGTATAGGTTTACCATTTTTTTAGACCACCTGATACTGGGTGGAAGAAACACGACGACATCTCTTGAGACGTCGTCGTGTTTCTTCCACCCAGTCTCAGGTTATCTGAAAAGGTGGTAGGGTTTCCTGTTTCCGGATAAATCCTATAAACTCCGCAAAACACTTGCCGATAAAAATTTTCGACAATTCGGATTTGCCCGAAAAACTCTAAATTTCTTGATTACCTAGCAAAAAAAAAAAAAAAAAAAAGACGGCATTTTACGAATGAATTGTCCGTCAGAGCACAGGGTTAGTGTTTCTGAAAAAAAGGTCAATTCAGTTTTTTTTTTTTGACCATTGGCAAAATAGTTTTTCGTTTATCTCGTTAAGGTTTGTTCAATACAATGGGCCAATGTACTTCTGGACCACGACAAAAGCCACTGTTTCAGTTTCCAGTTTGAACCATACTATTTGTGCTTCTTAGAGGGAAGAGGGGTTGTGTCTTTATAACAGTTAAAATGTGAACCTGTAGATTTCATAAGATGGGGAGGGCAGCTGAAGGTTTTATGCGTCCAGGAGTTTGGCTATTTTAAGATACCGACGTTTATTGAAGTAATACCCGATATCCAGACTTGTTGTGGGACAGTTAGTACTGCCAATAGCAAAGGCGCCAGTGCCAAATGCTCCTGCATTTGGCACTGGCTATTTTACGATGTTCGATACCGGTGATTTGTTTTTTAAATTTTGCATACGTTTGTGTTCTTCATTATTTATTTTTGTTAAAAAAATAGAACAATGTAAAATAAACTTCGAATTTCGGAGAATTGGAAATCTAACAAAAATAAACTTCGATAAACCCCGAACTTCTAGCGATAAACAAAAAAAAAACAAAAAACACCCTACAAATTAGAAAAGAAAAGAAAAAAAAAACTTAGAAAACACGGAATCCTAAATACAACGTAAAAATAAAAGGTTCAGATATATAAAGCAAATGCGACAGTGCAAGTGAATAACTTCCTTTGAACTTCCCTCTTCAGACGCGTTCGTAGAGAAAATGAACGTTCTAAAAAAGTGAGGTTCTAATACTCTTTGGGATATTAATAACTTGAAGAATGGCATGCACACAAGCTCCCCTTCAATTGAAGCACCAGTTTAAACAAAAAGGACAAGTATGTCTTTCCCGAAGGGGCCGGCTGTGCTGGATACTATGATGGGGAGCTTGAAGCGGAAGTGGTTGCTGATGTTTCTTTCATTTAAAAAAAGTTGTCCAGCGTCAACCACAAGGCCCGTTCATACACTTGCGTTGGATTACAACCCACTGAGACAAGACCGCTTTGAATCCTCTTCTGACGGCTTACGACCAGCTCCGCAGCAGCGCATCCGGTCGTAAGCCGTTGCAAGTTGCTTAAAAACCGGTCTTGTCTCAGTCGGTCGTACTCGGTTGCAAGTGTGTAAACAGGCCTTGACTCGCCTACATGAACTCATTTTCACAACAGTCACAGGGCACCGATGCAAGCGGAACTAGAACTTACAATAATTTGTCAATCACATTGATTAAGCAAAGCGAATGTCGGTTCATGCACTCAACTGTGCGGAGATGTTATCTATATCCTCCTGAGACCCGAAAAATATTGGGCAGAAGAATATTTGTTTTGCGATGCAATGTAGTGTCTCTAAAATGAAAAGGAAAGCAAAAAAAAAATAAGGCTCGATTTGATTATTAGATTGTTTTTTATGGCAGGTACAGTATACTGTATATGTTGGGTTCCAATGAGGAAAGTGTAACTGAAAGCAGCCTTTTTTTGTTCAACTTCATTCAACAAAAATACGTGCAGTTTCCGCACTAACCTGCAGCGCTATGGAAACTATTATTTCTGAACTAGATTGGGGCCACGTTTAACTTCGGAAGGGGCATTTTTGCCGCTATGGAATTCGGAAAAAAAGTAAACAGCTTCTTTGAACGACTAAACACACAAACAAAAAATTCCACGCTGTGCAGCGAATTCTGCAACGTGCATTACAGCCGGGGTACCTGCAACGTGGGTACTGCTTTGGATCAACATCTGCTACTTCGGGCATGTGGTCTGCATTCTTCACGCGAAGCTCGGTTCGAGGAAGTGAAAGTGTTTTTTGTTTTCTTGATACTACTGATGACTTTTAATGAGAACTTCCCACGTTGAAATAATTTCTGGTCTAACAAGCGCCTTCTAACCGTCTTTTCCCGATTTCGGAGTTTGAAATCGAAAGACTGAAGGATGTTTTTCTTGGGTGTTTCAGTTTGGGTACGCTCTTCACGATACTGAAACCACGAGTGCACAGTGGCAAGGTCGATCAAATGAAACACGAACCTCACAGTCCACTTCTTGGTTCGAGCAGTCAGAGATAAGTAACTTAGAAGGAGGTCGCAGAGTTCCACTTACCCATGTTTTCGTTGTAAGTTTTGATCAAAGCTGGCCAAGGGACACTAATGTAAACCTTATCGGTATTCGACCAGCGATTTCAACATTTCAATGGCTCACGAATCCATCGTGGACAGTAAAATCACCCCCTTCTTGTCGAGCCATTTCACAAGTGAGAGGGAATCATCTTCCCTGACAAACTCAACATGAGTGCCTCTTCTTGTTACAGACATTTGTTTGTCCGAAGGCAATTTGCGTTTTGCTGCTGCGGGAATTCTGTTCAGCATGACCGGGTCTGTAGCATGTAAGCCCCTGTACTTGAGCTCATCCAGTAAGGATGAACCGGTGGAAAAAAACATATAAAAGTGAAAAACATGGCCAAGTTCCACACATTCAAGACGTTTCAGTACACGTTGAGTGCCAGCGCCACATTTTCGCTGGGAGACATTGTCTTCAAACGTTGTCTTCACCTGGTACACGTGAAAATTTAGCAACTTTTTGGAAGGGCATGCAAGGACGAATAACTTGATCCCAACAGGTTTCGGTTTGCTAGAAAGATGCTGAAAGATCTGTACTCTACCACTGAAGGGCACCATTTGCTCATCCAGACTCAGTGCTCTTGTCCTTGGCTGCACCATGAAGGCATCGCGGACCATGTCAATTACAGGTCTAACCTTTTTTTCCTTGTTACTTACGGAGAGCGGGTCAACAAATCTCAGCCGTGAGCGAAGAAAAAACAAACAAACAAACAAACAAACGAACTCTTGACATAAATGATGAAAATAATCCCTGGAGAAAGGGAACAAGGGGAACAAAGGACAAACACAAATGTCCAAACACAGCTAGGTGACTGGTGAGCAACCGAAAAAATCGGCCTGGTCCGGATATCGAACCCGGGACCTTTCCATTATAGGTGGAGCGCTCTTCCAACTGAGCTAACCAAGGGTTAGACGTCAGTAGAGCAAACGGGTTTTATCAGCTGCCACCAGTCTAACACCAACAAGGGTGAAGCTTGCAATTTAAGGTTATAATTATAGTGCAATTAAATGCTGTGTCTGGAGATTTGTGTTTGTCCTTTGTCCCCTTGCTCACTTTCTCCAGGGATTATTTTCATCATTCTTGTCCAGCTCGATTGCACCTTTGCATTTAATTGCACTATAATCTTGACATAACGTCGCAGATGCAGGGAACTTTGGTCTCCGCACTCCAACACATACGTATTCGGGGGTACTTCAGACACGTCATAACGATGCACACACCTAAGAATTTCATCATTTCCTTGGGCGTGGCATTTTCGAAATCGAAGTCTCCAGTGTCGTGCAAAAATCTTAGATTGGTGTAGAACATGAGCTTCTCAAAAAAGTCCTCACTTAAATATTGCGTAAAGTAACTGAGGGAGTCCAGCGATCATAGGTGTCAGGAAGTGAGTCGTGCTCGAGAAGGTCGTCCAGGCAGGACGAAAGCTAAAAGAGGAAATAAAAACTATATAAATGCCTAGGCAGCTATCATTATTTTTTTTTAGATTTTTTTTTATTTAGTTTTTTTTTTTTATAACGACTTGATGTTCTTAGCGCCTTTCTTGAGGGCTCAACTTCGGGTTCTTCTGAGTCGGAGGAGCTAGATTTACCGCTTTCTCGTGCAGTTGTACCGTTAGGACCCGAGTAATCTTCGTCACCGTCTGACAAGTCCTCAATATCGGACGACTGAGCAAGCAGATCCATAAGTTTATCCTGAGTTAGATAATGAACACAGGTTCGCTTTCCCGCTGAAATATAGATGACAGCGCAGTTGGAATTCTTCCTCAGGCAGTTTTTCCAGGGAGTGGAGAAAATGCAATTTGCTTGTTTTCACAAAATATCGTACAAAACGAATAAAGAGAGGCTTGGCGTACAGCCGGCTGTACATTGAGACATCAGCACAATTTGAGAGGTTTCTATCGGATTAAAGATTTGAAAGCCGTCTCTACAGTGGGCTAGACATCTTACTTAACTCAGTAAAACACGAATTAGACCATCAAACAAAACAAAAGTAGTGATAAAAGTTTTTGACAGGACTTGCCTGGTGAAGTTCTCGTGAATCGGTTTCCCGTCATTTTTTTTTTTCAAACGGTGGACAGCTTACATCATTTTTTGGAATGAGCGGAAAGGTCAAGTGTAGAGTCGTGCTGTACACGCGGTCTTAGCACTCATCTAAAGAGCGCGATTAAAAAACAAATTAACTCTACCTGCATACAGTCGGCTGTACAAGGGGGTCTCAGGAGGATATGGGGCCTCCATGGTCATCCAATGCGTTGTACTCTAAAAGAAACGAGGTGGCCAGAGCATGCAAAAATAATAAAAACTCTCGCTTTTATTATTTTTTACTTTTTTATTTTTTGCAAGGAAGGTCCTCTTTTTTTTTCTCTCTTGAAGTTCTGCAGGAGGACCATAGCTTCGTGTTTATTTATTTATTTATTGGCTGTTTAAAAAATAACTGTGTAGCAATGTGCTGGGGTGGCCCAGTCCTTGTAGATCACTAGAAAAAGGCGTGGGATGAGGAATTCTTGATTTCTCGGAACTTGGAAATGGGGCGAAGGCTACGGCCTTAGCCAGCCAATCGGAGCATTTAAAAACGACACATGTGACAACGTAATGTCTGAATGCGTTCCTCCTGTGCAGACTTACCACGCACGCATCTCTTTCGCTCAGATGGGTTCACCGGGGCCGTAACTTGCTCCCTTTGTCAAGTGAAGCTGCGACTGAATAGAAACAGAATAGAAGCTGCGAAAGACGCCCACAATTTCGGGGTGAGGTCATCTGTGTTTCTGGATGCCGAGGTCAGGTTTTCAAGCCTTCGTCCTTCTGTATAATGCCGTGCGGCGAGCCCCTTGCTTCCTGGGAGCCTGCGAAATTCGGGCACTAATCCGGTTCTGCTTGGGGATGACCTTCGAACGAGTCGGACATAGGTCACCCGTCCGGATCGCATTATTTTTGGCGTTTAAGTCAAAGCGTCTAGAGACTCTAAACACGAGGAGATTGACTTGATTTGAAGACGCTGGGAACCGAGGCATGGAAGAAATAGCGAGTGCCCGAAAGAGAAACCAGCGGCGGCGGGGTGGGGAAGGGGGGGGGGGAGGGGTCGTAGAAGTGAAATTGTGGGGGATGTCTTGACACCTGAACACCCCCCGCCCCCCCCCCCCCCCCCCGGCTACGCTCCTGCTAATGATATATAATCAGGAGATAATACTGATCAGTGGGATACCTTTACGACGACGCCCACGGGACCGCGTATGTGGCAAGGTTCGAGCATTAATAACTGCCACACAAAACAACAACAAAACATTAAATCTTTTTATTGATGTTAAACCACGCTACCTTTCTTAATGAGAAAAAAAAGAAAAAAAAGCAAGGATGGAAAATTAGGCTTTTGATAAAATCCATCTCAAACCTGCTGTTTAGCTTGCCTTTTTCCTCTTCCACTCTAACGAAAATCGAATCTGACTGAAACCACAACTGAACTGGTCAAACATTGGGTCCGTTCGACCGTTGGGCCCAGATGGTTTGACTGGTTAGAGACCCGCCTCGCAAAAAATAGAGGTTGCAGGTTCGGTTGCTGCTCCTGGCCCAATATTCCGCCAACTCTCACCTTCCTGAAAAAAAAAAAAAAAAAAAGATGTAAATTTTTTTTTGTATTTTATTTCTGATATTACTCGCGACTGCGCTCGATAATTACACCCCCTTCCGTATTAGAGGCAGGAGATCTGAATAGACTCGAGGCCCCTTTCCTTCCGTCGCACCTGAAGATTCGGCAGCGCTGTCCGAAGAGTGCCCTAACCTCGTGGGCTCGGGGCAAAGGCTGCGGGATGCTTCCATTCAGCACGGGGGCGTCCGTATACGGCCCCACACATTTGTCACTTTGAGGTCTCCCTCCCGAGGACCCAGATTTCTTTGCCTCGACTTTATTCCGGGGTCTGGGCCATTCATTTCTCGGACGAATGCAGTTTGTGTGGCGACCGAATACTCTTTGAATCCCATTTTCGCCGTATCCTAATGGAATCTCGTCCCCCTTTTCCTTTCCCAGAGGCGCAATCTTTTACCGACGTCAAGTGCATTTAGGATTCCTCCGAGATTCTCTAGCGCGCCCGTTGAGGATTGACTGATTGATTCGAAACGCGAACCAACTACGCGGACGCCGGAATACGCCAGCGGCTGTGCAAAGTATGCCGACGCCTTGCGGAGGCGCGGTCGGATTCTTCGCTCTCGCTGCGTGATTCCTTCAACTCGACGCGCCCGGAAGGATGAATAAAATCACTTATTATGGAACCATTAAGATGGCTCTTCATCGTGCGGCGGCCCAGTCATTGGCAGGATAAGAAAGGCATTATTACCGTCACGCTTCGTAATTAATTCTTCGGCGTTCTTATCAGCTGATGGCGCAATATCGATCATTGCCTACGGAGCCATAGTGAGATAACCGGAATTCATCACGCCCTGCCTTTTTCCTTTTTAAGCTCTTAGTGTTTATAATAGTGTTCCTATTTTTTTTAACACTTATTTACTCATTAATGTGCGACGCGGTCACAGGACTCCCGCGGTGACCTACTGAGAAGTGAAAGTCGAAGACCAGTGCTGCTATGTGCAGCTCGTAATGTCGCCCTTACATCAACAGGAAGTTGTGTCAGATTGTCATTGTTGGCACAGAACCTGTTCTGGTACGCGCTTCAAAGGCAGGCCTCTGTTACGAGAACAATCGATCCGCTATACTAGGGTCTCTGATCTTTTAAGCTAAAGGGCCGGATTAGCGATCTGTCGCAATCTCTAGGGCCGAACAAAAAAAGAGAGTAGTTATAAAAGGTGAAAGAACTAAGCAAATATACCTAGATAGGGATTGAAACACCGAAATGACTGTTATAGTAATTATATATATATATATATATAATTACTCTAACGGTCATCCACCCTAAGGTGGATGAATACGTATACTTCAAAGTGAAATTACATTCAGCGAATTATGACAACACTCGTAACCAAGAAACCTCACCAGGCATAAATCAAGGAACATAAGAACATCGTCACATTCGAGCAATGCAAGACTAATGCAAATGGTAAAACTAATGCTCACAATATTGCCACGTGCTCCGTTTTGTGTTGACCTGGTCTCCGTACGCACTGTCGTCTCCCTTTTTAAAGTCGCCTCTTATCATATTTCTATTCTACGCGAAGCTAGCTCGCCCGTTATCACTTATTGGGGTTGGCCACACGTCGTGTATAAAGTAGAATGTCCTCCAAGGTTCCGGGCATACGCTCACATCAACTAATGTACCATGACTGTGCATAAATAGGAACAGGCCGCACACAGCGGCATTCGATTCGCCGCCGACCGCCGACTGCATGCGCTTGTCAGCCTCGCTGCTTCAAGTTGCTTTTCTTAGTGGGGACGCCAGTTCGGCCAAGAAACAGTTTCTTCGCTGAATTTCTCGTCACTTCACGCGTGCCGTTACCTACACTTGACTTCTGGTCAAGGTGCAGGCGCTTCGGTGACCCGTAGCCAAGGGCGGACTTAGGGGGGGGGCGCGCCCCCCCCCTAAGCTTTCAAGGTCAACTTTGTTTTTTATTTATTTATTTACATAGAGACCTGCATCGCCTTTCGGCATTATAGCAGGGGTGAGTACATAAAATACATTAAGTTCTAACAAAAACATCGAAACACAAACAAACTTGTATATATGTTAAACACATCCTTCAATAGCCAACCTATTCCATTCTTCGATAGTTTTTAGAAGAAAGAAAACGCAAAAACATCAGTACGGCAAAAGTAAGGTCGGATTTTGTTCTGGTGGTCCGCCCTTCCCGATATATAAAAAGGTTCGTGTAAAAACATTTCTCGACCGATTAAAAGGTGACTGTTATATATATCATGTAAAAATTTCAACCTAAACATTTTTCTGCGCTCAACTAGTGATTCCCACTTTAAATTATTCTTCATGGTGGTGACACTCGCCCCGCGATGGTAATCCTTTAGAACAAATCTAGCACACTGATCTTGAATTTTTTCCAGTTTTTCTATTAGGTTATTGTAGTGCGGATCCCACACAACTGCTGCAAGTAGTAAAATCATTTATACACACCAGCCAAAACTATAGTTTTTGTTGACATAGCAAAAGTTGGGTCAACAAAATAGATCTGGGCAACGTTTCGACCGCTCCCATAAATCTGCCCGTGCCCGTAGCACAGCAGCAGCGTACGCCATCGCTTGGGGCTGGTGCACTGCCTCCGGCGTCTCCACTGTACCGAGTGCTTGCTGGACTTCCTCCCGGATTACGTCCGTAAATGAAGCGACTTGGGCCTGTGTGGTTGGAAAGAGCCTTCGTAGCTCTTCACGAACAGTGGCACGAATCGTGTCCCGTAGACCATCGATGCTGGAATCGCCTACGTCGGCATAGCCCGTCGTCGGCGTAGCCCATCGTCGGGACTTGAAAGCATTCGTACTGTGTTGCCCGCTTGTCAAGCGTCTTTTCTATCGTTGTAGCCTCCGCGACAAACTCGGTGACGGTTGTAGGTGGATCACGAAAGAGTCCGGCGAAAAGTTGTTCCTTCACGCCTTTCATAAGGTACCTCCATTTCCTTTCTTCACCCATGTTAGGATCGGCGCGTCGAAAAAGTCGCTTCATTTCTACAAAAAAGACAGCGGCGGTTTCGTTAGAATTCTGCACACAAGTGTGCCGGAGCAGTTCAGCTCATTTCTTTCGCAAGGCAGGCGAAAAGGTCTTTAGAAACTCTTCTTTAAACGCAGCCCATGAGGCCAGGGTGCTCTCCCTGTTTTCATACCACGTCCTCGCCGAATCTTCAAGAGCGAAGAAAACGTGTCGAACCTTGTGTTGGTCAATCCACTGGTTGAACGTAGCAACACGCTCGAATTGCTCAAGCCATTCCTCCGAGTCTTCGCAAGAGGAGCCACGAAAGGTCGGTGGCTCTCGGGGCCTCTGCAGGACGACGACGGCGGGTGTCCCAGTGCTGCTCATTGTTGTCTCCGAGGCGTCGGCTGATTTCCTGGTCTCGTCGGGAAAGGGGCCAAACTCGCGTACGAGTCCTTGGTTGCGCTGACTTTTTCGGTCGAGTGGATCAGGTTCCGGGCTTCCGTGGCAGCCCCTGGAAGTGGCCGGTGCATCGGCGTCGGTACCCCGCACGTCCACCAGATGTCACACGGAGGTAACGGCTCGTGTGAAGTGACGAGAACAACTCAGCGAAGATACTTTTTGAGCGAATTTGTGCCTCCCCCCCCCCAAAAAAAAAAAAAAAAAGAAAAGAAAAAAAAAAAAAACAGTGTGAAGCAGCAAGGCTGACATGCGCAGTGGGCGACCGGCGAATCGAAAGCCGCTGTGTGCGGCCTGGTCCTATTTATGTACAGTCATGGTACATTCGAGATTGTTAGCGTATGTCCGGTACCTTCGAGAGCATTCTACTTCATACACGACGCGCGGCCAATGGCAAAAAGTGATAACGGGCGAGCTAGCTTCGAGTAAAATGAAAAGACGCTAAGGGGCGACGTTAAAAAGGACGACGATCGACAGTGCGTACGGAGACCAAGTCAAACAAAACAGAGCACGTGGCAATATGCAATAGTTGTGACAGAGGACACTAAGCGCAATAGCCAGCCGGAAACGGCCAGGCGGCGCCAGCAAAGTGAGAGCCCACGGTTATACCCTGCCTCGTTGTAACTTTGCAAAGAGTGAACGGTAAGCCCCACATTGCGTGCCGACGGTTTCGATATGCGCTACGTGTGCGAGCGCGCACATATTGGAGCATGACGCAGCGAAACGCTTGATACTTTTTCGCAGTAATAGCGCACTCCGGTGGTACGTAGTCACGTTCCGATTAGCTTACCAGGGCCGTAGCATTCGCCGTACTGGCATGTTATGCGATCATGGCTTCCTGACCTACCCAGTAATTCTTGCTTCAGACACTGGGCTAAACGGCGACACCAGTGTGATAAGCTCACGTTTGAACAATGCAGCCGCCTTTCCCAGGTACACCCGTTGTTTCTTGCTTCAGTCGCTATATAACGCCAAACCAAATATTCCAGGTTTCCTATGTGCATGAGAACGAATTGGAATTTTGCCATTGTTACGCAGACCTAAAGCAGGGGACTAAGAATGGTTATGCTAGTGATGACAACGTTCAATGAATGATATGGCGAGAGAACCCGTGTTACGATGCAGTTTCTCTCGTTCTTTCTGGTATCTTAATTTGTGCATCTTTCGCCACTATCAGCGGGTCTGATGGAAGTGGGCCGGAAGACTTAAGCGGGCCGGGGTTTGAAGACCCCTGCGCTATACGATTTCAAAACTGTAATATGATTGCCCGATGCAAGAATTAGGTGTAGTCGTGGCTGCCACCAGTGGGGCATTGGGAATTTGTAAGTTTTCTCTTTAGTTTTTAGGCTAGATGGTGCGAGCACCGCCTGTTATATAGGGTACAGCCGTTGACATCAACCAGTTCATCCATCCAGTCAAAGGTCGGTGATTGTATTAAATCGTTCCAACCTTAAAATATATATATACATGAGGTCATTCTCGGGTATACAACAAAGTTTACAGCCAGTACATTGTTTGCAATAAGAGTTTTCTATTTAGGGAATGATCGAAAGAGAAAAAGAGAGAGAGGGAGATGGAGGGAGAGAGAGAGGGAGAACGAGAGAGAGAGACAGGGATAGAGCGAGAGAGGGAGAAAAGGAGAAGGAGAGAGCGAGAGAGAGAGAAAAGAGAGAGAAAACCCGTGGGCTATTAGTTGTGAAGATAAGAGACTCTAATGGCCACTGCTGATGATGCTTGCTTTCTCAAGGAGAACGGACTCAAATATAGGCAAGGATCAATGCTGCCCCTTGATGCCTTTGCACGGGCGGAAGAAAGAAAATAATGCAACAACACTCTAAAAAAAAGCCCGTGCGTCTACTTTCCGCACAACACTCGAGAGCCAATCACCACAACTTACGGAGGCAGCTCAGCGAATGACGATGCCCAAACATATTTTAGACCAAAAAACGCAGTCTGAGTTGTGACATTAAGCAATGCAAAACGTCACGCTTGCATTGCTTAATGTCACAACTCAGACTGCATTTTTTGGTCTAAACATATGTTTCGGCATTGTCATTCGCTGAGCTGCCTCCGTAAGTTGCGGTGATTGGCTCTCCGAGTGTTGTGCGGGAAAGCAGACTCACGGGCTTTTTTTAGAGTGTAGTCACCGACAGCTGAAAAAGGCGTGGCAAGCCCCCCCCCCCCCCCCCCGCATCTCATTACCGCTCCGTCAGCCAATCAGATGATTGCGCCAGTAGCCGATCAGAACGCCCAAAAACCAATCGGGAAGCAAGAAGCGTGCATTCCTGCGTTTCTTAGGCTGTCTGAGACTAGCGCAACTTTTCAGAAGTGATATCAGCGTTCACGTGTATGTGTGTTGAGCGTGTCCTTTTCCGCCCATGGATCCAAAGTGGTCCCCAAGTGGCACCAAATAATCTCACAAGAGCCCGAGTGTCAGGCTGTCCGACGTCGCCATCCTGACGGTTGGCCTAGGAACACGAGGGAGTGCGAGTGTCGCTGTCGTCCCAACTTCTGGGTGCCGAAGTTTCCGTGGACTACCACACTGGAGAGCGACCTGTAGCAGAACAGGCGTCTGCCACTTTTACCACAGCTGTTGGAACGCCGCCAGGATCGCGACCGGAAACAGCGTAACACCTCTATGACGTCATCAGGCGAAAATCGAGGCTTTTTTGACGCGGAGAACACACCTGACGGAGACGCGTTCCAGGCCCTGTAGTACGCGGAGCGTAAGTTCGTCTGCTTCTTTTGCAGGGGTTGTGGTGACGTCAGAACACCGGGCTCTGATTGGTTCTGAATGAGGGATACTGGGTAGACCTCAAGGCAGCCTGCCTTGAGGTCTACCCACTATCCTTCATTCAGAACCAATCACAGCTCGGCATTGTGACGTCACCACAACCCCTGCAAAAGAAGCAGACGACTTCCTCTACGCATAAGTCCAAGGTTGTGATCAAACTGATATGATATCTTTCGCGTAGGTCTGTGCCGGAGGATGGAGGCTGTTCTAAACTCGACGTTTCGTTGCTTAAGTAATCTAGTCACCTTACTATTTTTAACACCAGAAACGTCAAGCAGGCGATTAGTTTTGTGCGTCGTGGTGTTTCGGGGCAAAGCATAGCAGCCTGAACCTTCTCCACCTCGGCATGAAGATAAGAGGACAAAATGAGGGCAAAGCATTGAGACAGGAGCAGAAAAAGCAGCGGGGTATAGAAATAGCCGAGACAGGTGCACTTCGCAGGAAATCCGTTTTCCCTGACGATAGAGGCGAAGAAAAGGTGTCCACACAGTCAGGATTATCTACAAAAACCTTCAGCAACCAAAAAAAAAAAAGCGCCATTTTTTTTTGTTGCTTTGTTTCCTTGTGTTTGTGCTAATTCCTTTGGCTCCCTCTCATTAAAATCGATAACCAAGCCCGGGTCTTGAGAACGCAAGAAAATTTGCGTTAGGCCTTTCATTGCCGTTTTTTTAAACGTCTTTAGCCCGCATCAAAGTTGATTGTCAGGCAGGAGAAGGAAGGGAACACGCGGATTAATTAAAGAACCGCGAGGAAAAGAAAATTACATATTTGTCTAAAAAGGCACTTCTTATGGTCTCAAGCCGACGGCATGACTGGCTTATCGCGGTCTGCGGAGAGAAACAGTGGAGCGGGCATTTTGAGAGCGATTCAACAATGCTCGCAATAGCTTTACAGAGGTCAAACTTGGACACAAGTACGTTTACACGTTCTTCTAGAAACCTAGATACGCAAATCGCTAACGTTTTAGCGTATATCAGTATTAAGACAACTATATGCCATAGGTTGACATAAACACGTCAGCCGGCGCCTTGAGTTCGTTGTTTTTTCGAGGGATACGGCATCGGTATTTGTATAGTAACATGTTTCACAACCATCATTGTATACCAATCGTCTTGTCTGTGTAAACACGCTTTTGAAAAGTACACCCCATGCACGACTGGCGAACAGCTTTTCTGCCCAGTTTTGTTTTTATTGCTACTTTAGAGGAACTGAGCGGGCAAAGAAGAAGAAGACTGTGCCTTTGTCGATCGCGCACGAGCGTAAATAATGAAGGCGGGGTCGCTGTTCCTTTATCCCATCGCAGCGCGGGGGCTGTCGACCGAGATGAGGCCTGTCATATGGCGTGCGAGACACAGAGGCCATCACGGCCCCGGCGATCGCGACCGCCTGATTCGGAGATCCTTTCATGAGAGACGCGATGAAGGCATAGCTCCAGCACAGCTATGCGTCGCTCGAAGGCTGTGGACCTTCTTTCTTCGCATCTCGTTAGGATCACACTTAAGGTGTGGCGTAGCTCCCACCTTCGACTGCACGATCGTTTGCGTATACCAAGGCAAAGCAAATTTCGAGTCCCTGAGAATTTAAGAAACGCGGGGCGTGGCTTATTATATTAATTCACGCTTCTTGCTCTCTGACTGGTTGTTCTGCGTTCTTATCGGCCAATGCCGCCATCTCGTTGGCTACGGAGCGAAGACGTTGGGTGTTTAGACAGCATGAGCGTCGGTCTCGCATAGTTCGTAAACGCTGGCTCACGCTGTGTGGGAAACGCTTCTGGTGCCCCTTTCTAAATCATTTGTGCTCGCGGTTTTTATCATAGAGTTGTTATAATGTACACTAGAGGTTCAACTGGCGCTATCTGTGCGACTTCCGGGATGCAAATTGAAGCAGACAGCAACCAGTTTACTTTTGCAGTGCTCCTGTGCATTTACATGGGAAAACGCGGGTGCATTTTGTCTCTTCGACAGAAAATAACATAAATCACTTTTGTTATTTCGGTCCTACCGAATAGTATGTACCTTTATTAGCATTGTAAAAGTGTAATTGCTTTAGTTACAGTCACGGTTTGTGGTTCGGGCGCCGCGGGACGAAAATCTCGGAAATCTCCCCTTTGGTAGACAAAGATCGCGAGAAATTTCCCTCTTACTGGACCAAACTACAGAACATCTGTGGTGACTCACCGTATGGCACCTCCGTATCAACACCCCTGGGAAAGAGAGAGGCTCGTGCAACCCAGTGCACAGAATAGGTGACGTCCTTGTACCAGATTTTGTGCAGCACGTCCTCAGTCTCGGTCCTAAGTTTGCAGTGGAACCTAGAAAATCGCCACCGGAGCTACTTTCTTTTGTGAGACAAGTGTCAAGGCAAGCTCCAGAAGCTGAGATAGATCGTTGCACTTCTGAAGGAGTGGACCTACTCGTTCGACACAAAACGCCTGTCAAACCTCTACCTCTAAAGAGAGTAGAGAACTACTTAAAAGTGCATTCCCTAGCACTCATGCATGCTGACAAAGAAGGAGGTTTTGTTCTTATGCGTGGAGATACATTCAGCGAAAAGGCAAAATCAGCGATTGAATCCATCTTCAACAGCCATGACGAGATAGCATTAGGGAAGGTAAAACAAGCAGCAAGGCATTTTCGTCAATCGCTTGAACTAAAAGAACTTTGCTCCTACATTTACCACAGCAAAACGTTATCCTTAAAAGTATTTTCAGTGCAAAATCCTACAGACCAAACTGCCTCCTAAGAGTCGTCATTTCAGAACGGGGAACGTGGCAAAAATCAGTTGCCTTATTCATACAAGACAGGCTTAACTTTTAAACCGTAGGCGATCCGTACCTTATCCGGAGCTCCTTCGAAGTCTTCAACTTCCCTAGAAGAACAAAAGCACCAGGGTATGCAAGTTTTCTCAATCGACATTAAGGGCCTCTATTAGGCATTACCACAAGACCGTCTCTTATCAAGTATTGAAGACAGCCTCGACATCTTTGGTGCTATTGCATTTCAGAATGCGTCAGGCATGCCCCAAAGTAAGTTTTTGGACTTGCTGACCATATATCTAAAATGCACCTTTGCTGCCTGGGATGGACACACCTACTTACAAAAAAGAGGAGTGTGCATAGGATCGTGCATTGCACCTGTTCTCAGCGACCTATATCTCGCACACCTTTGTAGGATTTTACAACACAGGTTAGATGCCACAAAAGTAGTGCGAGTGTTTAGATACGTGGACGATTTTTCAATATGCTAGCCACCAATGCAAACAATTTTCCAAGCATGGTGGACGACGTCCTTTTCATATTTAAAGATTGTATGAGTCCCCTAGAAATCACCCACGAGTGACCGGTTGAAGGATCCTTAAGATTCTTGGATCTCCGACTGGTGGAGCTACCCCACCACGTTTGCTGGTTTTATGAACCCAGGGGGAAAAACTCACTGCTCCTTTCAACTCAGCGCACTCAAAACTCGTCAAGAGAGATAGTGCGGTCAAGCTCAATCACAAAATTATGCTCACATTCCATACAAAAGAGTTTCGACGGGCAAATTGCAATACTGAAGTCCGCAGGGTACCCTGTTTTCTTATTGATGTCAGTGGTTGAAAGTTGACTATGCTTAAAGGAGTGAAGCAAGGAGCTCCGTCAAGCAAAAACACAGGGAAAGGTCAAGAAGACTAGTCATCGCCCCGTGCATCCTTAATTTTTCTCACGGCCTTAAGAAAACAGCGAACAGAGTCAATGTTGATAATCGTGTTTTCAGCTACCAACAGACGTTCCAGCCTGTGCAGACACGTGACCACACCCTCAAATCGTACAATCTGCTGCTCCAAGAAACATCGAACGAACTTTGTGCCTTGTGTTGAGGGGACTGTACATTCCGCCTTTCCTGCGGAAGACAGTAGATAGGACAAACTGGGCGGTGTCTTAATGTTGAGCGCCTTTGTGAACACAATAACAACATCGTCAATGCCAACTCTGGCCACTTAAGAATGCACTGTCGGGATTGTGGGTGTGTCGCACATTTCAACAACAGCACCGTGTTAGGCAAAGTGTCCACCAATTAACAAGGGAAATTATCGAAGCCGAGAACATCATACGACTAGAGGAAAAAATGTGTTAGTACGTCGTCCATATTATTGTCACAAAAACAGATTGATTATTTAGCCGCAAATTTACCTCAGCGTTAAAAGGGAATTTTTCGCCTTTTATTTTTCGTATTTTTTAAATTTGAAAATCGTCTCAAATTGAAGTAGAAGCAGAAGTTAATCACGCAATACAAAGTTGATAGTGAGCGCTGTGCGAGAGGTTTTGTTCCTTGTGTGTGTGAAAGCGTGAGTGACAGTTTTTTCAGTGCGCTGCAACGTCGACCGACAGAACAATTGTCTTCGCACATATCATGCGCAGAAAGAATAAAACAGTACTGGCTCTGTTCAGATATCATCATGCACGCGATTCCCGACGTATTTTTTTGTTTTTGTTAATGTTTTGTATATGTTACTCAACATGTTTAGGGAACGTAATAAAAATATTTTGCAAAAACATAATGTTTAGAAAGAAATGAAATTTTTAGTGTGCCAGTTGAATAGCTACAACATTAAAATTGATGTAACATATTGTTATGAAAACATCTTTCGAATGATATATAAATAATTGCTTTATCTCAAAGATTGATATTTTTATATCGCTCGAAACTTGTTCTAAATTACAAAGTTAAGGAATTTCAAATGGGAAATAAAAACAAATCTTCGATTTTCCTGGAATTTATAGTGATTGTTCTCCACCAAACTCTTGTGCTTATTCATAAAAAACGAGTTGCATCATTTTGTTTCCTTCAAAGTTACAGCGCTGCAAAGCGTACCTTCCACGCCGGCATTTTTGCCCAATGCCACAGACAAGATTAGTGCGGTTAGTGCTGAAACTTTGGCATCTGGTTCGAGCCTCTGGCGCTACATTTGAGTGGAGAATGAGCGTTCAACAATAAATAATATACTTTTGCATAAAAAAAAAAACTGTATTTTTGTTTTTGGTGGAGAAAAAAGGGGGGGGGTTATTTTGCATAGTATGGACGTATTTAGCGACACATTATTATATTTTGATGATGAAGTTTCTGTACTCATCAGACATGAGCCTCACCAAGCCAGCGTAACCTGATTAAGTGAACCAGCGTTAGAATGGACAAAGAAAAAGAAGAAAACAATAACAACATATCTGTAGACAGTAAAGAGAGAAAATTTCATGTAGAGAGCTGCTGCCTCAGGCGGTGTGTGCTTTGTATTCCGGATGACTAAAGCAACGTTAACCGTTTCTGATAAAAAACAAAACAAAAGAACATTGAAAATTTTGCACAGAGCAAAAATATACCCAGTCAAATACAACAAAATAAAGAGGACACCCGATATTTTTTTGTGGATTTTATTAATGAAACAATTCGCCCACATATTTGTACTTCGAAAAAAAGAAAAAAAACATCATTTCAACAGCAACATCGCATTTTTGTGCGCGCTTTAATCTGTTATCCGAGTACTGAGGCTCACTACAGTTTCGCATATAAGACACTATTTCAGGGAGTGCAGTTTACTGAATATTTCTCATAAGCGTAAGCCAAAATTAGTTGTTTTTTCAATTTTTTTTTAGAAAGTAAAAATGTAGATTATTTTAATGGATTCTGGAATTTCAACTACTCTCACTAAATGCATATTAGAAAAAAATAATGTAACACTCCTTAAAAGGTGCTGCTAAAAATGCTGTGAAATATGCTGCGTTGGAACTTGACGTGTCTCAACGAAGAGAAAATGCAATAGGGCCGATATATTTGCATTTTTCATTTGTAGAGCATACTTTTGGTACGTTGCGTGTGTGTGTGTGTGCGTGCGTGCGTGCGTGCGTGCGTGCGTGCGTGCTGCGTGCGTGAGTGTCTCGTGGGGACATGCGACAACATCAACGACTAAAACAACATCAGTAACAGCAAAAACAACAACAACAACAACAACATCAACAATGGAAAGACCTACAACGTTTCATTTTCAATTCTTCTTGAGTGCCTCCACGCTTGTGGGTCAGAAAAACTCTTATGAAATATCGATAGGATTGATCTTTCGCATTTACCGCTGCCTGTATTTTCCCGCGAGTCCCTTTGTTCTGAAGGGAAATGCCGCAGCCCTCATCCCTCATCCTTTCGCCTTTGTTTCTTCCTAAGGTTTCGAGTGTGCGAAGAGCGGTCCACTTTGCTGCAGGCGCGTCGAATAACGCACAAACGCGACCGACCCAGAGGCAGTATTGGGTCAGGCGACGTGCTCGGCGGTATACCGGCCCCGACGTATACGAGTGGACAGCGTTTCTCCTCCGCCCCGCCGGCACTATAGGGTTTCCGGGATGCCGCCTTTAAAGTGCGCTGCACGTAAACCGATCATCAAGCGCGAATGGGCGTTTAGCCTCCTGTTGTGCTGCTTGAAATTCAGCGGCTGTCTTGTCTCTCGGGCTCCCCGCCCACCAAAGCTTGTGGACGACATCGGTCTTCGACTGCGGGCTCCCGGTCTCCTCCTCCCCGTCGGCTTTTCGCCAAAGACCCTTTCACGTGCCGGGCACTTCGAGTCTGCGCGCCTCGAAAGATTATTCGGCTATCAACGATTGAAATTTTTTCTCGTTTTGGCGGCGCATAAATATGGGACAAATTGAGTTTTATTTCGAGGTGCTACGCCTGTCCGATGAAGAGCCGATGAAGACCGAACTCGTTTAAACGTTCGTATACACATTTTTTTGTTTTGACGTGGGTAACATAGTGAAAACATAAGACGTAAAAGCGAGGCGAAAATGACCGAAAGAAAAATATACAAAGTGTCCCCAAAAAACACACACACAAAAAAAATCGACAGTGTTTTTTTAGTTGCAAAAATTAACCGCGTATCGTCGAACGCTCAGTTTCCACCGAAATGTATAGCACTTGCAATCCGAACCAGATCCCAAAGTTTCAGAACGAATTGACGTCTTGTTAAGAAGTTACAAGCAATTTTCGGAGATTTTCTATGGTAAAATGGTGACCGACAACGCCCCCAAATACCTAGGGCTGAATGGTGCAAACCACGGGTCCCCTTATCCCACTGAAAGTTGCAGAAAATCGCCTATATCTTTAGAAGAAGAAAACGGTTAGTTCTGGCACTTTGGCATCTTGCTCGCACCGCGCTAGTGCTACATTTGGGTAGACACTGAGCGTTAGGCGATGCGTACTTTATTTTTTTTCGGTGAAAAATACCCTGTAATTTTTTCTTCTTTTACTTGGAGGATTCGTTGTATACATAGAGTATCCCACTGTGACTGCCGCAGCAGGGCTCACTCGCAGGTGGCGTCTCACTCCTATTGGCTGACGTAAGCGTTAATGTGACCTATATTATAATGACAACCTTTGGAGTTCTCGTCGGAGATCGCAGCACGAGTCTCGTTACATACACGATTCCGCCGATATTTGCCGACCCAGAAATGTCTTCTATGTATAATGATTTTGTCAGGCATGCATGCCGAAATAGTGCAGGCAATTTTTCTATTTGGCTACGCCTACGAGTGCGTTTGCAAAGCAAAAACATTGGCAACACACAAAAAAAAAATGAGACGGACTACAAGTGACCTTCTTGAATACGAAGGCGACTTTAGTTTTTGGTTTCATTAAAATAAAAGCGTGAGACTGATGATGGTCACACGTATTTGCACATGCTAATCTTCAATTTGAGCGCTCTGGCCTCTGAACGGCGTTGCTCGTGTCCCGATTGAGTTAATACTGCTGTCCTATGTTCTTATAGTGTTTTTGAAAGGAATAGCGTCAGTTCTCATACGAAGCAGCACAAGACAGTTGCCGCACACATGTCGCGCGACCATCGCCAATTGAGAGTATTAGCAAACCATTGTCAATGCCTATACATTCGCTCTTTCTCACTGACGTTGAAACATAATGGCGCCTGATTATTCCCTGGACGTATCCGGTCCTATACTGTTCGTTTCTTCAAGTGTCCCCCGTAGTGTACAAATTATCAATGATACCAACGCTAACCGTGCACAAAATTGGTTAGTTCGAAACGCGCTCGGTTTATCAGCATTATCTGCGAAGAGTTATGTACACTGGAGGTTCAGTTGGCGCTAATGTGCTGTTGAAAATTGCAGCGGAAGGCAACCAGTCGGAAATTGACTTCCGGCAATGCATTTCTACGGGAAAAACGCGGTGCATTTTTCCCCTGCGCTTGATTATAAGACCAAATATTATGAATAATTATAACGCACTACATAGCTTGGAAAATTTTTCAATCACATAAATGAATTTGGCCATTACAATGGTTTTCTTTCCAATTCGTGGCATTAAAAATAGTACTAAAACAGCTTTATTCATGCATTTATGTGAACCCTCGCGCACTGTTAGCGCGAACACGGCTTCTGCGCTTTTCTGCACGGGGAAAAGTTACGTGCCAAACAAACGGAGAACATCTGGAAGATCAAGAGAGACGGTAAGAACTACGCAGTAACACTGGATCAGTAACTTCCTGTGCATGTAGACGATCAAAGTAAAGTGAAGGTTAAGTAATATATACTTTGATTTGGAATAAATAAGTATTGCTCTATTCTCTCTGATCGTGCATATGTGCGAAGATGCTTCTTCTCCGTTCAAAACATGACCCGCAGCGCTCTCGAAATCAATAAGAATATGAAGAAGCCAGAAAACAGGTGCCCGATGAAAACTGCCCGGCATATAGGAAATAATAAAAACAGACACATTTCACAGCCCACACATTCTATTCTTTACATCTTGAATGTTTTTAACCACTTTAAAGAGGCACGCGCGACGGGTTCATTTTCATATAGTAACAGGACTGCCATAGTAACAATATAAGTGTCACCGGAATGCTGGTGAACCTTGAACGCACTGTACATTCCTTTCGATTGCTATTTTGCTTAGGATCGTCGCTCGCTTTTACACACCTGCTGTGGAACACAGGTTTGGGCCTTAATAACTACAGCGATGTTTAGCATCGTTCACCGACAAAGAAAAATACTGTAACTAAAGCAATTACACTTTTACAATGCTAATAAGGGTGCATACTATTACGTACGACCCAAATAACAAAAGTGATCCATGTCATTCTCGGGCGAAGAGACGAAATGCACGCGCGAGTTCCCCAGGAATGCACAGGAGCGCCGCAAAGGTAGACCGGTTGCTGTCTATTTGCATCCCGGAAGTCGCGTAGACCAGCGCGTAGACCAGCGTATTTGCGGTGTGGCTGCGGCTTTAGCGGCACCGGCCTGCTGCACCCGTGACGCGAGAGAGGAACGAAAGTCTCCTCCGAATCCCCACGACGGGGCGACAGCGAGGAGGAGCCTGCGATCGAGGAGCGACGGGAGGAAAGGAACAAAGTGCCCGGAGCAGTTCCGTCTGAAGTGCCGCGTTCGCACCAAGTCGGGTGGTCGACCGGCGTCGCGTCCTCAGGCTATTTTGTAAAGGAGGAAAGAGCGCCGTCATCCGTACTTGAGCCCGTCCACTCTGGGGCCAGTCACGTTCGCCGCTTCTCTACGCTTTCTCGCGGTCTCGACCTGTTTGCCGCTTTGTTCGGCGCTGCTGTTGTGGCGGCGGGCTGCCTGCGGTCGTGTCCGTCGTCGGCCAGTGGCCCCCGACTCTTGGGCGGCTTTTGGTGGCAGCTCGCTATTGTGGGCTGTCTTTCCCATTTGTCCGCCCGTCTGCCGCCCACCGTTGGCGGACGTGTCGGGCAAGATCGCGGGTTTCGTGTTCAGAGGTCGTCGCATCGTGTTTTGTGCGTGTGTGTGTGTGTGTGTGTGTGTGTGTGTGTGTGTGCGCGTGTGTGTGCGTGTGTGTGTGTGTGTGCATCTGTGTTTCTGGCGGTGCAAGGAATACAAATTATATATATATATATTTTTGTTATTTTTCTTACGTTTGATGGGTGTTCGCACATTGTGAAATCTGTTTAAGATGCAAACGTGCGTCTCTTTGATGTTTATAGAGCCTGAGTCGGTTCGCTCTTCTAAAATCTCTTTGATCTGTTTGTGTTCCCTAAAGGGGGAAAAATGTACTTGAAGATACGCGCGCCCGTGCTCGACATGGCGAAAAATCACGGGCCAATGTTTTCGGGCTGTTTAGTCTCCGAATTTACGTGCGGACACACTATTGCCTCTTTTCTTTTTCCACCGACATCACATCTCTCTCTCTCTCTCTTCAAGTGTTGTTGACCTTTGACTGGTAGACTCTTCGTCGTCGCGGTTTTTGGCCACGAAGAGATGACAATGCCCCGTGGAAATGTTCCGAGCCAGGGGCAATCGAAATGGGGGGGGGGGGGGGGCATTGAGAATAAAGGAGTCATTATGAATTAGGGGGTGTTTTCGGAAAAACAAGAAGGGGGGGGGAATACACCCCCATGTAGGGAAATCACTGTTCCGAGCACATCTGAAATTTCTGCGAGGGTGTACGGGTCTTGGTAAAATTAGAAGATTATAAATAAAAACAAAAATTCCTTATAAAAACTTCATAAACAGCGTTTCCGCTGTAGAACCGTTTTTACTTTCAGTGTTCTCTCTTACAGCGAAAGACATAATCTATCTACTGTGTGTCAAAAAAAAAGAAGCTTATTATTGATTTGTCCATTTTTCGGCAACTCAGAGGGAACGAAAATACGATGTTTAAAATCAGGGCAAATTTTCAGTATTGCTTCGTAATTTGGGATTCTTACGATAGTCAGTCACTGAGAGTGGTAGAGACCGGCCAGCCTGGATAGCCCTACCCATATACGTTTCCTGTATCCCTTCTCTGGCAAAAAGTGACCAAACGTCTTGACAGAACCTTGTTTTGCAGGCATGCACGTTCTGGCGCTGAGGCTAACGCGAGTGTAGAGAAGTAACCTCACTCGCCTCGCGAGGTTTAGATTGATATAGGCAATGACGTTTGATCTGAAAGTAGTGTACAATACGCTCTAAACATATTGCCAAGATTGCCGAAAGGGTCAGCTCGGCACTACCATAGACCTGCCACGATCATCACGCTTTCAATACACGCGGGGCTGTGCATTGCCAATACTGCGCTCAAAGTTAGAAATATATTGGGAGAGGAAAAGCAGACGACACACTGAAGACTTCCCATCGTTGCGCGTCGCTGCCGGGAGAGGCGCTGTACTGTTAGACTCAAAAGATACTGGGTGTAGCACTATGGACGATGTTTGCGTAGGTGACGCAAGCCACAACCCGATTTAAAGGGAACAGTCGTCATGCGTCCGTCTATCCTGCAACACCTCCGAGCCAATATATGGAACAAAGCAAACAACGAAGATAAAAAAGAGAGTGGGAAGAAGCAAGAAAACCAACTATGCCAGACTGCTAGCCGAGTTCGCTCGTTACAGTCCGCGCAGTAAGGCCAGTTTGAATTGCTAAGAAATATCAAGGTTCCATGCAAATGGGGACGGATCCGTTTCTATCGTCTTTTACGAATTCGATTCGCCAAGATTTGATTCGAGTCAACGAGGCCCACGTGGCGGTCGCGAGGTTTCTCGAGAACTCGGTACATATATGACATCGAACATTCAAGGATCATCTGCACGTTATGAACGTTTTGCAGGCTCACTCTCAAAGAGCGAAGCCAGTCGAAGGGAACGAACCGGCGACGGCCCATTACCGACAGCGGAGTCCACTTGGAGGCATTATCTCTCTCTTTCTCGTTTCCCGCCTCCACGAAAGCGAACCCGATGAGTCACGACGGAAGCCATGGCTCATTCGTCGCTATATCTATCACGAATTAGCAGCCGTATGAGGCTCATTAGTTCCTTTGTTTTTGGGCCGGGCAGCCACTCCAGCCGACCTGCTCATGCCAGGATATGCGGGTCCTTTGGGCATGCTTGCAGAGACCGGGGGTCTAATTAATCAGACCTCGGGCCGCTAATTACTGCGCCGTAAATCTCCGGCGCGTCGACTCATTGTGCGGCTTGGAGTCCCCACGCCGTGATAACTTATCGTCGCGTTGCACCTAAAAGAAGAGCAGTCCATAATCGGGGCGAAGCCAAGGCCCCAAAGTCTCAGAGGGGAAGATCAATCCTTGGAGGATCGGCGGCGCTCCAAGGTCCGGGGGTCCCCGGCGTTCGAACACTCCGCCGACCTTCCCTGGTAGCGGTCCGTCGGAGACGGAGTGACTCTCTTCCTCTGCGCAACGGCGAAACGAAAAAAAAAGAAAAAGAAAAAAAAGGAGAACTTCGCGAAATGTTTGTTGGGATTTTGGGCTACATGATTACAAGACAAAAATGTGCATGCAAGGCAGCTACAGCGTTAAAGAGATCGTATCGCAGAAAAGCCGGCGTCGGCGGCGTCATGACGGGAAAATCCTGATTGGTCGATAGGGTCAACACGTCACAGCCACATGACATCGCGCGGGAAATTCAAACAACCCACAACGCTCACGTGAAACGTGACGTCACGCGGGAAATGAAAGTGATTGAAAAACATGACATGTAACGCGAATTAAAGGTCGCCGCATGTCTGAAATGATTTCACTTTATGAAGTAATTAATTTGCCTTAATGAAAAAACATTGAAGCATCTTAGGCGGGATTCGAACCATCGACCACGATGAAGTTCGAACCGACCACTCGACAGTCAGTATTCTCGTATTCAAACCCACGACCACGACGATAGTCTGTAGGCGTGTCTGGTTGTGAGCCAGACACGCTACTGACTATACTCTTAAGGCTCGTTCACACTCATGCAACCGAGTACGACCGAGAGAGACAAGACAGGTTTTTAATCCTCTTGCGAAGTCTTAGGACCGGGCGCGCTGCTGCGGAGATGGCCCTAAGACGTAGTAAGAGGATTAAAAACCGGTCTTGTCCCTCTCGGTCGTACTCGGTTGCAAGAGTGTGGACGGGCCTTTAATCTGACACTAGAAGCTCCGCCTTCAACGCGAGCTCGCTGGCTTCCGCAGTACTTTGGTCGTGTTCGCCTGCGCGTCCACACTTGTGTTAGCAAGGGCAGAACTCTTTAATAATTAATCATCTGCGCAATCGCCCAAGAGCACTTACAAACTACGGCCGCTCAAACATAACATAACAAGCAGGAATCGTCCGCTGGGACGGCTTAAACGCAGCAGAAAAACAATGCGAAAAAGTGGCAGTACAAGATTACATTCGGAAACTTCGATGATATTAAATTCGGCTCTTGAAAAGCGAAGTAACTAAGAAGCGCGTTGTGATTCATTTTGATTTCACCGAGAATTAGACCGTTTCACTACCGAATGAAGTTCAAGAGTACCATTGGCACAAACACCAGCTTTTGATTTTCACGTGCGTCGCATCAACAGCCAAAGGTCCCCGGAGTTTGCGCGTCGTGTCTGAAAACCTCTGCCACGATTCATCACACGCAATGCTAGCAATTTGAAGGATTGAAGATGGCTAGAAGACAACGTTCCGGTTTATTCAAGTGTCACCTATGTTTCTGATGAGGCTGCATCTCACTTTAAAAACCGGTACCAGCTCTTGGAGTTCAAGCACAGCGGCCCTGATAAAGCGAAATGGTTATTCTCGGCATCCGGCCACGGCAAGAACTGATGCGACGGAGTTGGTGGCTTACTCAAGCACCTCACCACAGTGCACAATTTTCGTTACCGAGACGAGGTCTTAATAAGGACGACGCAGGGCACAGAAACAAACAAGAAACGTCGTCCTTTTGAACTTACCAAAAGAAGACATTGAGACATTCAGGCAACAGAAGAAAGAACAGTGGGCATCCTTAGGTGCTCACGAAGGGATACGCTATTCACATGTTTGGTCGAAACTTTAAGTGCCTGGTCAAGAAACTGAGGTGACATAGGGTTGAAGTGTTGTTGTTGTTGCAAACTTTTACTGGACATAACAGGAAAGATTAGGAAGGGAAGGGGGAGTTAAAGGGATGAAGAGTGGGTGTATGCCCTCATTCCAGGGCTCCAATTGCGGCTTGGGCATGCAGCGCGCGGGTCACCAGCAGCTTTTGCACATCGATGACGTCACTCTGCAGCCCCGCTTCCCACTCTTGAGTAGAAGGCTCCACCAGTGGAGCCAGTCCAGGGATCTTCTTACACTTCCAAGTAACGTGATGCACGTCCGCCCAGGGGTCACCACAGAAGGGGCAGGCTCCCGTAGTGTACCGGTCGGGGTACCACTGGTGCAACTTGGCGGGGGTCACAAGAGTGCCCGTCTGGAGCCTTCTCCAGGTCCATTCTTCTTCCTTCCCAAGCCCCCCGCACGGGCTCGGGAATACGCGCCTGTCGAGTTTCTTCGTTTTGAGTGCCTCGTTTAACGAGAGGTCCGCGTCCACTTGACCACCCGACTGGGACGAGTCCCGGAGAAAACAGCCTCGGGCCGCAGCATTTGCTGCCTCATTTCCAGTGTTGCCCGTGTGGCCAGGGGACCAGATCAGATGCACCCCCTGCACTTCCGTCTTACTAAGGATTCTATCAGCGACGGCGCACACCATACCGCGAGCGAAATTTCCACATGCTTTCTGGGAGTCAGAGATGACAGTCGCCCTGGGGTTGCAAACGACCGCCAACGCAATCGCCGCTTCCTCAGCCTGCCCAGCAGACTCTACTCTGACCGAAGCTAATCTTAATACCCGACCCTGGGCGTTAGCCACTGCGATTGTGGCGACTCCGTTTACTGGGCCGCCACAGTCAACATATAGCGTTCCCTCTTTGTGGTCCCATGTCTTAGACAGGGCCTCAGATCTAGCCTTTCTTCTGCCGTCGTCCTTTCCTGGTTGCATATTCCTCGGGATACGACTCACCACTATTTTCTTCCGTATTTCTGCTGACAGCTCATGGTCGGGGACAGTACCCGTATGCGTTCCTCCCGGAACCACCATCCCGAGTTTGTCCATGAGCCACGCCCCGTTTTTCGTGGACGCCAACCTCTTTAGCTGAGCCACGAGGTGTGCTTCGTGAAGCTCATCTATCGTGTTGTGGACCCCTAACTTTAGTAATTTGTCGGTCGCTGTCCTCTCGGGAAGCCCTAGCGCACTTTTGTATGCTCTTCTTATCAAAACATAAATTTTTTGCCGTTCCGCTTTACTCAAGACCAAGTACGGTGTGGCGTAAGTGATTCTAGAGATAATAAAGGCCTGAACGAGTTGCATTGCTTCTTTCTCTTTTATGCCCCTCCTACGATTTCTTATCCTCCGAAGGATGCCACAGACCTGGGTGGTCATGGTGTCAAGTTTATCGATAGTCGACTTGTTGCCCCTGCCCTGTCGAATGAGCTGGCCGAGGATACAGAATCTCCGTGGGCTTAGAGACCCGTTTCCCGCTCACCCAAACCTCGATCTGTTCCGACACACTTTCATAAGGGTTCCTCAAGACAAGTAATTCGGACTTTTCCGGTGCACACTTTAGACCGCACTCCTCAGCGTAGTCTTCTACAATCCTGGCAGCCGCCTGTAGTCTTTCTTCAATCTCCGCGTCGTTCCACTCCCGACACCACAGGGTGATGTCGTCGGCGTAGATGGCGTGCTCCACACCGGGAACCGCCCCCAGCGCCTCCGGCAAACCCCGCAGAGCCAGATTGAAAAGAAGCGGAGATAGAACAGCCCCTTGAGGCGTTCCCTTTGAGCCCAGCTCGAAGCTATTGGATTTCATGCTCCCTAAGGTTAAAGTAGCCTTCCTGTCCGTTAAGAAACTTCGTACATATTCGAACGTTCTCTGTCCGCAGTGTATCTCGTTCAGGCCTCTGAGTACGCTGGCATGCAAAACGTTATCAAAAGCACCATTTAAATCAAGAGCGAGAATACACCGTGTTTGTCCCCTGGAAGGGTTCTCCAAAAGATCTTTGTATATCCACAGGAGGATGTCCTGTGTTGAGGTATGAGGTCTAAACCCAAATTGAGTATGGGGCATGAGATTTTCCTTCTCCAAGTACCTCATGAGCCTAGTGTTTAGTACCCTCTCAAAAGCTTTACCCACGCATGAGGTAAGCGATATAGGTCTAAGATTTTCTAGATTTAAATTCTTCTTGGGCTTGGGAATAAAGCGAATGTCGGCTCTTTTCTGTGTTCTCAAGACTTTGTACATAATCCTGCTGTTTTATCATCCCTCATCGCTGTCTATGTTTGCAAGGCAAGGACCGCATCCTGGTACGCTAGATCCTCCACGTGCCCCCCCGGATTTACAAGTCATATGCGGGTGGATGGTTCCGTCTCCGAGGCACTCCAGCAGGCTGTGTCGCATCTTGTGTTCGGAGTGGTGGCAGCAGGTCCGCTTTTTTACATTGGACAGACTGGGCGTTGCCTCAACATAAGACTACGAGAACACCACAGTTCTATGAAAGGAACCGCCCACACACATCTCGCGATGCATTGCCGGGATTGCGGATGCCAACCCCTTTTTAACAAGACGAAAGTGATGTTCCGACACAACCACAAACTATCCCGAGAAATGATGGAGACGTACCACATAACACAAAACAGATCCTTGTGTGTGAGCCAGCCCACAGTGACTTTGATGAAGAGCGAGATCGACTTTTTGGATCTCGGATAACTCGGCCGGTTTCGTGTTGAGTGAAAGAAGAAGCGCCAGGGCCACGGAGAGGCACGCCTGCACGAGCAGCAGCAGCATCACATGTTTTTTTCTCATTTTAATAGAATCAGTTGCTAGTTCAGCGCTTGTCCTGTGTTTTCTCCTCTGTCTGTCCTTGTCCTAGTTGCGCTGTAAGTAATATGAAATATTGGTCTGCCTATACTCTGTTTCATACTTAGCGTGCAACGCTGTCAAAGCTACTGGCGCGAGCGTGGGGCTTGATCTCGTTGATCATTTGCACGAGTTCTCGCGCAAGCAAAACCATAGATGAAGCCATGCACTCGCGCCAGTAGCTTTGACAGTGTTGCACGCTAAGTATGAAACAGAGTATAGATATTTAGACAGTGGGATGTGACTCATCTCAAAATGAGATGTTTGGCCAGTCGGTATGACAGCTAACCTTGGGTCTTTAACGTGAACGCGAACTTCTGTCTTTAAATGATTTAAGGTGGCTATCCACAGCACCTCACACTTACCTGAAAGACCTGTAGACAACACAATGGGCGTGCTCTGCGTACGTTGTGCTATGCAAAGATCCAAAATGGCGGATATGGATGAATTTGAGCGCTACGCGGCGTGGAGCTTGGGAGTTTCTGCACTCGGAAAACCTATTCAGTGACTCTAGATTGAAAGCGCCAGGTGACTCCCAAAGCCCCAGAGGTCATGTTTTCGCGTACTGGTCCTGTGGTTCTTGTGCGACTTCTGAAAAACTGTTCTGAGCAGATGCACTACGTTTCAGGGAAATATGAAATGGACCTTTTTTCAAACATGTGCTGCCGCCAATCGGGACACCTGTGTTCGGGATTGACAGGCTAGAAAACAACGCGTTCTGAAGGCTCGTGCGACCCATTTGACCACAGTATTTGGTACATTCGTAGCATTTCAAGGATTTCTATTGTCGGCGACAGGTCAAAAACGAATTGGAAGCTCCTCCCACCTCTTACCACTTTAGCAGAGCGAATGCTGGAGAGGAGGTCGCCTGCTCTCCACCGTATGCTTTGCTAAATTGGAGAGAGGTGGGATGAACTTCCACTTTACTTTTCATCTGTCACCGACTATGGTCAGAAATCTCCGGGATGAACAAATCTGCGTTTGAGGCGAACGCCTGAACCGTCTCGTACTCCGAACCGCGCGAACCCCCTCTCCAGGATCGCGGTACTTTCAAACAAGCTCTACGTTGCTGGGGTACGAATATATGCCGCTCGCATCACAAGAAAAACACAATAGAAGCTGATAGCCCACACCGTACAGACAAAAAAATTGAATGACACGCAATAAATGAGATACAGATGGTCTCACGAAGTGACGACGCCATGCTTGTTGTTGTTGCTTCGTTCCTTCCACGCGATCAAATAGCCTTTTTTCTCGTTTTGTTAATATTCTTGCGGTTGTCACCTCGTGTTAGCACTTCATGGGGGCTGAACGGCTTGGCTTAAACCAATTAAGCCACGCAAAAAAAAAAATTGTTAGCGAAAAGCGTTAGGGAACAAGGCTTGTGCACAACATACAAGATGGCGGATCGGTTTTGGTAGCACACAAACTGTTTTGGTAGTACGCATTTCAGAAAAAAGGTGAATTCGCTATATTTCGTCTCAGCGTAAGTCCAGAACGCAGCCGCCGCTTCTATGGTACAAATGAAGCAGCGTCAAAAACGCAAGTCACTATTGGCCTTCCTTGTATATAATTGGTTCGGCGATGATAGAACACGTACACAAACATGACGAGCACCATGATGGTGCACTTTCGACGCTGTATGATCGGTCACAGCCCATAGCGTCGGGTCTCTCTGGACTTCACTAAAAATAAATTATTTCTTTCGGAGAGCGTCAGAGGTATTTTGAGTTGTATGCATGTCAAGCTTCGTATAAGTATACGTAAAGCCAACAGAAACCCTACACTTCGGAATGATTGAACATACGCGCCGAGAATTAGTTAATGAAGCTTACACCATCCGGCCCATCATTCGAATGCTACTCAAAACACCGTCGAGGCGCGTGGCGAAGGATTACGTGGCGCCGGCGGCGGTAGAACATCTGCCTGCCTCTTTTCTCTGCCGGCAGCAAAAGATGCCATCTTCTTTTCTTCTTCTTGAGCGGGCCGCACGCCATTTGGAACTCGACCGATCACTAACAGTTTTATCCTGCAGCGACGCGTGCTTCGAATGCAGGGCCGCGCCGCGTGCGTTCAACGATCGACAATGCACAATCACTCCCGCGGCGCTGGCGGCAAGAGCAATGCACGCTGCGATTGTGCGAGTAGCATTCTCTGTCGAAAGCTTCCCCTTTGTGTTATGCGCGGGACGTGACACTATTGCAGATGGCGCGCACAACGGCCGCCGGGAAGCTTCGGCGAAGTGTCTGTGCGAGGCTTCGAGCCGTTCGAGCCCGCATAGAAAACAGCCTCACTCGGTTCCCTCGTTTAGCGTCGCCGATGTATTCTTTCTTTGCCCGGTGAGGAATTCGGAGTGTCTCTCTTTCTTAAAGAGGGAGTCTTTCGGCACCCGTCATCATTTTCGCTCTTTACGAATGACGGAAGGAAGAATCGAGCAGCGCGGTGCACCCCGCGGCGTTTGCGTGGTTTAAGATATACGGCTAGCTGTTTATTTCTCGGTGGCCTTTGTTAAACAATGTAAAGCGCTCGACTGCGAATGGATTGTTTGCCTTTTAAAATTTGCTCGAGGCAATTTGAGACGCAATGAGCTGCTTCCCTAAAAAGGTGTCTACATTTTCTATTTGTGCCCCACCACGGTTTATCATTTAAAGTGCGCCGAAAATGTGATGATAGTGGGCCAAATGAAAGAAAGAAAAGTATGATGAAAACCTATCACTGAGAGATATTTTATGCGAAACGTGGTAGGTGCCGGAAGTAAAACGGGCTCAAGGTATCTAAAAATTTCCGGCACGCGAAAGGAATTGGTCAGACCTGGTCAATGCCCGGTACACCCGCCGAAAAAAAAAAAATCTCGGCGTTGCTATTATCTGATTACAGTCGAAACGGCTAAATAAGGTTGTACCGTGGCCAAAATCGTGCCATCGAGCATACACAAACTTTGTATGGACATATTTCTTCGTTCTTGGGGCGTATGGGCTCAAAAAACCGAGAGCTGATAAAACATGCAAACTGCGTTGGTTTCGAAAAAGCCAACTATCGCCACAATTTTGACGCCAGTGGCAATATTTTCCTTCCGTTTCTAAGAGGCCTGTGTTAAAAAAAAAATAATATATCGGCTACGTCTTTCCCCTAACACTTTGGATGAATTCATTTTAACTTTATTTACTTTCCTCAAGCGTGCTGCATCTGCGGAGTTTTCCGACGGCCGGCATACTAACACACTTTGTATTCTTTTTATAAATATTTTTCGTTTTGTGATACCTGGGGAAATAATTGTTTAATTCGTGAATTTCTTTAGAAAAAATAATAATTCCTAGGAATAATTTCATGTCTGCTCGTTTTAGCAAGTGAACGAACTTTATGCTTGGGCCAAAAAGGCAAATTTATCTAGTTATTTTGTACAACATATGTAAAAAAAGCAAGAAAAAAAAACCTGTTTATTGTGACGGGCATCGCAAGACAGGCGCAGACTCCTCGAGCGCGCACTTAAAAGGGATGCTTAAGAGTTTGCATAGGCTCTCAAATTCGAGGAGAGTTACAAATGGTTGCTTTGACCGTTTCTTTCACAACCGAAGGCTAGGTTGGTTTCTCGAAGCGGACGTTAAGAACAACAACAAAAAAGAAAGATTTGTGGCTTCCCATAACTGTTTGAGCAGAGAGACACTGAACAAAATGGGGGTTGGAGGGGAGGATGAGAGGGCGCGAGAAACGGAAGATAAAGCATCAAAGCGAGGCAGAAACAATCCGGCGCATTCTATCCTTCTACATTTTGCGGGGCGTCATAACAGGTTACTCCCGAAGTTTCCAGAGATGGACGGCTTCATTTCCATTTCGCCGGACGATTTTTCTCTGCCGGGGGAAAAGAAATGAAGATTGCATCCTATCGCCATTTCTTCGTGGAGGCGGAGAGCGCGATCGCACGCACGGGAGGAGGGCTCGTCCGTATACGTGCGGCTGTTTGAGCGCGTGCCGGGGTCTGTGGGACCGCCCGGATGGCAGCGTGTTTTCCCTCTACCCCCTTCTCACGAACACTCCGTGCGCGTCCGCGCTTCTGCACTTCCTTCGCAGCCGCAAAGTGGGCCGCCATAATCGTGGCAGAATAGATGTGGAGCGTAGAACCTGTTACCCGCGCCGTGCAGCGCCGTCCCTGCTCCGATTCATTTGACTGAAGCGGCTAGAGAGAGAGAAACAGCTGACGAGGGATGCTCAGCATCTCTCTCCCGCTGTCCTCGGTCGTAGCGAGGGCGCCTTCACGCCTGTGTACTTTCGCCGTGAGCCGAAGATACGCCGTGACACAGCGAAGTCAAGACCAATAACCGGGTTTGGCATTGGGAAACACAAAACAAACAAACAAACATACTTGGCGTTAAATTCTGTGCAAACTAAATTCAAAAGCGGTGGTACACACGATGCACGCCTAGTGCATCCCCTAGACCACCTCATCCATGGCACTTTTCTCTGACATTCTCCACAGCGGGCATAATTCTTATCATGTAAGCCGTGGGCTACGCGCGCTTTATCTTGAGAACACTAATGTACGATGCTTAAACATGAGGGAGTTTTGGCAAATCGTTTTTGAAAGGCCCAACATCGCTCCCCTCGCCCGATTCAAAGCTTGTTCCGAAGCAGAAACGCGAGCTCTCGATGGCAACGCTGCGCAATGCTGCAGTCGGTGTTCTTTAGTGGGATCGGTGGCCGAGTGGGCTAGCGCACACCAGCTCGGGGTACGTGGAGCGAACGCTCGCGCTGCCCATCCCCACCCCTGCCCGTTTCGATCTGGATGAGCATCGTACCGGCGTGCGGTCGTGTACTCTACTACTGCGTGGTGCACGTTAAAGACCCCAGGCTAGCGGTTGTACCGCACTGGCTAGATTGCTCATCTGCAGCCGAGGGACCAGTCCCCCTTTGAGGCAGACTAAGTTCAGGATGTATCAACATACACACACCCCGATTTTTCTTCTTCTTCGGTGTTCTTTAAACGTGTATACTCCACAGCGGCTACCATTATTGCCGTGCTTGAGGGCACGAGCCTGCACTTTTCTACGCTTTATTATGGTGCCTATGGCACGCCTCCGCCTTTATCGTTGTATATAAGTTGTATATCGTTGTATATCTTTATTGTTCTGAGTTTGCGCCTGTCCTGTCCACTTCTTCGTCTGTCCTTGTCTTAGCTCTATTTGTAATTTAGCACGCCTTCGCCCATGCATCAAAAGCGGTCCCGAAGAGGCAACAAGTGACGTCACAGAAGCCGGGGTGACATGCTGTGGGATGTCGCGATCCTGGCGGTTGGTCGTAGATATGACGGGGAAATGCTCGAGGGAACGCGAGTGTCACTGTCGTCGCGGCGTCACAACGGCACCATACTTTTATTACTAAACTTTTAGGGCCCCAATTTTAAGGACGCTTCAACGAGGGGATTCAGACGCAGCGTCAAGAATTGTTTTAACTCTTCGTTGAGACGAACATTTTGAGCGGAGTCCCCGCTCTCTCCTGGAGGGGACCAGTTAGTGGAGACCGTGCGTCTCTCGCAAAACGATCCGGCCACACGTTCGCGGCCTAGATAGTGGTCAGGTCGGGCCAGCGCGCGTTCATAATTCAGCGAATGCTGGCCAGTGCGTGTTCGGAGTCCGGCCATTTATTCATGGACAGCGCAGCGGGTATGCGGGGGACCCGTGCGGGTGTCCCGGAGTAGGATTAAGCGGGATCTGCGGGTTGGGCGCGCCTCGGCTGTCTCCCGCTGTCCTTGCCGTGCTGCTGGGCTTCGTCTCCTGTCGGCAGTGCGTAGGCTTCGGGCTGTCGCTCTCTCAACGCGGACACCACCGCAGGTGCGCGCCGACCCGTGGACGACGGATGCCAGACGCTGACGGACCAGCGACTGGAAAGGGCGGAGGTTGTTGTGGCCCCCTCCTGGGAGGATCTCTATCAAGCGGCCATCTTTTCGGCTCGTTATTCCATTAAAATATGACTACGCGCAATAGTCATTACGAAATTGTGCGAGAAATATTATTGAGCACCCAGGCATGTTTTGACGGAACACTCGCGGATACAGTTTCAAGCCTTTGCCTTCTACACTTTAGGAAAGCTAGTAACTACTGGTCATATATGTTACTATAGATACCTAGTAATCGTAGGTAGTAATGGTCAAGCTAGTATAACGGTTACTAGGCAAAAAGCTAGTAACAGTCACTAACGAATACCCGTGCCACAAGGGCAACTCGAATGCCATTTACAACGAATGACATTTGAGCGGACGGCCAATCAGCGCGCGACACTCCGGGCGTGGCGTATTCCACGCGCGACAGATTGCGAGCTGATTCGCCGATCACACAAATGTGATTTGTTGTAAATGGCATTCAAGTTACCCGTGTGGCACGGGTATAACCTAGTATCTTTCACTACCTTTAGCTAGTAGAGAGTTTTAGTACATCGTGTTTTCAGGCCACGATAATCGTAGCGGGAGCTCGCGCTGCCACTTCCGATGCATGCTCTGAAGCGCGCGCTGGTAGCGGTAGCGGGCGTTTGAAAACGATCTACTAAAACTCCCTATTAACTGGCACTAACTCTCACACGACCTAGTAACTGCTACCCGAAGTCACGTGGCGCTAATCCACGTCAAATTAAAAATTGGCAAAAAAAAAGAAGGGATTATTGCTGGGATAGATTTTTTCCACGCTGCTTGCATGCACATTTGCCCACACGTATTATACATTTATAACAAACAAGCAATTAGAACACAGGACACACACGCACAACACACACACACGTGACGACCCGCTAACCCAATCGCTGGCCCCAACGGCGACCCATGCTTCTTTATTATACTGATAATTTGAAAGAAGTCGGTTGGTCAGTAAACGCCTCGTCTGTGAACGATGTTAGAAATATGGTGCTCCTTTCGCACCAATATTGTTCTCCAATATTGCTGCTAAACCTTCCAAGGAATGTATCTCTTAATAAGAAGTAACGGCGCACACAGTAATTATTTGCGACAGTCTATAAAACAGTATCCCCATAGCTTCCCAGCAGCCATTTTCCCCCTTCCCCGCATAGGAGGTGCAGTTACTACCTATTGCGCGTTTGAGGTAGTAAATAACTAGAAGGTATACGTAACGGTCAGAAAAAGGTATAGTAACTTTTGCACCTACTAACTCTGTACTACCTGTCGCGCGTTTGAGGTAGTAAATAGTTCGCAAAAAGGTATAGCAACGGTCAGAAAAAGGTATAGTAAATGCTGCAGTTAATAGGTTTTTACAAGCTTTTTTCTAAGAGTATACCATCGTGCTCGTTCGAGTCAGAGCTCAGGATCTATAAAGCCATATCCAAATTTTTTCGCGGCATTCGTTTGAGACTTAGCACTATATTATGTTTTCTTTTCTTATATTTGACGCTAAGGACCGGTTGTTCACGTCCGTTTATTAGGCAGAATATTACCCTCTTTAATAATCCTTATTTCACTCCAAACAATTGCAGGATACTAGTAAGTTGAAAGGGATTCTCGTGTTACACAACAGCTAATTTATATAATCTTACTTTAAAAATATAAAATAAAAAAAATAAAAGGTATTGCGTATGGTATGAGAAAGCGCGTGGAAAGTTTCATGTGTTTTCGTTTGGAAGTCAGGATTGGGGAAGGAAGCGTTTCGGGAATTGGGAAAGAGTGTGTTTCGGAAATAGGGAAACGATTGCTCCCGCGTGCAGCTTTCCCTTCCAACCCTCATAAAAAAAAAAAAAACAATAACCGAAGACATATAAGAGAGAAAGACAATCAGCCACAGGAATATTTTGCAGTTTACCTCCGATGCTCCTTCCTTGTTTCCGGAAATGGTCCAGAATGTGTGACGAACGCGCCTTTAATTTGCCGACCCATGGGTACGGTACAAGAAGAAAAAAAAACGTCGTTTTGCTAGGTACGCGTGGGCCTGTAGTTTAATGCAAATAGCGAGGGCAGCGAGCTCGTTTATAAAACTCAGGATTGGGTAGTCGCGCTGTGAAGAGCGCCGCAGAACGGGCCTATAACCTTTACATTGGGATGCGTGTACGCCCGCGTATATTGACGACGCAATTTGCTCGTTTCTTTTTGTTTCCGTTTTCTTTTGCGGTCAAAATACATTACCCAGACGGCCTTTCGTCAATCATCGGTAATGACAACGTGGCAAATTTGAGCTCATTATTCCCCAAGAAGCAGCAGTTTATCAACGATCGTCGAATACTTACTTCGTCCGATGAGAACTCCAGCCGAACTATAAATACCATCGAAAGAAAACATAACTCTTCAAAAAGCACCGAACGAAAAAAGAAGAGAAACGTATAAGTATTATAATGAAGTTTGCGATGGGACACTGAGCATGACGCGAGCACGTGAAACGTCATGATCAGTGTCCCATCGCAGTGTTTATTTTTCGGTTGAAATGTCTTTTCCCGTCCTTGTGATTCGCCCAGCTCGCTCCTTACGTTGCGTTTAGACTTGCGGATTCGCGGGCGGATTCGCGGGCGGATTCGAGGGCGGATCTGCGCAGGCGGAAAGTGGATTTCGGAGCCGCGGGTGGCGAAATCGACTCGTCACTGGCGGAAAATGCTGGATATAGGTCCTGGTCTGATCGAGATTTTCCGCGAGCGACGAGTTGATTTCGCCACCGGGCTCCAAAATTTACTTTCCGCCTGCGCGGATCCGCCCTCGAATCCGCAAGTGTAAACGCGTCATTTGATCGCAGCGATTGACTCTCTTTCCCACTGCTCAGCAGGAATGTAGACGCATAGGCATTTTTTTAACACGTATCTGACGGGTTATTTAACCAACCGAGACATTTCTTCTTTTCAAAGTGCAATAAACGCTGTCCGCATTTTTTGTTTTTGGAGGAGAAGAAAAAAGTGGAAAAAAGGGACGGCACCTATTCCTTACGGGGTTAGAAGGGGCAGCACTTGGTAAGTAAAAAAGCAACAACAAAGAAACAAGAACAAAAAGCGAAGGCTTTCTTCGTCGCACAAAGCTGCAGATACCTCAAACTAAGGGCGGGCGAGTTGTTGGAGCCGTCCGATCCTTAAAAGAGAGTACGTGACACGGAATAGCCGAGAACCGTCGAGGAGAAAGCGGCCACAGTCGGGCACAGCGTTGTCGACGGGGGATCCAGATCCCCCAGGGGACATACAATCGGCGGCAGAGGATATCGGCGGGATAAGCGCATTCCGCATTCTCGGCCAGGCTTCGCCGACCAGGCGACGCCCGCTGGCCAACAGAGGACCCGGGAGATTGAGCAGCTTCTAAATCTTTGCTCGCTGCCTTCGAGATAGATTTATTGGGAGGATTCGTCACCGACTATCTCGAACGGAGACGACTTTGTCTGGAGAAACTTTGGCGGAAGATCCGCCTACATCGCAGGGGCTCGAGTAGGAGCGTTCTTAGTTTTCGCCGATTCGTTCTTTTCAGTTCGAGGGGCGCTACTACTACTTTGCTTTTCGGAGAATTTCGATTTTGTAGATTAATATTGTTATTGACTCACTCGATGCCGCGAGGACCGATTCTTTGGAGTAATATACCAATAAGAAATAGGAAAAAAGAAGAATGGGAGATGGGACGAGGGACATATATTCTTTTTTATTATCTGCCTTTTTAGTGGCGTGCTATGATGTACTAGGTACTGGTCTGCCTGCTTCAGCCATTTTTATATTGGAATTTTCGGCGTGCACGTTTTTTTATATCAGTTAACACGATAAATGTTTTGTTTGTCTGTTGTACGTACCTTTTAGAGATATGCGCAAAAATGACGATAACGGTTTACAGAGAGACACTGCCAGGATTCCGGGACAAAGCGGCCTAGGTCCAGGTTTTGACACCACGTGGCGCATCAACCTTAAGCGAGATATGAAAGCGCGGGCAACGGGCTTACTGCATCTTAACCTCCTCTCCTATGAGTCTTTCGGGCGTCCCATTATTTTAATGTTTTAGTCCGGCTGCCGCCGTTTGCGAGGAAATGCTGCATCATGTGTAACAGTTGGATAAGCGGGGAGTTGGAGGAGGGGGGGTCGCTGATCGCGTGCAGCTATGGGTTATCTGCGAGGCTTCCTGTATAGACCTTTTCCGCTTACTCTCGCACCCGACCGCGAAGTAGGCATATCCGGTATGGGCGACCAAACAATATTAGAACGTTTAAACCTGCAAATAGTAAAAAAATAGAGGGGAGGCAAAACGAGAATGTGTGACGGTTACGTTTATGTCCTAAATGCCTTCTATTGGCGTGGCTACGGCAAAACAATGTTTTCGCCCATACTGGAAGTGACGACAATTCAAGATGGCGGCGCCCCTTGCGAAAAAGGTCTATATATTAGCTTCGTTCGATTTACCTGCACCTTCAGTGCCGGTGCAGACAAGTGTAGGGCGGTGTACTTCCGGTCGTATCTAAATACACATACCGGAAGTACACTGGAATACACTTTTCTGCACCGGTGCAGGAGGTGCAAGTAAATCGAACGAAGCCACGCGGAGCACAAGTTCGTCTGCTTCTTTTGCAGGGCTTATAGTGACGTCAGAACGACGCCGAGCTCTGATTGGCTCTGTCTTGCTGTCTTGGCGTCTACCCACTATCCCTCCATCAGAGCCAATCAGAGCTCGGCGTCGTTCTGACGTCAAAAGCAGCAGGCGAACTTGCGACTCCTTTCGAAATACTGCCCTCTGTTGGCAGGTGTGGAGTCCCTACAGAATGGCGGACTTAAACCGCAACGTCACGGCACTTTTTTTGCGTTTGGTTGGATTAGAAGGCGAAAACTCGCCCACAAAAAAAGCTAATGAGCGCAATGACGTTGCACTTCCCATGTTGTTTAATAGACTCGTCGACTCATGTTGTTGGCCGAGCTATGACGTTCGCAATCTTATGGAATGACTTGCACATTCCACGATGCCAGTTGTTACGCCATTGTGCAGTGGTACTGAGCTTGTAATAATCGGCACGTGACTTTCGAAATGGGTCTATTGCCTACACCAAGCTATATTTTTAACACTGAAAGTTTGGATATCCTACTTTTATTTACCCCCTATTGGTATTTTACAATGACTATATTACTCTGCTTTATTTTTTTCCTTTGAATATGACATAAACCCTGAGACTGCAGGTAAAAACGACACAAACACAAAATGTATTTTTGTTTTAGACCTTTTAGAGTTTGTGTCGTTTTTTCCTGCAGTCTCGGGTTTAATGTCATGTTCAATTTAAATCAGCTCGTTTGCGCCCTTACATTTATTTCATATGTTAGTGTTCTGCAAGCTGCGTATGCGTGCATGGTTAGTGCCGTTCGATTTCGCGGTATGCTTTTTAATTCGTGCAAAGACTCTCAATAAGGCTAGCAGTTTTCAGAAATAAATAATTTAATAAATATTAAAAAAATCTCAAGACACTAGCTATTATGAAGTACCTGCACTGATTACACATACATAAATCCCAGGACATTCAAAAATGCACTAAAGTCAATTAGTTTCTATCTTATAATAAACAAATTTTAAATTATCGGAACGCTCACAAAGCTTGGGTATATTCAGAAATGTCTAGTAGGTTTTTCCTTCCAGAAAACAAGCTAGACAGAATTATTTAATCGTTCTTGTCCACTTTACATGAACCCGAAAAAGACTGCCGTGCGACGACCTATTGCTGCTACCGGGTAGCAGAGCGCAATCCATAGCAAACTTTCAGTACGTCTTTAAAAAACAACTACGGTGTCATTTGCAACTGCAGTTTCTGATGTCTCTTCATGTCAGAATTTCACGCCATTTATCATTTTCTTCAGATTATTTTTGTCGGCGTCTTAACGGCGTACATATGTATTTCGAAAAACTTTTTAATATATTTGGCAATCAAACAAAGGGGGTTGGTTATGACGCTCTGCGAATCTTAGAATAAATGTCGAGGGCTACCTGTCATACCATATCTGCATGTTAATTGTGATGTAGAATACCCGAGACTGTGGTAAAAGCTGGGAAACCTGATCGAAGAAAAAAGACAGGGGAAAAGAACGTCTTTTCCGGTCTTTTTTCTTCGACGTTCTTTTCTCCTGTCTTTTTTCTTCGACCAAGTTTCCCAGCTTTTACCACAGTCTCGGGTATTCTACATCATGATCAACTTCCAGCAGCTCGCCTGCGCACTCGCTGTTTTTTTCATATTAATTGTAGCGGTGCTGTAGCGCAGACAAGACTGGGACCGTGAAAAAACAAAACACTTAATGTTTCTAGAGGTCCGATATGTACCCCCAAGCCAACAAGCCTTATTTTAGATTCCCCATACAACCAGCCTTGATGCGCACTTCAGACGCGGTTAGAAGGTAATAATAATAATGTCTTTATTATGTTTAAAATATACATAGTGAAGCGTGCTGGCCTACGAAAGCAGAGATGCTTGTATGTGGGACCAGGCAGCCAAAGAACAACCCTGACATAATTAAACACTGGAGAAACAAAAACACAACATAAGTAGTCCGCAATACTCGTTAGGTAATTATACAATGCTTATTGCGCGAGCATGAGGCACCACTCTCTTACACTCCGTTTTACCGCACGGAAGGATGTTAAATTTAGCAAAGACTCTGGAAAAGTGTTGAATAATGAAGGAACGTACTATAGTCCGTTGCAACTGAAGAAGGTAGGGCGAGGGTAAGGATGGCCGGGGAGGAGGAAGCAGACGGAACGCTCGAGAGAGGAGGAGGTTTGCCCCCTCTCTTCTTCAGCGTTCCGTCTGCTCCCTCCTCCCCAGCCCCGTCTTAACCTCGCCCTACCTTCTTGAGTGGCAACGGACTACAGTGACATTTTAATTTTTTTTCTCCATAATTGGTTTGCATCATAGGAACGTCGAACCGTTCTGTACGGCGTAAGTTTCTTTTTCTCACCTCTTGTTTAAAGGTGCAACTATAATAATTGCTTGTTGTTATCACAGATTTATGAAACTGATTAAATGACAATATTTGAAGCACGTGCATTTTTTTCTTTGCTGACAAGGTTTTCGTATACTGATCCGTACGAAACATTATCATACAATGTGTTTTATGATTCCATCAATTCCCTGTTTTTTGTACCTCGAACATTACCATATATCGTGATTCCGTACCGTATGACTGATTCTCCTACATATCTAAAAATAGTTATCCGCAAGTTCTCCAAACAAGCACTTTTAAGCTTGTAAAGATACGCGGATATCACCCGCATTTTTTAAATAATACATTCTATTTGGTGGTTCTACAGGACAAGTTGGTCAAATATTAAACGTAACTATTTAACTGTCGAGTCATATGGTAGTGGCCTACACGTGAAAATTTGTTGAGCATGATTATGGAGGGGAAGATAAATGACTGGTACTAGGGTAACTTGTTTATGCGGATTACGACAGCAAACTAATTTAGTTTTATTGACATTAACAGAAATTAGATTACTTGCAAACCATTTAACTAATAAATCTATATCGCCCTGAAGCAGCGAAACCGCTTGGCAGTAGTTATCGTGCAGTAACAAAATAACGGTATTGTCCGAGTACTGAAATATTCTAAATCGCAGCGGTAATAATCCTAGATTATTTACATAAATATTAAACAATAACGGACCTAATGTGCTACCCTGCGGTAGGCCGCAATCGACTCAGTTTTCTACTGGTACAGCTGTCAATTTGAACCATCTGGAACCTGTTCGTGAAGTAGTCCGTGAAGAATTTATTGAAGGGTCCCCTGAAACCATGCTTCTTAAGTTTTCACAGGAGGAGTGCGGGATCAATTCTATCAAACGCCTTTGACAAGTCCAAAAACAAGGCAAGGGCTACTTCATTATTTTCAAGCGTTTCATTAACACAGTCCGAGAAAACTTCAAGTGATGAAATAGTGCTCCTTTGTTGCCTGAAATCATGTTGCCTATCGTTTAATAAAGAAAGTTTTTCACAGAAACTATTCATACATATTTGAAACTATTTTTCAAGAATGTGAACAATTCTTGGTAATATCTATATTGGTCTATAGTTCCCTAATTCCGTCTTACTACCATTTTTGTTTAACGGCCTCACTAATAACAATTTTAAACCTTCCGATATTTTCCCTGCTGTCAAACATCTATTAACTATCACGAGGAGGACCATTTTTAGCTTTCAAAAATTGTAGCGTAGATTCCTAATACGAATTTGGTACGTTCCAGGTACTTTTGTTATTGACATGGTAGGAATAATATTACAGAGATCATGCTCATTTATTTCTGGTAGATGTGCCGAATTTACACAGTCAATTCGGACGACCGGTCCGTCATTTACAAGCTCCACTATCTTCAAATGCCTTGGCTTCTACGGTACCAATGAAGCTGCGGTTGAATAATTCAGCAAGTTCCGTATAGTTATCCAATTCTGGAAAGTTCTTTCCTATCGCATCGTCAATGTTATATTTTTTTCTGCCTATCAACCCATTCACAAGGTCCCATAGTTTCCTTGAATTATATTGCAGAACTAAATTTGCTTGTATAATGAGTTTTCTTTGGTAATCTAATTTTGGCTGTTACTTTATTTCTTAGCACGGGAAATTCGTTTCTTACAGTGGTATCACTCGGGTTTGCTTCGCATAGAACATGGAACATAGAACATAGCTTTATTGATAGAACAATCATTTTTCAAAAATACCATAGCGAGCCCGAATAAGCCTGAAGGGCTTGTGTACCTGGCTCGGCAGGTGACGAAATCGTATAGATTTGATAATGAAGAAGATTAACTGAAAGCAATTTACAATCTATAGCACACCCGTTCTCTGAAACCTCAGTGCGTATTAACCCAAACCGAAAGGATACACACAACAAACAAACAACTTAGACACACTGCAGCCGCAATGTTAAAAACAGGGAAAAATAACAACGAAAAAAAAAACAATACAAAACAATGTACTTTAATATTTGACTTCAATCGTCTAAGTTCCGTAACGCATTCCGAAGTTGTTTTTTTTTCTCGACGTTATAAGGAGCATTGATTCTGGTAGGCAGTTAAATATATGCGGCACATAATACGCATCTTTTCCATAACCTGTCCTTCAAATGACATAGCTCTAGCACTTCTAATCCACCATTTGCCTGTTTTCTTTGCTTCATGTTTTTATATTTTTGGCAGGTATTTGATATGTCTCTTTAAATTTATCCACGAGTAAGTTTTGCGTAAGTTACGGATTTCGTCGTAACGTAAACAAAACCTACGAACGTTTTGCTTCGGGAATACTCAAAAGCTCGTAACTTTGTTGTAAGATAAATTTACGCACTTTTTTGTCGTAAGAAAGTTTCGGGAATGTGGCCTCAGATTGTTTTCGAAATGCACTTTAAGAAATGCCTGCGCGTCTACTTACCCGCAAAACACTCAAAGAGACAATCTCTGTGTTCCTAGATCGCAAAGATTGGCCCTTAGAGTGTTTTGGGGGTAAGTAGACGCGCAGCCATTTTTTAGAGTGTAATGTTCTTGAAAACAGCAGACGACAGCGTGCAAATAAAACGTGATGACTAGCAATTTAGTTGCCTAGATAATTATCTAAAGTTTACTTATTATCTTTCAAAATATTTCTGGCACATTACATTAGTCGTTTGTTGCCCGTCGTCCAAATATGCTCTTGCAGTGGTTGGAAGTCAAAAGATCAAAATGATCTCCACGCTATTCAATGGCGAAATGATTCTGTTTGGAATTCTTCTCATTGTAACAAGAGTAGCCGTGCTCCCGAGAAGGCCGCAGTGTGGCACGCCTTTTCTACGACCACGTGACCCTTAGTTCTGCTACCAGATCGGTTCGCGATGAATCGCTCCCCGCGACCCTGGCGGAGGCCGATCTCACTTCCGGGGGTGTTGTTAGGTAGTTTTGGTCCCGGACCTCGATGGAGCACCTTGAGCTACCATCGGGAACCGGGGGAGATCGTGGAAAATGTGATCCGAATGTTGGTTGGATTTGGACTTCTTGTTGTGGCCGACGGCGGAGAGTTAACGGACTTGGAGCACGAAGTTGTAATGTTGTAATGGATAGAACAAACAAAAATAAACTTTACTGCTGCGTAAAACAATTAAACGGACAAACCGTAACTAACTGCCGCGCACGGCTTACGTTGTTCAGTATAGTTACAAAAGGCGTCACGTGTCCTCCCGCGCACGGTGAGAACGGCGGCCAAGCCGCAGAGCAGGGGCTGTCGCGCACGACAAAAGTACAGCGGCGAACCGCGGGAGAGAACTACTGGGCCATTCGGGCCCATTCAAACTTGACAATTGTTGTTCAAAAGTATTTTATTTTTGATTCCTACGTTCAGTACGGTCGGTGGTTAGGACAGTGCGCCGAAACCTGTCCCATCCAATCAGGGTCTAATTAGAATCCCATTGGGTACAGGCCCAGACGCACTATCAACCCATCGGACGGGCAAAACCACCCTCGCCAGGAGGCCAAAAGGTCCCAAGAACAGGTCCCACGGTTAGAGCCCAAACACTTCGACACGAGCCCTGGTTTGCTTATGGTCGGAGAAAATAAACTGACTCCGGTGGTTCCAGCGAGAATTGCCGGGACGTGCCTTACGGAGAAAACCGTACCTTGGAGTGTGAGCATTCGGTACGTTAAAACCATTAAATAAACGGAGAACTTGCCAGACACAACACACATATGGAAGTGTCCCCCCCCCCCCCCCCCCAGCCACTGGAACTTGATCCCCGGTGTGGCCTGCGCCCGAGACTCGCGTCCACGGCACTTCGTCTAGTTTACGAAACGGCCTGCCCGTTGACAAGTCACTTAGGAGTTATGCTGGTTGTGTAGGTTTGTGTGTCTGAATGCAATGGCCCTTGGGTTAGGGGGAAGTCTAGCGGGCATTTACCCGCCGATGGTGGAAAACCTTTAGGGTCAGCACGTATCAGGACGTTAAGCAAATTCTTTAAAGAAAGCGCCGTCTCGGCGGCGCGCAAAAATGCGACCGCCTCTACAGGGTGGGACTTACCGTGGCTCTTTTGGTTGAAGTTGCAACATGTATACCCTAGTTATATCCTAGTCACACGGGCACCCTTAACCGCAGTTAAGTTTCAATGAACTGCAGTTACGCTTCACAAGAGTTACCACTCAATACTTTTGGAGAGCTACGTCAGAAGTGAGGAGTGCGCGCGCACAGCTTTGATGGGCACTCAAGACACGCAAGCGCTCGTGCGCCCATAGCTTTGACTGCATCGCCACAGAAAGTTGCCCAGGAGTATAGCGTGGTAGCTGTGCTGAAGCGTAACATGCAGTTAAGGTGAACTTAACTTTCGGGTGAGCGTCGGCAATTTGCTAGCGCAATGTTTACCCGAGCTCCAAGAGGTCGGCAATTCGTCAAACAAATTATATGCAATGTCGTCGTACCCCACAAAAAAAAAAATTGCAGTTGAAGGAAACAGAGTTTGCCGTTGCGTGGCATGAGGACCTTTGAAAAAGGAACTCAGTGCAGCTCGTCAACGTTTATGATATTTTGACCGGTGATCTGAAATGTTTGCGCGAAAGTCCTGCGCCGTGCCTCCACGCCGTCCGAGACGAAATATTTCTTTGCGCTGATTAGGATCCACATCCATTACAGGAATGCCGATATTAGAGGTGGCAAAAGTTCATCGACGCGAGGGCGTCGGGCAAAGCAGCGTGCGTGCTGTGTGTTTGCGTACAGCTGAGCGCTATAGTACACCCACGCGCTGCCTCGTCACAGGATTCTCCCTATCTCCTCCCGAGTTCTGCCACAGAAGATGAAACGCTTCGTTTAGATTTGCGGCGTCGGATGGTTGGTTCGAGCCGATACCCGTTTTTCGTATTTTGTTTTCCCCACTTTGGCAGGCTCTAAATGAGCGGAAATTTGAGGAAGGTATGGAATCCCATTTGAGCGGTGCGTGGTAAACAGGGCAACCTTCATTAAAATAAGGGAAGCGTGATGGGGCTTGGGAGATGTCGACGGTCTTATGTAATCAGATTTCGTTTTTAATATTTTGACCCCCCCCCCCCTCCTATCTCCCCCTGGGGCTTCCAGGGGTTTTACTCGTGCTTTCTTAAACGCGACGCTGGAAAGTTGTAATTGACTCGATACTGTCTTCCTCTTCCTCTCTCCTTCGCAACCACATCTCCTTCTCTCTCTCTCTCCGCTCTTCACGCTCACCCGCGCGTCGTTTCTGCTAAGCAGTCCGACGAGAAATTCGATTCCTCAACTTTCCCCGTCCTTGTTTCCGGAGCACCGAGAGCGCTCGAAACACGGTCGCCGACGCGAATAGTTTATCAAACTTCGCAAATGAGTGTGCACGACGTTCGTCCGCACACCCGAAGAAGCCTGGGCGCGTGATTATGGGACGCGAGGCGAAGCAGAGCGGCGAGAATTCATCGGGCAAAAAATAAGGCCGCAGATCAGGGCTTTAATTTATTTTATAGTTTATGGTCGTACACTAGGTCACTGCAGAGAGCTGCCTTGTTTCTTGTCCCACAGCATCCGAGTTCCTTTTTCAAATATTCTAGCACATTTGAAGGTTCAAACGGCACGCTGTTGTGGCTGGTAGAAAGGTTAGTCAGGAACTTCACGGAAGCCTCGCAGTGGAAGGCGACGCTTTACTAAGAGAGTTGAGACACATAAGGGACGATACAGAGAGGACAATCTTTGAAAGATTGTCCTGTCTGTATCGTCTCTTATGTGTCTCCACTTTTTAAATGTTTAAAAAGCACCAACACGCTCCAATAGTACAAATTTCACTAAGAGACTTCCCTCTCTGGACTTCCCAAGAAACACGATCGTGAGGTCGGGGAGCTTCTTTACTCCACCGGCACCGCCAGAAGTAGAGCCCCCAAATATTTAAACACTCCAACTTCAGTAAAACCAAAAACTAATAGCGCCGAAAAAAAAAAGAACACGTAACATACTTAATTTATTTTTGTATAGTAAGTTCCCGTCTAACCTAGGCCCAAAGCCACATTACTCGAGACTACGTACGCGATTAGGCAGATGAATGCCGAAAACGCGAAAGGCAGCCTCCGAAATTCCCCCTCCGTCCTCTTTCTCGAGACCCCCGAGCACCCAGAGCCGGGTCTTCCCTTCTCCGAAATGCCCCGAGTCGGCATTGAAATTGATCCCCGCTTCTCGAATGCGAGAAGCTTAAAACGAGGCCCGTGGAGAGACGGGGAAGCGGTTGAGGCCGACACGGAAGCACGGCCTCGTTCCCGCGCGACTAGAGAAGCGGGGACCACGGGCATTAAACCGAGCGGACGGTGCGAACGATTTCAACTCGCCGCGGAGAGGTAATTCGTCTACAGGAGGCGGCCGCGAAAAGAACGGAAACGACGGTGCATGCCCGCCGCGGAGGCTCGCGGCTGCTCAGCTGAAACAAGAGACGGGATGGCACCATTGTTGGAAAAGAAGAATGCGGGGGGAGGGGTGTGGAGGGAGAATAGGACGGCTAGTTTTCCCCGTGCCGTTTGTCCGCGGTCGCGTAAAAGTTGAGGCGCATACCGAGTGTTCATTAGCACGACAGCGCTGGCGCGGTCTCTGGAACTCGCGCTCTTCGCCGTTCCCCCCTGCTCCTTCCTGCCGACTTGGCTGCCTCATCGCGTCCTCATCGAGATAATGGCGACAACCTTCGAGCCAAATAAATAAATAGATGGGAACGGACGTGAAAAAAAGGCGCTCGCTTTAGCCTCTTATCCTTTCGCGGCCCGTTATAAAACAAAAAGGAGTAGATAACAAAGAGCGGCTGCGCATGCCCCGAGCGGGGAAAGCAAGAGCGAAGGATCCGCGCACACGCTGCGAAGTAACACGTACACCGCCGCGCTGTGGGTGTCTCGCATTTCGGGCATTCCCAAGATTCCAGAAACCTCGCCCGTCATGTAACTCGTCCGTTGTTTCTGCTTTTCTCGGCCCCCTCCCTCGGACGCTTTTTGCTACGGGCGCAAAAAACGAAGAAGGAAGAAGACACGAGGAACTAGGGATGCGATAAAAAGAATGATTACGAGAAAACAAAATAAAATAAAGAGCCCACGTAAAAGTGGACAACGGAAGGACGTTCACAGACGGAACAAGAAACAAAGAAAGAAATTTCCTCCTTCCTAATCACGAGTCGTTTGGGGTTTTCTCATTCGCGGAATTAGGAAAAAGAACGCCCCAGCTCTCCTGACGGGAGCTCTTCGGAGCAGTCTTTTAAGTTTATCCTTCGTAAAAAAAAGTTTCTTCTTTCGCTTCGTTTCTCGAGGGTGTTTCGCGCAAGTCCATCTTTTCAACGACGTGCGTTTCGCCGTTCCCCAAATTAAAAGAATGTTTAATAAGGCCGATGTCCGACGGATCAAAAATAATGTCCCGCGCAAATAGCGGAGAGGTCTGCCATTTGCGAGTGCGCGCCCCAGAGATTGTCTGTGTGTGCGGGGCTGCGCGACTGGGCGCCCGGCTCCAAATGGCGTACGCGTTTGCGAACCGAGTTACCCTAATCAGCAGAAAGGAAGTGCTGGAGGGCATCGGAAGACGAGTTGGCGAGGGGACCGGAAGATGTCTTTATCATTTAAAGGTCACTTTTTGGATTATTGAGCAGCTGAAAATTTGGCGTTTGTGAGAGGTGCTTGCTTTAGGCAATAAAACAAATTACACAAAAAAAACCCCCACCAACATCGAGTTGAGTTTGACAAAGTATGAATTCACTTAAATTGCGGATGGATCAAATTAGAACATCTTTTTATGTGAGGAACTACCGAATGTTCATGATACAATGAGGACAATGTCATCATAGAGCGGCTAAAAATCTTGCATAGAATTGTTAATAAGGTCTGTGTAACTTAGCATACTAGATGCATATCGTTCTCTACTACCTCACGCACTAGACGATTTCATAATTTAAATATTGAGCCATTTCAGTTTTATATTAATTTTTTTAAATTAGTTTTTTCCCCGTACGGTTGAGATGTGGAATAACTTCGACGGGCCCATGCTCGCGTGCAATGATTTTATTTCAGCAATTATAAATATTTCTTTGTATTGATGTGTTGTTTTGAATTGCTGTTTTCAAGCATGTTTTGGTTGTTACTATTTTGTTCACCATTAATGAGAACCATTGTATCTCCACCTGCAATGACTTCAAATAAGGTCACACGATGTACAAATAAAAAAAAATGAACGCAACAAACTACTTAGCAACTTGCGACTTGCGCGCAACTTGCGCGACAAAATGGGATGCATAAAACGCTCTCGACAAAACTTGACAACACTTTTTATAACAAGAGCCCCAAGTGTAGTTAAAAGATACGTACAACTGAAAATATAATTTGTTTAGTGGTTCGCTAGAAAGCGTATATTTGTTCTAAATCGGGAAGTTTTCCTAGAAAGTTGTAAGTGAACACCAGTTAAATTCTAGTTACATCAACTGCAACCGTGCTGCCGCGACCTCCCCGGGAACACGCAAAGGGAACGCGTCACAGTTGAATCGGGATGAATAAACGGCGGAAGCATTTAGTCAAGAGGGAAGGATGAAGGCAACAAGAACGCAACTCGCAGCCTCGTTGCACGCGGGTAGCGCTTGAGGGTTTTTTCTTGCTGCACCTCTGAGCGTATACAAAGAGAGGGAGAGGAGGGGAGTTGAGCGCGCGTCGACGTCAGGGCAGTGAGCTCTGGTTGGTATGATTAGTTGGTCGACGCAAAGCTAGCTAGCTTCCTTTTGTCTCCACTGCACTGTTCGAACACGTTCGAACAATCAGAGCTCGGCGCTTTGACGCGCCATCTCATCTCCTCCTCTTCCCCAGCGCCTCTCCGTATTCTCCAAGTCCCATGCTCTATTGGCGACGTGCGTGACCGAAAGCGTCGCTGTGGTCGGCCTTCCACGATTGGCCGAACGCTGACTATGACGTCAGAAAAGGATTTATCATCGGCGGAAATAAGAGGAATCTGAAGACTTCAATCTTGAAGGTGTTGGCAGTTTTCCTTTGAGAGCGCAATGATTTCCAGCTTCCACCATGCTATTTACATACACCATCGAACTTGTTGTTCGCAGGGCAATTACGTCACAAGGGGGAACCATAGGAGGGCGCCACCTAAACATCTCGCCACTAATAGACGATTGCAAGCAGCAGGGCGACTGGCCGCCGCCATGCTTCTGCTCGTGCGGGCACGCCCGTGCAATTGCACGCTTGTCAAAGCTACGTTCACGCGCACGCTGCACGTGCCAGCACGCGCGGGGTACCCGTCGGGGCTCCGTGCTTGCAAATTGTCTATACGAGGCACGGTACTTGGAAGCCCAAGCACGAGCTCAGGCCATCCCGAAACAGGCGGCTCGGAGCGCGGCGCGTGCTTCGAGGTGGCCCGGGTGGCAGGTGTCCCCAATGGTCGGCCGTTTCTCCGGCGATCCCCGGGGCCTGAAAGATGTGGTCGTCCGTGGCTCGCTCTCGGACGATTAGCTTCGGCTTCTGACCCGACATTTTGAGTCATTTCCCGCGCCGTACCCTGGAAGCCGCCGAACGCCGAGAATAACAGATAGTAGAGTGTGGCGGCCTGGACCTCTATCGCTCACACGCGGAAGAGAAGGAAGTCTAAGCCTAAGGCTGAAAGGGACGCACACACACACACATACACACACAAAAAAAGGGGGGGGGGGACCCTCAGTTCTGCCTCCGGACCGATCATTGGGAGACGTGGCTCGCTTCTGCACATCTGGGGATGGGACCGTGTAGTTGGCCGACGTGGACAAATGGCGCTGTCTGCGTGCATCGTTGGCTCGCTTGCCCTTTGTGGCGGGCCCACGCTGCTGATGGAGACGGCGCTACGCCCTCCGAATGGCCGTCGCCGTGCTGATCACCCGGACTTGGATGCGTTTAGTGGCGACATAAGCTGAACCGGGGGGCTGGTGCTTGGTTAAACGAGTTTTAATTTGCCAGGATAATGTGTTCCGGCAATTGAAACCCGTCGGCGCAACGTCGGGGCGATCGAGACCTATACACAAACTCATGTTTACAAGCAAACCGGAGCGCCCCTAATGGCACACCGCCGGCGCCGCGCATGCGCGGTGGGGAGTGGGCAAGAAGCGCCGAGTCCCGCTTCAGCACACCACTGGAATGGGGTGTTGTCGGCGTCGGTGTGAGTCCTCGCGCTCTTTTTTCGCATTGGAATTGTTGATTTTACGTCTTTCTAGCAATGTCTCACCACTTTAGTGGCCTGAGCGAAATGTAACGAGGCTGGTTACGCCCCAGAACTTCCTGTACATAATGTGACGTGCGGCGAGACATTCGTCCCCCTCCCCCTCATACAGCATTTTGTCATGGCCGGGCCCCCCTTCCCCTCCCCCCCCCCCCCTTGAAACAAAATGCTGGCTACGTGCCTGGTTTCCGGTATGTTTTTTATTTAGTTTAAAACAAATAACTTTACTTCCACACACAAAAATAAATATAGAATTCTAAAATTGTTTAGGATGCTTATGTATTTCCGAGGACAAACCATTTCAGGTGAGGGGTGCTACCGCGCCTGACTGTAGCAGCTTCGATACTCTCGGTGCTCAAATGGATCGTGGCAAGCCGATATATTTTATCCTGCGCGAGGATAACGTTTCGTGATTCTCGTATGGTGATCAGATAAATATTATAAGTAATCACCAAGTAAAACAGTAGGTTGAATACCCCGCGAAGAAAACTGTGATAATTAAGATGTCCCTGCATTCAAAATGAGCAGTCCTTGGGGAATCAAATTCGGCACTTCACGCTAAGGCTTTCCTCGCTGTACCAATTTAATAAAGTTTCTTTTAACCAGATCTGACTGTCCGTGCTACATATATGTCACAGGTCCCTTCTGTTGATGACTTGCACAGCCACCACGCGTGCCAAGACTGAATGCCAGGAAAGGCGCGCACCGTCAGCCACTCTTCTTTTTTTGTTTTGTTTTGTTGACGATACCGAACAACCTCATTTTCGTCCAGATACACAAGATGCGCGCCTTTCAGTTTCTTGTATAGAACGCTCACCATTGTCCTGGCCGTCTGAACGGCGTTGAACGTTCTCTCAGGTTCAGCATGGCCTGGTGCTTCACGAGTCCGCCAACTACGCTTGGCATGCATTTTTTTATGTCCAGTGCAGAAAATAACCACTGGGCTTGTGGGCAATCATTCTGTGCAAACTGGTGAAGCTGGTAGCGATTCTTAAAATGACTGGCGGCCCCGTCACTTACGTAGGTCACGTGCGAGTATACCGCAACGTTGCCTTCAACCCACTCTTTCACTTTTTTTAGAGCCAAGCACGTGTGAGTGGCTTCGTCACACAGGCCCTCACTGATGATAGCAAAGCTGTTTGTAGATTTTCATGTCGCCACTACAGGTGTAAATATCATAACTTTTTTTTCCAGTGGTATGGCTTGAACTTCGTCAGGAAGTACTATGGTCCAGTTTTCAGCAAAGTCAAAATGAAAGACAATGGTATCGCGTTGCATACACTGCTTTTCATCGTAGATCGCTTTACCTTGCGTTTGTCGGGAAAGGTTGTGAAATATCTAACTTCCAACCGTTACTTGAACGACTTTATAGGAAAGTCTCAGGATCAAATGTTTTTTCACAAGGTCGCCGGACTCCCATGTTGTAAGCACAAGCTCTTCATCTTCTGGGATATGAAGTTCCTGGAGTGTAGGACACTGGCCTTTTGGGTAGTGATCACAGTCTTCTTAAAGACACAGACCTGTTAGTGGGTCGCACAGAAATGATGAGTTCATTTCACCAGTCTTAAATGTTAAGCCTGTAACGTTCTCTAGAGCGGCAATACAAAGGCAATAATTGGCGCAGCGCACACAAACGCACACTTCCTGGTGTGGAATACATTTGACCCAACGAGGGCGTAAGGAATAAAATTTCGTTAGCCCAACGCCGGAATCAGGATGCTTTTCTTCGTATACACAAAAGGCCTCTCGGATTGAGCGTGTCAGGAAGCGCTTTGGCACGAACGTTTTCTCCCCGTCGAGCATGACAGAGATTACGTCCTTCTGGTTGGGAGCTTGGCGCGAACATAGTAGCTCGTCATTCGCGAAGTACTCTAGGGCAGCAGACACGTCCTCAGGGCTCACCTTGCACCTCGTGTAATGATCCGACTCATACCACACGCCATGCTTTTTCTTACCTAGAGCGTAAACACTGTCGCCATGTTAACCTTTCCTAGGTTAACATGGCGACAGTGTTTACACTCTATTGTATTAAGGCGGGGCTCGAGTATTTGAGGATCCTGCTGTCTGTCGGTGTGCCTCTTTGTGCCTGATATTATCGCCCGTGACGCCATCGAGTGGGATGGCGACAGGCACGACTGCTCAGTAAACAGGCATCGGCGGCCATTTTTTGCTGGCTGAAGCGAACCCCCTTATCCTTGACAGTGAGCGGGAAAATGCGAAAAAGGATTGCATCGGCCATTTTGCCAGAACTAGCGAGGAGTGTCGTATGCTACTTCCGTCAACTATTCCGCCATAATCGTGACCTTCGCGAGGAAATGTTTGTTGCTAGCCACAGATCACTATCACACAGAAAGGGAATGCTTGAATATGACTTTATTCTAGGTATAAGTCAGGGATATATAAGAGAGAGAAAGAGAGGGTGAGATAGAGGGAAAGAGAGAGGAGCTTATAGTGTCGTAGGGCAATAAAGTAAACAAAGTTCCCAGTGGCCAATGGCTATAGAATCTTTTCTCGGATCACTAGTACGTAATATGATAGCTCTTTGCACACAGTATTTTCTCATCACTTTTACTGTGTTAACGATTACTATAGTTATCAATGGCCTCATCTGAATAAAAATATATAAAAGATGTGTGTTAGTTTCATGAAACTGTAACTCAGAGTCGCTTCTCGTATAGGGCACTGCTAAGTGTAGGCTTTGAAAAAGGACCCTACTTTGGGGAGTTATGTGTTCAATCTCAATAAAATAATGCAACATGTTTTTAATAGAAATGAATGCCGAAATAAAATATGACAAAATACCCAAATAAAAAAAAATCGAAGGCGTTTTTTTTTTTAAATTTGTGTCGGAATGTTTTGTTGTTTGATTTCTTCCGCATGTTTGCCTAAATATATCACAAATATCGTGTCACTCAGATACCGAATATATATAACTATCTGAAAAGTATATGATGGTGATTAAATTATTTCTTGAGATACAGGCCTCCAAATTTTGCCATTTGTCGCTCGAGCAGGCATGTTTGGCAATTTTTATAAAAAACAATGATTCAAATAAATATAATTATTACTATATATTAGAAGAAAGCAACACCCATCGTTGTTTTGTAAAAAGTATTAAAATTCTCCTAATTTTATCGTTTTAGTTATTCACTTTCAAACGTGCCCCCTCCATCAGTGCTCGTTAATGCAACTGTGAACCTCTTCGTGCCTTACGACTTTCCCTGTCCCCCAATTTTTTTTTCTGGTCAAAGATAAGTGTGGGTTTGTTTATACCATACACTAGGCAATGGCATATAAAAACATCAGTTGATTTAAAAATGTCGACCAGCCACCCTTTGGTCGATCTTATCTGAAATCACCCTGAAATGTGCCTTGAGCGCAATTCCTCGCGACGTTTTTTCGCGCTTTTTCTGTTACTGCACTCGTATTGTTCGTTTTCTTTGTTCCTTTGCCAATATGTCACTTTTTTGTGGGTCTAGTGTTGCAGGGTTTACGATAAATACTACGAATGGTTTGGATAATTTATCAACTGTAAATTACATTTCGTTCGTGTCCGCTGTCTAACTCTCTCTCCACTCCCGTATACGCTTGTTTTGTAACCCTGTTCGCGTGATAAGTAATACCATGAATTTTGAACTCCAACCAAATATACCATGCATACATATTGGAGCAGTGATGTTTAAGCGAATCCTAGAGTTTTCAATCGCCGTGAACACAAACGAGCGCTGTTTGTGTTCGTAATCTTTAACCGACAAGCCCGCCAGTTCATATTATTACAGTTTCTTTCGTCGCGCCTTCAAACTTGATAATCCAATTGCGACATAACGATGTCGCCAACTTTAACTCCTATGTGAGAGTTGCTTCAGAAGAATGATTAGGGTCGGGTTGCGCAAGGCGACATAAAACGAAGTTAAGGCTTCCCCGCGTGTAGCTAACAAGCGGGAGTTCTTTCCCCGAGTTACCACTTTCTATAGTACGCTATTTACTTAACGACAATAAGTTCTGGCAGAACGCTCTTTGGTTTTGGTTGGAACCCTTCTTATCCTACTATGCTTTGCTAAGTTATTCATTAAAAAAAAAAAGATATAGCATTTTGTGTTGAAATTGCGCTAAACGAGCGAAGTGTCTGCGAAACTTGTTTATGCACGCGGGCGTGTTCGGGGGCTTAGCAAAACGCTACACTGTCTGCCAATGAGCTCGCTTGCTCGTATTTTTTCCCCCGAAGAATCCTCATTTGCTTTAATGGCGTTCTTGTCTATGTATCTTCACACTGAGTGCAGACTAAGAGTTCCCTTCGGTAAAGCTATACAGAACTGATCGGTATAAAAACAAGCATATAACTTGTAAAAAAATGGTATACTATTTGACAAAATCTTTGCATGAGTTACGAGAGCTTGTTTTGGATAACAAAGGCCATTATTTTATTTTTTTCGACGTGCGTACAGTTTTACATTGATGGCTTTCTTTCAGCAGTCACAATTAGAGACGTGCAGATAGTAATTCGCTTCGAATAATGCTAAGTCTTACAATAAGCCCTGGCTTTCACGGTGCAAAGCACGTCCCCATATGGCGTGGTTCGCCCTTACACTGTAGAGGCTGACAGTGCCGCAGCGCTGTCCCTCTCGAACTACTATTCGCGCAATGTCAGTGACAGCATAAAAAACGCCGTGCGTTTCAAGTTCCGAGTATCTCATTATCTCTCTGCAGTGCAGCCAATCACATTGCGGCATTAGTGGATAAAAACGCCGACGAGCTAATAATGATTTAAAAAGCTTGACCACACTAATCCTCGCCCTGTCTTTCTTTAACTGTCAGTGACGATAGTATAGATAGAGCCTTTTCATGGCAAACGCCACCAGTCGGTGCTCCAGTCTTGACGTCTCATAGAACTTCCGGTTCATAAAAAATAATGAGGAAAGCCTACGTTAGCAACGCTGATTGAATTATCGATGAAACGTTTAACCACCAAATCTCCAAGTGAATGCCAAAAGAACGAAGAAGCGCACGTTCTTTGAAAATGTTTTGATTATTCTTGATAAACCAAATTGCCTTTTCCGAGACGTTAAATCGTACAGCTGAAGGCCCTCTTTAAATCTCCAACTGTGTTGTGCGTGTAGCATTTATGATTTCTAGCACTGTTGACATTAGTCAAGCTCGGCAGGCTTGCGAAGACAGAACGACCGGAAGTCGATTGGGACGCTAGCGGCAGTTCATGTTTGTAAACAGGAAAAGGGTCCATAAATGTGTGCCCGTCTTATGCACGTCTTCCAGCCTTTGACTGCGTTCTTACTTATGGGGTATCAAAGCATACATACCGCTCATCCTGGAGCGGACATGTACACGTAACCCAAGGAAAGTAACGAAATATCGTTACTCGCTACTCGCTCAAAAAGTAACTAAATACGTTTCTCCTTGCCGATTCTCCAAAGAACGCGTTACCTTCAAAGTAACGAGTTAGTTTTCACGTTACTTTGACGACCAAATACACAACTGCTTTTGTTTCACGGTTTATTGTTTTCATTTCAGTCGTCGTTGCACTTCAGCAGTAGCAAGTTTTCATCAGTTATGTTTCCCCGCTTCCTCGAGAATACATCTCTGGCGACGCTGAAGCGTCGTTCTACTGACGCTCTCGAAGGAACGGCAGTGTTTTTGCTTCAGGAAGAGCCGGTGAATCTGGGATTCTCCTCTCTGTTCTCGTTCTCTCTACTTCTAAAATTCCAATTTGACGATGGGATCTGTACCATCCTGCGTTGGCAACCTCCGGGTTTGCATTCAATCTGTACACGATTTTAGAAAGGTTCAACCTTCTAGAAGGGTGAAGGGCATTCTCAGCTGTAGAGCTCGACTGACTTGTTCAGCCATAAACGTTGCTACACTGTCATACTGTTTAGCTTCGTTACGGGTTGCCGATCTTCCTTTGTCGCAATAGACGCATACTTAGGCTGAGAATTAAAACGAGGCTGCTTAAGCGGAGATGTGCACGTTACTCCTAAAAAGTAACGCAATACCGTCACTCGTTACTTGACCTTAAAAGAAACTAAGTACGTTACTTGTTCTTTTTAAAAAAAGTAACTTAATACGTTACTCGTTACCGAAAAAAGTAACTAGGTAGAAGTAACTCGTTATTAATAACGAGTTACGTAAATGTGTGCACTAGAATGCTTATGTCCTTCAGCTGTAAGTGAAAATTTACCAAGTTTAAATATTTGGGAAACTGTCGGAGTGTGTACTTTGTTTTTAACCATGCACGTGATGCAGACGAGCGCGTGAGAAACGTCTCTTTCGTACCTTACGCTTGATTAGGTTTTAGCTGTGAGGCTAAAGTTAGCACGAATGAACACGTACCGGTAGTTTGTTTTCTCTTAAAGGCTGCCATATAAACTACTATTGTGGCGGAAAGAGGTCATTCGGAGTACATAGCCTACCGTATTTAGGCACGTTCTTACCGGCGATGCGATCTAGTCGCGCGATAACTTTCATCGCAAAAGCGACCATCGCGGGCAAAAAAGCGACGCGATTTGAGGAGTCCCCTGCTGACCCGACTTTTTGCGATGCGATCTAGTCGCGGAGTGGCTGAGCCAATTAACGGCATTCGGATCGACAGTTTTCGAGAAACGACTCGCCTGCGAAGGCGTTGAGCTCGCTCATCGCGCACGCCAGTGTGACCATCTATATTTTTTTTTGAGACGCGATCTAGTCGCATCGCCCGACTGCTTACATCGCCGGTGTGAATGCGCCTTTAAGCTTGGTATGTCGTCAATTTCCTGCTTGATTGAAACGTGTGAAAGCGCCGATGTCGTGTTCCCGCTAATCGTGTCGCGCAACGTAGGTTGTGCGTTCGTTGTCATTTATGTGATCAGTGAACTCTTGCCATAAATTTATTTCACTTAATATGCCGTTGCTTAAGACCACATCCCAGGAGCCCTTCTAATTCCAAGTTATACTTCTATGTTCGACCCGTTTTTGGGGGTCTATAAATTTAACGCTGCTATACACTGCTGGAGAACAATACTTAAAAAAAAAGCAGATTTCATCACTTCATAGATAAATCTAGACGCGAGTGTCATCGAAATCATTAGAATTGGGCTGTTTTAGATCGATCTTCTAGGCCTTACTTTTTTTCTTGTCGAATGGTACTCTTGAATGGGCCGTTTATGTCGATGAAATTTTCTTTACGTCCAGCTATGGGCACGCTTCTGTACCCTTCCGTTTTCTTTTCTATCTCCTGCAGTGAAAAATTAGGCGGTCAAGTAATTTAACCAAGCTCCTCCTCTAAGTTTTTTGCGCGTGTAGAAGATGGTAATGGAAATGTGGGAACACTTTCACGTCGGCATTTTGTTTTGTCTTCTGCCTCCGGTCATTTTCCCGCAATGAGAAATCATCCAATTAATATTCATGCCTACCAGGGAAGAGGCGTGGGGACAGCTACTTCATAAAGGTTGTAGAAATGGGTACAAGCACGGATTCGAAGCACTCGCCTAAACACAGACACAAAAACGAAACAAAAGAAGTGGCCAGTGAACAGTGTTGCATGCGTTTCCGAAAAAAAAAAGTAACGAAATACTTGCTCGTTACTTGCAAAATAAAAGGAACGCGTTACCGACCTACGTTACCTCAAAATAAAAGCCAGGAAGATAGCCAAGGAATACAAAAACAACCGAAATAAGAATTGTTGTGGCCGTACTGCGGTGCGGAGGAGGCTATGGCTGTATTTAACGTCCACGCAAAAGGCTCGAGCTCCCTGAAAGGGGGAAGGCAGAGAGGAAAATGAGGTTGAGGAAAGGATCCGTGATCGTCCGGAGTTTGCGACGGATTCAGACACCTCGGTGAAGAAAGCTCGAACGGTCCTCCCTTACCCTGCACCGTGCTTATGCAGTACCATGTCCTCGGGTGGTTGGCCCACCCGGAATTTTTACGATGGGCATTCTCTATCCGCTTTGATGTTACTATCCTCCTTGCATGTTGAAGCAAGAAAACATACTTGGGGGGGGGGGGATATCGATTTTGCTGAGAGGGCGCAATGTCCAGTAAATGTTTCACTGAGAGTATGTTTTAAATTCGCCCATATAATTCATATAAGCGCCCTCGCGTAAAGTTACCCTAGCATGCGCTGCTAATAGCAGCAATCTCTGAAAGTATATTTCAAGAATCATGACTGAAACTATAGTAGTTTGGATAGGAGAGGAGTCGTAGTGAGGTCTTGCCCTTCATTGTCGAAGAGTTTCGTTAGCTTACACAATTTTGAATGACGGAACTCACGCAAACCAGTAGAATGAATACTTCCAAAATGCGCAGAAAATACTCTCGGTACTGGCCGTGATGCGCACCATGTTGTAGAGGAGCGCTCGGAAAATGATTTTTTTTTCTCATTGCTACTGGGTGATGCCGAGTGTTTGGAAAAAGGAACATCCAAACTTCTCTCTTTTTTATCTTTTCGTTCTGACAAAGAAGAGTTCGTATTCTTCTAGCCACAAACATTTCTGATTTTGATCGGGAGTACACATTGGTGATAAAATTCAGGTGCTACATTCTCCGGATTGTAGCGCGATATTCACCCTATCATCTATCTTTCTCAATGCAAATTATATTTTGATTTTTTTTGACCACTGTATTTGGGGCGTCTGAAGCGCGTCCAGAAATTTATAAATAAGTTTGTCATTCCACTTTTAATTCGGAGCTATTACGATATACACTGATCCGCCAAAACATTACGTAGCCCCCCCCCCCCCACACACACACATACACACACACACCTTACTTACTCTGTGAATGAGCGCGCCTAGCTGACGCACCATGAGCGTTATATACCACCGCTGATGCGGACGGTATAGTTCACGGCTGCCGAGGATACTGAGGGATCGTCTTGTCGACTACGTGTGCCTGTATTGGGAAAGGCTACTGATTTAAGCGACTTTGACAAAGGGCAGGTCTCGATGGCCCGACGGCTGGGAACAAGCATCTGCGAAACTGCAAAGCTCGTAGGCTGTTCGCGAGCTACCGTCGTTAGTACCCATAAAGAGGAGAATAACGACAATTAAATCGTTAGTCGACGCCGAGGCGTTGCAGGTCCACGCCTCATCACAAAATGTGGACGTCGGAGGCTATCCCGCTTGTTGAGGCAGAATAGGCGGCCACCTATGGCTCGACTGACAGCTAGATACAATGCAGGTCAAGATACAAATGTTTCTGAGTACATTGTTCATTGGACTTCTTGAAATGGGACTCCGCGACAGACGACCTTTGCGTGCCAAAGGTGAATCAAGAATATGATATACAAAAATATAACGGTATAAACACCTCGATTTTATTCCGATAAGCCTTATGGCTCTTCTGTTCACACACTGCACCTATCCACGTAAGTGTTCAATTCAACGGAAACTTTTTTTTACTATTATTTGGCGTGAGGAAAACTCGTCCGACAGACTTCCAAATCAAGCGAATCATGGTGCAGGTTTAAGATTTTATAACAGGATGGGAGTCGAGCAGCCGACTAAACAATACAAACCTCTCTAAAAATCCCTTCCATTCCCGGTGTCATGTGAACAGGGTAAGGAAGACGTCAAAAATCGCGAGATAAATCCAAATGGACAGCACAGACAGCGTTCAGAGTCTAAAGGCGTGTTCACGCACACAGCTCAGTGTTATGCAAGCGTTCCGCTGGACGTGACCCCGCTAATTCTTGCTTTCTCACACAATGCAGTATTAAAGGGGTGATAAAAAGAAAATGTATCGACCTCGTCTTAAGATTCTTATATTCATTAAAGAAGAGAAAAAAGTGAAATGGAAACTGAACGGAACATAACACAAATATGTTGTTTGCTAAGTTTTGCGGGCAAATGTTGCGTGTGGATATTAGAAGCCGGGTTTAAAATTCCAATGTTTTGGAGATTCTGAAACGACCATACGACACCGTGTGGGTTAACCAGAGGCAACAAAGCGTCATCATATGTGATATATCAAGTAAAACAGATATTCTGCTTTGTTTAATGTTCAAACAACAAATTGAAAATAATAAATGCAAAAAAATAATTTATTGACGCTCTTGTATTAATTACATGATACTGTATCACGCGATTGCGATTGAGTTTCGGTTTCAAATACATCCGGGTTTTCTACCGCTTGGTAACCATAGCAACGGTGGCTCTGTCGGCTGCTCGGTTGCTTGTCGTTTCGCGGCTCCTCATCTTCTGTTCGCGGAAGGTTTAGATTGTAGTTCGTGTTTATCGTCGTTCGCGTGTGTTGTGTGCGCGTGTCACCGCCAGCCATGCCAACCGTGTGCGTTGTGAGACACTGCTGCAAGACGTAGAGTAGCGCAGACGACATACGGTTTCATAACCTACCGCGCGAGCCACATCGTAGGGTACCGTGGCTTTTAGCCGCGATGGCGAGGACGAGATCAGCGCACGCGTGGGTCACGTCTGTCCCAACCACTTTCGTCCGAGATGAATATATAAGTGGTTAAAGCCCCGGCCTGGATTTCTGAAAAAGGCTACTGTTTTGATGCTACAGACAAGGTTTAGTCCTACTTCAAGGTGTCTGTGTTGATAATCGTTAAAGACACTGAGCATCTCTGGTAGCTTTCTGACTTAACGCCATGTTTCTGCGGAGCGCAAGTTCGTCTGCGCATCGCGCATCGCGCAGTTATTTATAAATTGGCAATTTTACACCATCATATCGGACTCCATATAAGACCAATTAACCAAAGTATTAATCAGTGCCGAGGATACCATATTTCCTAATGTAGCAATTTGTAACCGCATTGATTTCGAAATTTTTGCATCACGAAGGATGGCGCAACATATAGTTCCGAACGCAGAGCCGCCGCAGCGCTTCATCGAATATCGCGAACGATGCTGCTGTCTTTGGAAACTCTCAATGACGAATATTCCCATAGAGTCGCACGCCTCCTTCAACGGCAATCGACTCCCTCTACAATGAAACCAAATAATGGGGGCCTTCTCCTTTGAACTAAGGGTCCATCCATCTATCGCAAGAGTGAACGAGCGGCGAACGTATATCCATAGAAGTCAGCTGTTCTCTTTGTCTTTACATCCTGAAAGAACGAGCGCGAGTCGTCGTCACACTCAGCGCGCCCAATCCTTGCGCTCGCGGCCTCAAAAGCTCGTCGAACGCCAGGACTTCCTCCCACTGCAGCACCTCTTGCCCGATTTCCCCCTTTTTTTTATTGCTCGTCCCTCCTGCCGCTTGCCTAGCCCGCGGCGCTATCCGTTCCGAAAGTAATAAAACGCTCGGAACTCGGCAGGCCGTGCTAATCCTTCGAGGCACCAGAGAACCGCGAGCGACGGCGAATGTGGCTGCGTGCAACGTGTCGCACGCGAGTAATCCGCCACCCAGCTATTTCCCGCATCCACGCCTTCCGCTCTCGCGCCGCTTAGGGCTTGATGCGTGCCGATGAGAAGCGCCCGGCACGCACTTCTCCGAGGCCACACACACAGACAAAGGAGTCTTGCCGCCCACACCGACATGCGCGTGCGTGAGGTCCTCGGAAACTGCCGGCGACGACCGGGCGCGCGAGCTGGTGCTTTGTGCGCTTCTCCACCGGCAAGATTACGCAAGAATTGCGCAAAGCGGCATCGCCGCCGTCGACGGGTAACTGTCACGGCCCACTAACCAGATTATTGATGTGCGGGTTTGAAGGAACCGCGGAGGTGTCGTCTTTTCTTTCCCCTGGCCGGAGTGTCTTCTGCGCGGATATGAAATGAAAGGCGTCGCTTAGAATGAACGGAGTGCGCGTCCCCAAGTGTGGCGCCACCAATGGGTCTTTGTTCGCTTTCTCAAGCTGTTTCGGTGGCTGCTCCTCACTTATTGGGTTATTTCAATGCGGGTATGGGTAGGCGTGACGCAATGAAAGGGATGTTGCCTCCGTGTTGTGTCAGATTTTCCGAAACAGTGGTTTTCACCTAGCTGTTTGTCTCCGTTGAGAACGCGAAAGAGTATTTTTTTTTTCGTCGCAATTGTTTGGGACGTTTGTGAAACCGGGGAAAACGGGTAGTTACCCAGTCAAAGGGTTGGCTTCCTATACATTGTAATTTTGTTATCAAAGCAGGGTTAACTGTGCCCGAAAAGAACGTTACCGCAAGCTCATTGTCACAGTCCTCTGAATACAATGTACTCTATACTGAGCGACACGAGGCAAACTCGACATCGGCACTTCTTTTTCGGAATTCTTTTTCTCAAACATCCTCCCAAAACGAACTCTTAGCTTAATGTCCCGAATGTGCAATTTCCGTCATGCAAGTAGATTTGATTATAGCCTTTTTACGTTCCAGAGATAGAGAAAGAAACAACAACAACAACTACAACAACAACAGCAACAACCGGCAATTACTCCTTAGTGATAACCGTGTCGAGCTCTGTACTAGGGTCCAAAGGTGCTATATTTATATAGAATATTAAACCTTTTAGTTTATAATTGGGACACGTATGTACAGATGATAAAACTACAAAAGCTAGACACTTGTACTCCTTAATTGCTCGCGAAAGGTAATTAAGTACTTTACTCTTAACTAAAGCTGAAAAAAGTTCCAGAAGAACTCGTTACTTTCTCTTCAATGTAACGTATTGCCTTCTCATTACCTACGTACAAGGTACTTATGTTTTCAGATAGTTTTCACTGTAACACAATTTGTGAGGGCCCAAGTGCTCCTCCTAAAATATTTAATGATCGAAATCGGCTTTGTTTTTTTGCATAAAGACTGCCGGTGGAAAATCGACCATTTCCAAAAGTCAGTCTAGCCAACCTGTCCACAGCCAAACCAGATGCTATAATGGCTGCACTACCCAACTTCTCCACACCATAAAAAGCGAATGTCTTCGAAAACGAACCAAACGCCGAAAGCATAGAGCCAAAAGCCAAATTTCGCCCTTGTATACCATCGCCTTTGATTTAGAAAGTTGAGGGTGCTTAAAGAAAACCGATCTTGTTCTTAGATCGGGGCTATTAGTATCAGAATATTGGAGCTTTTGAGACCGCCACTGGATGGCTCTGACCTTTGAAAAGGGTCGATGCACTCGTGTTTGCTTGATCATGTGCGGTGACGACGCAGTGCACAAAATACTTTCAAAGTTGTACGCCACCTCGGCACCATATTTATTCGCAAAATTAACAGAGTCCACAAGCAACTTTTATAAGCGCTAAAACAGAAAAAAAAACGCGTTGATTTCTATAGGATTTGAGCACGTAGCCGCGGAGAGTCACTTTCCTCGACTACGCGAGGAGAAATAACAACTCGGTGACACCAATAGACATTGACCTCACAGTGCCCCGCGCGAGTCGTCTGGTTTTGTTGGAGATTTTTCCTTTCTTTGTTGTTCGCAGGAAATTCGCAACTCTGGAGCGAAAACAAAATTGGATAGTGTCTTCACAGCATAATGTAGGTTTCGCTCGAAAAAAAAATGTTATTATATTGGTTTGTGTGTGTTTTTTAAGGCGTAGTTTTACGGCAGGAATAGGTGCCTTCCAGAGTTGTCCATCATGCTTCGTGCATTTTTAAGGCGCAACCAGATGGATCGTTTTCTTCGGCTTCCGCGTCTCTGCCTAGACGTGCGCCTCTCAAGGTCACACAGAGCAAGGCGAGTCGTGGGAGACGCCGATGAGTTTCCCGCCAGATAGGGGCGTCGGTGCCGGAAGTGCCGGAAGCGGCTTGCCAGCAGCGACCAATCAGGGATCGCGCGTGCCGGAACAAAGGCCGGCCGCGACTTCCGGAACTTCCGGTGTCAAGTCTCTGTCCAGCACGGTATATTTGTTCCAAGATTGGCAGTAGTTCTTATAGAGTGTAGAATCAAAACTAGAGGGCTTTTGAGCTCTTAATAACCTTCTTTGTCCAACAGTAATTACACTGTATATAAGTTATTATTGACTGATTTAGACAAAAATGGTCCGGCGACACTGCGTGCGGCGCTTCACTGCGCGCAGTGTTGATTAGTAACTAGTGTATAGTTAACGCCCAAGTAAAATGCCATGGAAAAATAACGTTGGAGAGAAACAATTCGCACTCAACAATTGATTACTGTCTAATGTCCTAGAAAAGTGTGTAACAGATTAGGACACAAGGAAATAGACGAGGAAAGCACGTAAAGCTTAGGCAGTGATCATAACTGAGTTAAAATAAAATTTGGTACAGCAGAACCAGAGTCACAAATTCTCGAACGAGAAAGTAAATCGACCCTAAACGACGCCTAACAACAAGAAGTATCAGAACGAATTAAAACTATAGTTTCCAGACAACTAGAGAGAGAATGGACATATGACGATTTAGTAAACACTATTAAAAGAGAAAGAAGTTCAAAATCAAACAAAGAGGAAGAAGGAGAAGGAAGCACACACCAAAGAAGCTGGCTGGACAAAGAAGTTAAGGCGGCCACAGCAGGGCGACAACAGGCCTCAAGGGAACACAGATGAGCGAAGAAAAGGGGGAAGCACCCGCTGAAGTAGCATCAAAATGGGACACAGTTCAGGAAAGAAAACAGAGGAATCTGCTCTAATCCAGGCCAAGATTGGTAGAGCTGAAGTGGAGTGGGTGATGGAGGTAAATCAAAATGATAGGAATGCAGCAAAACGTTTCTGGGAGTTCATTAATGCACAGGAAAAACCAACAAAACAGAAGGGTTCCATTGCTCATTGACCAAACACAAGGAGATAAGTGTAGAAAGAGGGTGAGGAGGTAAGGAATTTATTAGACGAACAATCGAGGCAACATTCGCAGAACTTGAACCGAACGAGATTGGACAGAACACAAACAGCAACACGGCAAAAGTCGAGAACACTAACGAGACAACTGAGACGACCACGGGGGAATGGGACAGAACAGAAAGTAAAGTACCTGCTGGAACGGCCACAGGCCCAGATGGCATAGGAATGAGACTAGTCAAGACACTAGGAACAAAAAGCCAATTAAAGTTAAGACAGGCAACTGATCAAATAATTATGGGGAGATTTGCCCCATGATTATAAACTAAGCAGAATGAGATTACTATTAAAGGCAAAGGAAATAAGGACAGCATAACATCATACCGCCCAATAACAGTAACGTCGGTCCTGTAGAAACTAGCGATGCAGGTAGTAAAAAGAAGAGTAGAAGAATGGGAAGAAAACTTTCTAGGTGAGCTTCAGAGCAGGTTCCGAAGAGATAGAAAATTAGATGACAACTTATTCATAATCACTTAATGTATAGAGGTGGCACGAATGGCTAAAAAATCGTAAGGGATAGCACTTCTAGATCAGTAAAGGAGCGTACGACAATGTGAGTCATGAAAAACTTTGTGTACAGCTGAGAGAGTATGATATAGATGAATTAAAATCATCTGGTGGGCTAGTTGGCTATAAACATCTTGGTAAAATTAGTGCAAAGTATCTACGTACTTCCTCTACGTTCTTCCTGCCTTGTCTTTGGGCTAAGTTTACCAAGATATATAGATGCCCATTTGATTAGGCTTTTACAATAGGCATACACAAATAATAAGGTTGTTATAACGCGGAAGCAGAAATAATGGAACCGGCAGCAATAAAACTAGGACTCAGTCCGCGTTGTCCGCTATCACCCCTGGTTCTTATGCTATACCTTGTGCAAGCTCATTTAATGCACAAACAACGGTTTTAGTTTCAGCAGATTCTAACCTGATAAGTCCTTGCAGTTCCCTGCACCCTTTCTCAAGCTTTGCAACTTCTGTGACTTCCTGTACTTACATTTGTACGATTAGTGGTTTCTCCCGTCTCCCAGTTCTAAGAGACCGCTTTCGCTGGACTCTGTACCACTCTTGAACTTCCTGCAGCTCATCTTTGACAAACTCTAGACGTCTTGCCAGCCATTTCTTAAGACTTGCACCCTGAAGTCCTAAGCCATTTCCTAATGCGATTACATTATCTACCTCCATGTTCACACACCCTTGCCTTGGAATTGGACTCTTTGGATGTTAAAAACTGTGTCCTGTCGCGGACGCCAGAATTATGAAGAGGATGATGGTAAAAGATGAGGACACGGAATTCCGAAAATGGTGTATGTGAAACAAGAGGAACATGACTAGCAAGAAGAACAATATACAGATATTTACAGAGTTCTTTCGGGAGAAGCTATCATATCCATGCGTTTAGTAATGTCCAGCTGGTAGGGATGACGATTTTGACCTGCCTGAGTGTCGTCCCGAACAGGCTTTACACCTGTCCGGAATCGTGCCTCAGCAGGGCGATCCGTCGGTGTCGTTCCATCCTTACCCGCTTCGTTTCTTCACTCCCGCATCTTCTTCTTCGTTCATTTTAAGTCCACCAACTTCTCCACTTCGCGGTCGCTTCCCAAAATACACATCATCACAACTGGGCCTGCTCCCGTTCTGCCGGAGCAGGCGACAGATTTAGCCGGAGTACCGGAAGCTTCAGACGAGAATGGAGGAATGGATGATAAGTGCACTTTAATAACAAAGAAGAGACTGGAAGACTGGTGGAAATTATCTAGGGAGAATTGACGTACAACTAACTAGCACAGCTGTGGGCAGGCGGCAGAGAAGAAAACTGGGACTCCCTCCCGCGTGGCTCCCGCCCAAGGTCTCAACCCTGTCTCCCAGTGGGTCCGGTGTTAGGGTAACGCCGACTACGCCTGATCACATGAAAATTGCCGACTCCTTCGCCGGGAATACAAAACGGAAAATGATGTTGTTTTTTTTGCCCGATTTTTCAAAGGTTATTTTGGTGATATGCCACACCGCTCTTTTGATAGGGACGAAATTGGAAAGGGAAAGCAGATTGGCTTAGAAGGGCGAGGGGAGGAATCGTACTTCTGGTTTTTAGTTTCTAGGCTATAGGTGGCGCAAGCTACCGCCCGTTATAAAGGGTACAGCCGTTAGCATCCATCCGTCCGTCAATCAATCAATCAATTAATCAATCAATCAAACAATTGGACAGAAAGTTCTTAACTAGTTCTGTCCGAGTGTTCAAAGGAGTGCAGGAGTCGTGCAGCAGCCAGAGCCGTTTATACTGAGAGAGTTTGGCCTTCTTAAGGAGATTTTGACAGCCTGGCAACCAAAGCAGCGTAGGACGGAAGAAGTCAACCGGGGGATGACTACTTCCCTCCGTCATTTTGTGGCTCTGACTCATAGGAACTCTATGCGATTTCTCAGGAGTAAACATGACAAAGAAGTAACGCCATTTTGTGTTATCTCGAAATCCGCTGATTCTAGCGGGCAACAAGCTCCGCCCATTGGCCAAACTCTCTCAGTATAAACGGCTCCGGCAGCAGCGGCACAGAATCAGTGCAGCCTCCACATTAGGACTGGCGCTGTGATCGGCTTCCGGATAAAGTTCCTAGATGGGAGCTTCCTACAACTAGCGACATTCTTTGAAGTGCCGACTGCGGGACTGTGCAGGTTTTAGGAAGCGAATGGCGGCGCACAGCAGTAGACTGAACTGAATGACACAATTTTGTTCCAGCAAAATGGGCTTTGTCATTTGCATTGGTTGTCGTTACTTGTAAAAAGAAGTATCAAAGGACTTTACTTGCGTACACAGTGCATTGAGGCACTCTACTTCCGGAGTGGAAGCGCAGGGCGTCGTCTGCATCTGTTGGCTCTTGTTTCTTCACGCCACGTCGTGTGCTACATAAAATTCTTCGCGATTTGATGAGCTCGTTCGTGTTTCTTTAGTTTTGAAGTACAAAGACGAAATCTTTTACAGCGAAACTGTTATGTGCTAGGATCTGGAAAAAATGTGTCCATGAATGTTAGCAAAAACTCCCGTTTAAACGGCGTTCCTTTCTTTCCAATTGGTCGTGGGATGTATAAATAAAAAAGGGGGCAACCCGCGTGAGTAAGCCTTCCTTGGCATTATTAGATAGTGAGGTCCTGATCCCTTGTTATCATTTACGGTCACCGACTTATCTCAGCTAAGAGTGCGCTGTGACGAGGCAGAGGGTAGAACGCGCCGATCTAACCTTCTTTTCTTTCGCTTCCGCGATGCTAATAAAAAGACTTGGGCACATAAAAAAAAAACTGTTTTTGAGGTGTGTTTTAAAAAACTGGGTTTAGAACTTGCCCATAAGTGACCATAAGGCAATGATAACTTTAGTCACTAAAACTAAATAAAGACAATTAAATCATGAAGTCGTGTACGTGTCTTCATTGCAATCATGTGTAAATCGTATAGATGTCGTATAGTTGTCGTAAAGTTGTCGTAAAGATAACAGCTTCGCTGGTCCTCCATCTTCACGTCAAATGGATGGCTCTACAATTTTTTTCTGTGAATATTTTTTTATCCGAGTTTACTAAAACGTTTTCGGCACGAAATGCGTTTCTGTGTGCATTTTTAACGGTTACCGCCCGCTTCCTATCGTTTCCATAAGTGTTCGTGTCTTTGGACTGCGTACGCCATAATAGAATTTACGTTCATTTAGCAATATTCGATTAGTTCCAAGCCTCTCAAGTTTTGCATTTCGATGCTATAGGTTCGCGGCATCAGGATGATTTCGCGTCGGAAGTTACTGGCAGTATTGCGCGATAGTGGTCACTTTGAATACGAGGGCCCGAAAAGATCGTCGCCTTGGCCAAAACAGTTATCGACCGTCACTTTGACGTCAAGTTGGAACGTTTATTGTGATCCTCGAGAAAGATCCGCGTTGAACTACCAGCCAATGTCGATTCTCGGCGTTTTTTTCCCCCAGGCCCTTTAGCGGGCGGCCAAAGATACCAGCGGACAAAACACAGAGTATTACGCTCAGCTACGAGGGCATGCAAGTACCAATGTACTAAATCGCAGACCTCTGTAATGTATCGGAGTCGACAGTCTGCATCCAAGAACTACCGAAGGCAGGTGCTATTAGGTGTGTAATACTTTTTCTGTGTCTTTTAAGAAGAGTATCAACATTGTACCACGTATAACATCAAAAAGAAACAATGTACGAGAGCCACTCTTTCAACACTTACCACAGGGAGCCAAACCTGATCGACAAGCTGCGTAAGCGCTTTCAAAATATCATAATCGAGCTAATTCCTACCTTCCGTTAGGATCTCGCTTCCGCGTCTACCAGGGGTACATTATTTTCATCAATGAGAGGAAATGTAACTCCGACTCGGCGTTATTGTTAATCCTGACAGACATTTGAGCAAGCGCTCTGAGAAATGGCACCGCGAGTGTCGATCGTCTGCTCCCGTCTTCTGCTCTCGTCGCCTGTTTCTGCACGGACGCAACTGACTTCGGAGCCGGTGCAAGGTTGTGAGGAACTCGGTGTGAACTCGTTCAAAACTGGGATGAATCCAACGCGCCAGCGCAGCAGCCGTGCAACTTCCGGTTGAATCGAACGTGCGAGTTCCTGCACTGCTGAACTAGTTCAGCCAGTTCAGGCGAATCGAACAGACCTGATGTCTGGCACGAGTTCTCGGCGTGGGTGGCGCCAACGCCGAAAAGCACTGACATCGAAAAAAAAAAACGCTTAGAAAGTGTTACCATGTGCTTGGGCCTTTCGAGAGATTCATGGCGACGCTGAGTTCTCACACCACTGGCATGTTGATTGAAAGAATCACTGGGGAATAACCGCACACTTTTGCAGCTAAATACGCTCGTGTCTTCTTGTGCAGTAGCAAGCCTAGCGTGCGTATGAAGACGATTTCGCCCTCGTCTTTCACTTCCCTAGCCCCGAACTTTGTGGCTAGCTGAGAACCCTGTGATGTCAACATGGTGTCGCTGCTACACGTCAGTGCTGCTTGTAGTGTCCTTTTCATTTCTCTTTTAGGTAAGGCGAAATGAATATTAATATATTTATCTGACTAAACAAAAACAAAAGTGCGAACTAGACAAGGAGGAAAGAAATTACACCTACAACATTTATACTTGCCAACTTTCGACTCATATAAAGAAGAACAACAAAACACACACAGATAATGTAACCTTTTTTTGCTAGTTACTAACAAAAACAACGTAAAGATAAATGTAAAAAAAGAAACAGAACCTACTTCGTCTGTGTTGCTTTTCGTGATATGGGCTGATATATCATGTGCCACAGCCGAACGCCACATGACCAAGGACAACCTTCAGTCCTAATATTTACTGCGTGCTGTTTCAATTGATAAACCTTGCTCTTAGGGCACAAGAGCGTAATTACTGCTCTGACTTATTCTGTGTTCTCACAACGAAATCAGTTGAAAAGAAAACCTTCCGGAGCTAGGTCACACCTTGGTTTTGAGCTCTACTCAATTCTGTGATGTATGTGGACATTATACTTGGTTTAGTTTTCTGTCATATTGTCGCCTCGACCCTTCTCTGCACTACAAAGAAGAAGAAAAGCAAGTTTGCTACGCGCACTGATATATTGGTCCTCGGCGCTTCTTTCCGGTGTGTGTCCTTAGCGAGGAAGCTGACCCGGACTCGCACGTTGAGCTTAGAGCAACGGCTTCTCGGTGTCGTCTGCGCCCACATTTTTGCAACTGGAATTTTGCTTCTCAATTTAGTGCACTTTTTTTTCTTCGCCACTTACATTTCCCGGTGCTCCCCCGAAAATAAGAGCCAGGGTTAAAAGGATTTATCGGCCGACTTACGCCAGACTGCTGGACGCAATGAAAAGGGAGGCAGAATGTTCTTGGAGGTCAGGCGTAAAAAAAGCACGGCCCCAAAGAAAAAAAAGAAAATGAAGAAGGTTGATGGCTTTCTAAGTTGACGCTACTTGATTCGAATGCTCATGTCTTCCTCACTTCACTACCCTGGTGTTCTTCAGATATCTCCAAGTACACGCAGCCATTCGAGTGGCGGATGTAATAGGAAAGAAGTAACATAATCTGGTGTCATTAAAACAAAGTCAGTCAGGTCTAACAAGAACCATAGAATCAGGCTGGCATTTTTTAGATGGCAGTGTTTGATGTGCAGAAATAGGTTTTAGTAGCATATCAGACAGTTGATGCTCCACGAATGTTTTCTCCATTGAGATATTGGTTTTAGAGGCATTTAAGAAATCCTTTAATAGTGTTGACCCTAACAGTTGACTCTTATTTATTTGCATTTAGCTTCATATAAAGCATGTGTAGAATTTGACGACACGGCTGTTCACAGATGCGGTGGATCATGCCACGGATACCAGTATAGCGGGTCTCCATGGTAATGACCGTATTCGGTTCTGTGGCCCTTGCAGTTGCTCTTCTAAGCGAAATAAAGATAAATATGGTTAGATTTGATAAAACTCGAAGTTAATTACACGGAGAGCAGCGATGGCGAACTGCAGCGTTACGTAATTTTTCGAGTATTTTTTTCTAAATGGCTGTTTTATTTCTCTGCCAACGAACTAAAGAAGGATACCACGCGGGGAACCTGAATCTTTAGGATAAAAGACGAGACACCAGGTACGGGTACGAAATTATCTTCGCATGTCTGTTTTAGACAGCTTGGCCCCAGCGCATAGAGTGAATAAAGGTAAGACCTGACTCGTATAAGAATAAAAGAAAAGAAAAATGAACATGTTTAAGTCACGAAAAGAAAACGCATTAAGTTCTAAAAAAAAGAAGAAAAAAAAAATTTTGCATGATCGTATGCATAGCCGTACTGAAGCTCACGTTCCCTATGTGCGCATTTCGAACCTCATACTCTGGAGGTAACCTTGGCGCGTCCATATCAAGAAATGATCGAGTAAAAATCTTTTAGTGCCCCCGGAGGGCTTTGGACGTGCGCGAGGGCGGGCAAGACGAGATTAAGCAGGAACGGCAGAAGCGGCGCAAATTTTGGAACGCCGCTAATGGTTTGAAACGAACGCCTTTGTTCCAAAACGTGGGGAGCTAAGGGAAGAAGCGAGAGGAAGAGCGAGGCTCGAAAAATGAGTGCGATTAATCAAGAGCAAGCAGAATAGAAAACGGGAACGAGTAACAACACGCCGAAAAAGAAGAAAATAAATGATTTGAGGCGGTCTGACCAACAGAGAGATAAAAATAAAGGGAAGTATACAAACAAACACACTCGGGAGAGAAAAGAAAAAATAGGAAAGCCGAGCCCAAGAATGGGGATGAAGGAAGCGACAGACAGGCGGCGGGAAGCAGGGTCGGAAGGAAACCATCCAGACCGTGAGATAGCAGTCAAGTGAACAAAAATTTGGTGGTGTCGGAATGATATTGGAAAACGGATGGTATAGCCGGGTTGGGAAGAGAGTTGGAAAGAGGGGGGGGGGGGGGCGGCCTGACTGACGTGTTCAGTGTACGCAAAAGATCCCGAGGCTCCGGGAAGCTCCCCATTTGCCGAGGCAACAAAAGCGCAGGGAGCGAAAAGGAAACCGCAAAGCCACAGTCCGAGAGAGAGGCGGGAAGCAACAACGCCGTGAAACGGGATAAAAAGGAAAGCGACGATGACCCCATGCACCGAGAGGAGTAAAAAATAGAAAATCATGAAATGGAGGGAGGGAAACAAAAGAAACGGGTAGGCGATGACAGGGAGCAGACTGGCCTGGAAACAGAGCGACTCGGAGAACCTTGGTGTTTCCCGCCGAGTTTGTGTCTGTCACTGACAAGTCGTGGCTCCTCGAGGTTTCCGCTGTGCAGGACGAGTCGGACGGGATTCGCTTGCTCGGGTGCCGCTGATCCCTGCGAACGCGTCAGCTACGAAGCAGAGTGCCTGCTTTCCGATTCTGCCATTTCGGCGCCCAGTTTCACATTCGGTGAAGTACCGTGACCAGCGAATGGAGCAAGCACGCATCTTTGATTTATGTTCAACGCGACGTACTCGAACTGTGACTGTTGATTTCGCGGAACAACTTCCATCTCGAAAATCAAGTTGAAGCACCGGAAACAAGAAACAACAACAACAAGCATGCTAACCGAACTGTCTAACCTCAAAGGTGAGCAGAAACTTTGAGGGCAAATAAACAACAACACTGTTCAGGAGGGATCATCCGTTATCCGCCCTCATTATATCTCTCTCCCCCCCCCCCCCCGTCTTCATCATCGGCACAATGTCAACATTTCAAGTTCTATCACGGCTAGGTTCCATCTTTGCTTGAACATCCGAGGACTGGAACCACATTCTCGGGTTGATAGCATTCAGCGCAGACGAATTCGCTATTACCAATCATTCTTGGTTTTGTTTCAGTGCGTCTCAAACGAATTTCGTTCTGACACTAATTTGTTATGTTCTATTTTTTGTTGTTGTTGTTGTTGCTGTTGTTGCTGCTGTTGTTGCTGTTGAGGTTGTTCTTGTTGTTCTTGTTGTTGTTCTCCCTCTCTGTATTGTCTTTGGGCCTCGAGAGAAGAATAAATAAATCGAAAAGAAATGAATGAATAAATATATATGCAATAAATTAATATGTAACTTAATCAAGTGAATAAATAAACAGAAAAGTTAAAACGTATATAAATAAAAAATGGCGGATAATAGAAACAGTTCTGATACTTATAGGATATAGCTTAGACGTTAGTAAAGTCACATTACTCAAGAACGTCACTCCAATGTGATCAGGTGAAAAAACAAAAGCAAACAAACAAACAAGCAAACAAACAACGACTTACACGACATTTAGGTATAAAATTTTTCTGTTTTTAGTGGTTTAATTCTCCTTTAAAACGATTTTCAAAAAGTAACAAAAAGAGAGTAACAGTGAAAAGAAAACAGGACTGCATGGCATCGCAACGAAATCGACATCTCGGGGTCCTGCCCCTTTTTTCTGAATGTTATGCCTACCATTACGCAGTTTTGCGAGCCAAGCTCGAAACCTATATATTTGATTTATGAAAATTGCCAAAGAGAACCGAAGAATGCGTTGCGCAATATATTCTGCTTCGAGGAGGTTATTAAATCAACGTGGGTTGTACATAAGAAAGGGCAATCGTTATATCCGCATCCTATTGTTGCAAAATGTACGTACGTACTTCTAGATATATTCATACATATCTTGGTAACTCACGTGGGACCTTTTTTCTCGAAGAAAAGCCGCAATTCGGATGTACGTCAGTATGCTCCGACACAATACTTTATTTATTCTTTTTGTTCCAGATACGCGTAAGACGGGCGCAGTTTCTTGTATCTTCCTTATTTGTTAAGCAGATGTTATGACCTTTCACAAGACGTTTATGTTAAGCAGATAATTTAAATATAAATATTCAATTAAAAAAAGTTTCGTAGTGAGTCTACGAGGAAAATGGCTAACGGCGTGCCAGTTCGCCTGCTCCTTGGGCACCTTGTACGTTTGTTTACCCCTAAACGCGCCCACGTGCTTTTCTTTCCGCCGACCTCAAGCAATGACGGCACGCGCTTGACTGCAGCGTCATCGCGCGTTCCATCAACACTAAAGTTCCTAGATAAGAGACTATCAATATAAGATAAAGCTCCTAGATAAGAGACTATAAGAGATTATCAAGGGACTTACATCAGCACCACCTAGAATAATCAAAGCCTCCGCATCGCCTCCTCTTTATTTATGAAATGTCATCAGAGTCGGATCGCGCTAACTCGGCTATTGGGCCCGAGTCCGACCTTCGACGCGCCGACTGAACACGAGCCCCGGCCGACAATGACGCTGCACTCGTGCCCAATCTCAGGCCTCGATCGACTTGACTGTGATCACGGTGCGGAGGCCTGCTGCTTATCTAGGTGGTGTTGTTCCATGCGCCTTCTCTATGTTGTCATTTGAGGGGCTGCTCCTCCTTGCGTTTCGATGCGCCGAAGACGCTTCTTGGAACACTTGCTCGCCGTATACACCTTTCCAAAAACGCTCCTAGGACGCCGCCATGTTGCTGATGCTGATGCTGCTGGTGTGACTCTCGCGCCCCTACCAACTAGAAATTTTCTGCCACTCTCTTGGACAGTGAAAGCCCACTCGGCGCGATTCTCGACCTATGTTTTGCGGTTTTGCATGCGACGTTTTCTGGCCCCTCCTGAAACTTTCCACTCAATTTTTCTGATGCATGCCGCGTACCCTTTCTGTGTTATCTTCCACTGTGAGAAATAGGGCTGGTAAGTGCCTGCCAGTCAAGCGTTTCTGCTCGACATTCACGGGAATCCAAGGAGGGGAAGGACGTCGAACGGCCCTCGGCGCGATTTTGCGAAAAATGACAGCTGTCCCCCCCCCCCCCTCTCAGAGATAATCCGTGTAGAGTCCTCCTCAGTCATAGCCAAAAATAGTTGTTCTGGCTAGAGTCAGTCGCGCCCGTTCCTTTGCCTTGGTGCTGGTGTGAAAAAGGAAGCTCTCCCCAAATCGTGCACCAGAAGGAAGTCATCTTGGATTCTGTCCGATCGTCAAGATGTGACTGTCGTCGACTGTGACTGTGTTATTTGAGATATTTCTAAATTATTTTCAGATAACGCTGCATTGTGTATTGTTCCAATGTTAACATTTGCTAAATTGTATGTCCGTGTCCTGTCCATCGGTAAACACGTTATTGGTGAGTTTGAAAAATGCATGACTTTCGGCTGATCTTCTGTTGTAAATTATTTTCGACAGCTAAGCGCTTTGTTGCTTGACACGCGGCTAATCGGGCAGCGCCGTCAAAACATATCGTAAAAAAGAAGAAGCAACAACAACAACATTGATCCAGCACTGAACCATGTTCATTCGCGAGCATCCCATTGCGTTGTCGTATGATACAGCCGACGTCGTACCGCAACGGCAGCGAATGACAATCCAGTTCTGCAGCGCAGCCTAAGGCTTTACGTTTGTTTGCTTGTTGGTCTTTTTGTATTTTCAAATGTGATACAATGCTTTCTCAATGTCCTCGGGAAAGTACATACACCATGAAAGACAAAATACCGCGGGAAAAGACGACAATTTAGCCGCCGGCAGTGTTTGAAACTGCGCCTACGCAGGCTGCGCCTATCGAAATCACAGTCTACTCAGTTAGGTTTTGCAAGGACACCGGTGAGAGTCTAGCCTCAAACCCAGTGACTGGGCTCCAAATACGGTTTGTTGTCCCTGGGGTCGAGTGTTTCATGGAAAGCTGTATGGCATTATAAGAAACGTTTTTGGTCGCGGCATTGTACAGAAGGCGAAGCGTTCGAGAATAAATTGAACCCATTCTCCATTTTTATTTTCTCTTTAAAGTCGGTTCTATCACTGTCCCGCGTCTAAAGAATAATTATTGAGACCAACTCTTGAACAGACAGGCGCGCAATGTGCTGGTCTGCGTGTCTTGATCGAGAGCTAGCCCAAGTGAATCTCCTCTGACAAAATTAGGAGCTCGCCCCCCTCCCCCCTTTTTTTAGCGCGTCAAATGGCTGCATTTAATTTTCACGTTCGTTCTACATCATTTTCAATCACAACATCAGAATTGCATTTCGTCCCTCGTTTGTTGCATTGGTTTATAATATTGCGAGGCACCTCTCTCCAACAAAAATTCGTAGAATATCGTTTTAGAAGAAGTATTAATTTCTTTCATTCTTAAATTTAAATTTAAGTTTTACATTTTATATTTAAAAGAAAAAAAAATGAGCTGAAATATGTGAAGAGGACAGAATGAACCCCAGTCAGGCATAACGTTTATAAATGCAAGTAACCTTGGTTTTCGGGAAAAAAATCACCAAGTAATGGGTCGTAGCTCCTCTAGTCACCTAGAAAAGCTCAATACACAGAAATCGCTGTGCTCGACTGTTATCAAATTCCTGGTGACTGGAGAAGCTATATGTTATGTTAGTCTATGCCCGTGGGCCTCACCTGATTTCACGCTATTTCAGCGAGCACCATTTCAGTATTTTCTATTACTGAATTAAAATTTCTGTTCTAATTTTGATCACAGAATCGGCAAATGTCGCGGATTAATATTTCTTTAGCTGAAGTCCACCGAAGGACGTCAGTTACGATGCCTACTTGGTCGCCTCGCGCTCTGCCTGCTCTGGGCACTTGCTAGAACGCCGGAAGAAGGCGCTGTACCGACTGAAGCCTGCGCGTCAAACTGCACGCCACAGCAATCCTTCATGTAAAACCACACCGTGCGATATACGGCTTGCAGGTAAGGCAAAGCGCTAAACTAAAGCCGTCCGACAACCGCTCCGTGGTGGAGAGAGTGCGTCTATTTCTCAAGTCTCAATATTTAATGCGAAAGCATTAACAGTCACATGGAGCGAACCGACGTCATCAGCTTTGAAGCCGCACCAAACGGCACATCCCCTGTCCCAATGTCGTCTGTAGCAGAAATCTGATGGATAGGCTCCCATTGGTTGGCGCGCGTCATCAAGGAACGAGGCTCCCATTGGTTCTCGTGCGGTGTAGTCCCAAAACACGCCACCAGAGAAGCCCTCTCCATGGCGGCGCAGCGCACGCAGCGGCCCGACCGCCGGTAAGAGGGAGCGGTGGCCGCTGAGCTGGCAGAGCCGCCCGGGCGAACTCCGGAGGGTCTGCACGACCGACCTTAGCGCGGCGCGGCCACTTCACGAGAGCGCGAGCTCGGCCGTCGGCTGGCGAAACGTAGCCGTCCACGCCAGTACGCCGCAGACGAGCTAAGGGAGCGGAAGAACGACATTCATGCTTTCGCATTCACAACTCATAAGAAGCGCTTAGGTGTCCTCGGAGTTTTTTAGGATACCGCTTAATACGACAGCATTTGGTATAGTGCAGTGGGCAATCGCTGCAGGTGATACCACAGCTTCGCTTGCCAACTACCTTTCCCAGAGTGGATTGGAGTCCAAACTTTTACCTGTGGGAGTTGTTTTCGACATGAGAGGAAAACAGTTCAATCAGGCATTAGTCCGCCTCGTAGATTTATTTAAACGCTAGAGGCTCAGCTGGCGCTAGTGTCTACGGGACTTTCGGTTGCAAATTGAAGCAGACAGCAACCAGTCTACTTTTTCCAGCCTTCCTGTGTATTCCTAAGGGAAAACGTACGTGATATTTTTTTCTTCGCCAGGGAATAATAGAAATCAGCGTAGTTTCTTTACTCGTAGCGGGTACTATGTAGTTATATTCACATTCTAAAAGTGTAAGTTGTTTAGTTAATGTTTCTTTTATTACTGAGCGATGTTTAAGTTTCCGAAAATTGAGGCCCAGGTCTATGTTGTACAGCATGATGTGTCAATACAAGCTATCAATTCAAGCAAAAATAACATTTAAAAAGCAAAAAAGAACAAATATAAATAAACAACACTCGGTTACTGCTTTAATTTGATTATTCCTGCACAGTTTGTTACTAATCCAGTACGTTTTCTTCGTTCCATAACTCCATGCTTCGTTCTTGTCATCTGTATTGATTGTTTAATTTGACATATATTGGCATCCTTTTGGTGTTTTGTCAAGCTGATTTACTCGGTGTGCTTCATAGCATTGACTATATGCGTAAATACGTGCCTTATAATAGCTGTCTGCAACGTTAACACGTATTATACATGTGTATTGGGCTATTTTAACGCGGTGTTCGACGCCATGAATTCTAAAGGAAAACGCTCCGGCAGATATTTTTGTACATCCGATTGTAAAACGTTCCAAACTTTCTATTCTGTCACAACACTAAGCAATATTTGCTGTTATAATCGAGCGCGGAGAGAAAACGCATTTGCGTTTTCCCTTAGGAATGCATTACCGGAAGTGAAATGTAGACTGGTTGTTGTCTGTTTCAAAGTGCAACAGCACACTAGCGCCACCTGAGCCTCTAACGTTTACTTTTAGTAGCTCTATGGTCCCTCTGTCCCGCACGCAATAAAACCGGCCCGGCTTGTTCTTTATTTAGAAAGTTGCGTGGAGCGATATCGTTCGCTCAAGTGTGTGTGTGTGTGTGTGGGGGGGGGGGAGGGGGGGGGTAGTACGATAGCGCTTCACTTGCGCGCACGACAAATAGCACTTAGCAGCGTCATACCACAAGCCCGTGCCACACACCGCGCTGCACACTACCCTTGAGATGAAGCGCCTCAAACGTTGCGCGTGGGACGGCGATGCTTTTAAATTGCGCTTCGGAATGGCGGATTTCATTTTTCTCAAGCACGAGAAGGTGTAATAATAAAATACGTCTTCGAGACGACTTACCCTTTCTTCGGCGCGCGCTGTATCAAACAACATGAATTGCGCGCTATATATCTACGTGGGAGTAACAGCGATATATTGTAATCGCTTGAGCCATACAAAGAAAACAAAACAAAACAACAACAACAAGAAAAACAAATATTATGTGGGAGGGTGGAGGTATGAGGTCCCCAAATGGAAATACGGAACCCGCAAAAGAGGTCGCGGGAGCAAGCAGAAAAAATAAGAAGCTTATAAGAGCTTGCGTTTCTCCATGGAAACTGCTCTCTGAAAAAGCCCTTTTAGTGTTTTGTTTGGTTGAGTCTTCAAGGAATGTCGCACGCACGAGGATTTACGTTTGCTCTCACCTTATCTAGTGTTGGAACAGTCTGACGCCGCGGGAGGGCGTCGAGACGATTGCCTCCAAACGAAATCTCGTAATATCATAAAACCCATCGAAAAGATTGTTGAAAGGAACATCGCGAAGTGCTGGCCTTTGCCATTCTTCAATACTCGAAGAAAATTGGTGCTACCACGTGTTTTCCATTCCACGATATGAAAATAAAAGTAAAATGTAAGTTGGTTTTTCGTTTGTTTTTTTGAAAAGGGGAAAATCCCCGAAGTCAACATTGACGACATGTCGGTTCTTAAAGCATGAAAGCGTCGCCTTTTGTCTTGCGTGGTGAAAATGTTTCTCATTGGTTTTTGTGATTCGCTTGCATGAAACACGTTATATTTCCTTGATAATGATAACAATAATATTAAGAAGAAGAATAAAAAAAGCAGTCAATGTGCACTTCACAAGACTTTTCTCCTGGTTGCTGCGTTTCTGAAAGACTGACAATATTTGAGTGAATGTAAGCTGCTCTTTTGGAATAGCAGGCAGCCACTTTATCATTCGAACTTGGTACATTTTATGATACGAAGCACGAATGTGAGATAAAATGTCCTAAAGCACATAGAAAACGAAAAAAAAATGGCAGCATATAACACGTCAAAGATGGCGATCTCACGTTTTGAAGAAAGCGGTTATGAAAGCTGGGCTAATTTAAGGTAGACGTGAACCATGCATCTTGACATTATGACTATAGTACTGTCACTGAAATTGACATGCTCGGTATGAAAGTAAAACTGGTCAAACTTGATCCTTACATGACATCAGACAACGCGTAACAAGGAAAAGCCGCGCGGAGTACGTGTGCAAAATTTCCAAACCTCAGTGCATTTTTCATTGTGCGCTGTAGGGGAAAATGCTTGTGAGATTGGTGTGCATTTCGCATAAATTTAAAGTCATTTGCTGGGCAAAATGTCAAAAGAAAAAAAAAAAACAAAAAAAGAAACACACCATAGCTGGTATGCTCTAACACGTCGCTATAGACGCTTTACACACGCGCCAAATCACGGCCGCCATTGCCGACCTTCTCTTGTCTTACCAAGATGCCGAGCCACTGAAACGGGCGTTGAAGAGCCTCCACAAAGGCCAATGCTAAAGAAAAGAACACAATAGAACCTGAAATGACAGTAACCTGGCCTGCTATGATAATGATGAAGTGAAGGAGATGTAATAAAGGAAACAAAAAAATCAGCAGAACCCATCCTTTGGGAATGATTATCTACGTTAATGCGAATAGCATCAAACGGTGCGGAGTTATGCGCGTTCGTCAGGTGGCCGGCACACTCTAGATACGCCAGCCCACTCTTGAGGCGATTCTAAATTTGTTGACACTTTCACAGCCCTGCGCACGATCTCCGCAGCCCAGCACGTGCGTTTGTGTCACTTAGGAAGGCGAGCAAAGCACGCGCCATACGCACAAACACTCAAAATGGTACCGACCAGACTTTCTGGCGTCTAAGCTAGTCTCAACCAACGGTACTCTAAACGGTTGTTTATATCTTTACCATAGGACGCGCTTTACAGCGCTGTCACAGCTACCGGTGCGCGCGCGTTCCATGCACGAGGGCTCATTCTGCTCTCGTGAGGCTGAGCACGGCCGCTACATCACCCTCTCCCGAGCGCGGGAGAGGGTGAGCTAGCGGCCGTGCTCAGCCTCACGAGAGCGGAATGAGCCCTCGTGCATGGAACGCGCGCGCTACCGCGTAGCTGTGACAGCTGCTGTAAAGCGCGTCCTATGGTAAAGATATAAACAACCGTTTAGAGTGCGTTGAATGACTGCCTTCATAGCTCTGTGGTTAGCGCGTGCGCCTGCTGATCAAAGGGTCAACGGTTCGAATCCCAGCCGGCGCCGGTCTTTTTTATTTATTTATCGACCCGCGGCGTAAGAGGTTAGATAGCCAGATAGATAGATAGATAGATACATACGCGAAAAGTGCGTGAAGTATCCAAAGAATGCTATTCGCATTAATATTCGCATTAAAACTGAAGGTCGGTTATGGCGGCGCCCATGCATAGGTGCTGGAAAGCGTCTATAGACGATTGCAAGCAGGGCGACTGGCCGCCGCCTTGTCTCTACTCGTGCGGACAAGCCCGTGCAATTGCAAGCTTGCCAAAGCTATGTTCACGCACAAGCTGCACGTGCTTGCACGCATCCCATACAAAAATGGTCTATGGTCGTCTATGGAAAATTATATGGCAGGCTATCACCCCCTATGGCCCTCTATGGTCGGCCATAGAAATCCATAAAGACAGCTACAGCCAGCTATAGACAAATCTATGGCCCTGTGTCTAAAGACAGGGAACCATTAAATTTTCTTTACCCGCCTATAGAAAATTGTATGGCCACAAGCCTAAAGACTGGGAACCAATAAATTGTCTTTAACCGTCTATAGAAAATTTTATGGCCCTATGTCTAAAGACTGGGAACCAATAAAATATATTTAGACGCCTATAGAAAATTACATGGCCCAATGTCTAAAGACAGCGAACCAATAAATGTTCTTTACCCGCCTATAGAAAATTCTTTGGCCCCGAGTTTAAAGACGGGAAACCAATAAATTGTCTTTACCCGGCTATAGAAAATTTATGGCCCCGAGTCTAAAGACTAAGAACCAATAAATTTTCTTTCCACGCCTATAGAAAATCACTACCGGCGCTTACTGTTTTAGTAAAAACACTCCAGGTTAGAAAATTAAATCAATACTACATTTCTGTAATGCCGGTGACAAACCATGACCCAAGATATGTTCTCTGCTGTTGCAACGAGTCGTGAAAACCAGTAATATTGTTTGTTTGAAAAATCCATTAAAATACTTGTGCAACAATTAAAATTAATTATTACCCCCAAAAGTTAAAATAAATTCACTGGCGCCGAACACTGCAATCAAGCAATAGCTTTATTGCAGTCTTCAGCACCAGTGTACTGCATGTCATCACTGCATTGTCAACGCGATTCATCAAACTTATTAAAAAGATAATTAATAAATTTTAGTTAATTAGCCTAATGATCTACATTTGCTTTTTCAGGGTGTTTTGAATTAAGAGATGGGGGCTATTCCAAGAGACCATTCAAATAATGTATTAAGTACGAGTAATATTCGCTCCGCCTCTACATGTTTTTGCGACAAATAATGGGTCACCGAAAAAGTCGGATTCACAAATTAGACTGCCATATATACAGCTAGCGCGACCGTAGCATACGAAGAGAGGCGTCCGGTGTCGCGGCGTTGTTGCTGTTGTGTGGGGTAGTGTTCTGCTTGTGTTCTGTGTATTCTATGTGTTCCGACATGTACGTATCATCTACCACGTTTTATCTACCATGTAGCGTTCACAAGACTTGAAGTAAATTTTTTTTTTAGAGTTTGCTGGCTAAAGAGGGCCATAGGGTAAGCCATAGAGAAGTCTTTAGCCAACCATTAGACAAGCTAAAGAGCGCTATGGCTGGACAGCGATAGGGCCGTAGACAAAGCTAAAGAGGCCCATAAAGGTGACCATAAGAAATGCTAAAGACAGCCATAGAAATCTCTTTAGCTAATTGGGCCAAATAGCTAAAGCCGACCATACAAAGAATTTTCTATAGCCGACCATAGGACATTTTTGTATGGGGGGCACTCAGCCGTGCCCCATGCATGCAATGGTCTATAGATTGATGGTTTCGTTTCTTCACGCTCTTGTTAGAACTGCAAGAAATTGCAATTTGACCAAGTATAAGGGGTATCATAGCCTCCTCTATACTCCGTTTCGCCTTGTTCACCCAACCCATGTGTTGTACCGCAGAGAAGGCTAGAAGCGCGAGCTCATAGCGTTGGGAGCTGCTCTTAACGCACGAGAGCTTGTGTCGCCGTGATGTGCCCTAGACAAAGGAGCTCGCGCTTGTAGCCTTTCCTACAGTACATCATAAGGTGAAACAAAGTATATACTGACAAAGCCTGGCAGATCGCCACACGAGACGCGGCCGCCGAAAGTGAAAAGATAGAGCGGCAGACAAGAGTCATGCTAACGGGCGCCCCGCTGCGGCGAGACGCCGAAACACACTTTCTTCCGAGCGATGGAATGTCCGCTCGTGCTTCTCGCGTTCCTCGGGCTACCGCTTCTTTTTCGTTGGGTTTGAAAACCATGTTTCAGGTCCTCGCCGCTGCAAAAGCTGTGCGCTAAATAGACTCTCCGAAAAATGCTCTGTGCTACCAGATCCTCGCGCTACAAATGGGCGACTGGGCACGTTTATGGCTCCGTCATCGAACTACCATGCTTTTTGAGTATAGAGGAGGCTTTGGGGGTATTCACTGGAAGCCATATTTGAGTGCGCTGTTCAGAGCGCATGCCCAGAACGAGGCTCACATTAATAGGCTGCTAAGACCGGTAATCTTAATGGTGTGGAAAGCACGTTGCAAAAGAACTGTGGAAGCTCGCCGTTAGCACGCGCTTAGCAGCGGCGCACCCAAATATGGCCGCCAGTGAATACTCCCTATAGCTTGTGACTTATGATGAAACTCGAAGGAAGCTCGTCCACGACGAGCTATTTGATAAGTGGATACATCGTAATCAAACTCTTTTGTTGACAGTCGTTCGAGTGTAGGATACCTATGGGCGGCAGTCGCCAGCGTATTGCACCGTTGTTTTTAGCTAATAAACGATGCTGATACCATCGTGGCGGGCGTTTGATATGCGCGCACGTAGCGTGGCAAGCCTCGCGATGACGAACCCCTTCCGCGGTAATCCGTCACGCCGCGAAGTTAAGACTCCCAAGTCCTAAGCCGAACCGGAAGCTCCCATAGTTTTCGGCGCCCTCGATCCCTTACGCAACCCTGGACCATCTTTCCTTTCACAATCTGTTTTTCTCTCTAGGCAGGCGCAAGACCGAACACGGTGCGCAACAGGTCTCCAATTGATAGGGAGTTTTAGTAGACCGTGTTTCCCCTCCGCTAAGCCCTTCCGCTACCCGGAACTCTACAGCCAAGGCCATCGGCGCGCAGGCGCAGTGGCGGTTTCTTCGTAGCGGAGGTCTAGCGGAGGGGGAAACACGGTCTACTAGAACTCCCTAATGTGACTCGGCCCAGGGCGCCGAGGGGCTTCCTGGTTCCGGCGTTCCCTTGCCGCGTTCTGTCGTGTTTTCAGAACCCAAGCCCCTCGATGACACCGGATTCGAACCGCAAACAACCCAGTGTTCCACTCTCGCGCTCTCTCGGGCGGGTGAAGAGACACACCAAGCAATATCCTGGGATTCGAATACATTTGGTGGCCCCGTTGTGTGGTCTAAGTGTGCCCCAATGGACGTTTCCGAAAATATGTGGTGCCCCCCGCGTCTGCTTTTACGCACTGTAAAGTTTAGATGTACACTTCGACAACAAGTGCACAATAAAAAACACGGGACGAGAGAGGACGGGACAAGCGCTAACTTTCAACCTTAAAGTTTATTGTCGAGACCAGCACTTATATAAGACTGGGCGCATGAAAAGAGTGGAGAAGGAAAGATAAACATCAAAAGAGAGCCAAAGAAGAAAAGTGACGTGCCGCCTACGATAAGAATTCTAATTCAATTTTTGATTAAGCTACAGACGGCCTGCTGACGCATTGATCCCCCGACCTTGCAATCTCGGCCGCTTCCACTATCTCCCTTGTGAGGCCCGAGCGATGAGCCGGGCCTCACCCAGTCTTATATAAGTGCTGGTTCGACAATAAACTTTAAGGTTGAAAGTTAGCGCTTGTCCCGTCCCTCTCCTCGTCCCGTGTTTTTTATTGTGCGCTTGTTGTCGAAGTGAAGATGAACCAACACGCCCAAACCTTTTCCCTTCTTTAGATGTACGGCACGTAAAATTATCCAAGAAGCGGAGACGAAGTTGACATTGGTTTAACAGTTCGTGATTTCAGAACGCAGAGAAGGTGAGAGGAAAGCAGAACAGCTAGAGTATGTGATGACCTTCTTTTCCGTACGTTTTATGTTTGTGTGTTCTGAGCTTCCAACGATGAGAAAGCATGAATCGTGCCGCTACCAGGATATACGAAGCGTTCGAGCCGGCACGAGCGTACACCCGAACAGCCCCACAATTTCCCTCGTTGCAAGGTCGCCTGGGATTTTCCGGAAAGGTCTATTCTGATTCGAATGTGCAGAGAACGGTGCATACGTTGGTGGGCGTGCCCCCATTTTCGCCCGGATAATTATGCTCGTTGCCGGGTCCGCGGTTCCAGTCTTTCGTTGGGTCCGCCTCGGAAATTTGCGCGCTGATATTCGCTGCAGATGCTGCGCAGTGACGTTAGAGTGAAATAGAATGCCGAGAACGTCGCGGAAAGCGTCAGTTCACCGAAGAGCTTGGATATATCGATGGGAATCCCACAGAACGACAGTATCGTTGCCTTTCGCGTGTTGCAATTAGGCATTCGCTCGACGATCGCAGAAATCAGATTACATTAAGGCTCAGGCCCCACGTCGGCTATCTTGAAGACGCTTAAAATTTGATCCCTAAGTGGCGACATAGATCCGTGTGGCCCAGGAACTGTGGTATGGCTCGTGGCACCGATGTTCCGGCTAGTCTCCAGTGCACGTGGCACGTTCACCACGTGCTCTCTCCCGCGTCACGTGGTGCCAGCGCTGCCTTGTTTGCTCTGCAAGCTCCAGCCAGCTTATCCATCGGAGGATGCCAAGCCGGGTAGTTTTTGATGTGGGCTTCTCATTCGCGGTGCAGTAGTTTTTACATGATTTGGGGCAAAACATCACGAAGTGAAAAAAATATAATGCAGCCTAATGTTCTTTTTTGTGTGTGAATTAATTCTTTTTTTTTTTTTGCATAAACGTTTAGCACGCCCTCTCTTTCGAAGGCACAGGTTAACGAGGACGTCTGCTAGAAAGGTAGCGACGCTTGGTGATTGATGTGTCTGATCCATACGATAAAAATGGAAAAGCGACTGGATGTTACAGAATCCTGTTTCAATGGACAAAACGTTAGGGTTCAAACTCGCTGGTGATGGTTGAACATATTTTAAGACAAAACCCAGAGACTGGAGAAAAAAGGTATGACTTTGTTGTGTCGTCCTTGGCATTTTTTTTTATCAGACTCGGGGTTTTGTTTTAAAATACTGTCTCGCAGGAAGGCGCTGCATACTTGTTAAATTAAAGTGCCTAGATAAAAGCTGTGCCTACAAAGAACGGTATTTCTTGAGGTACCGACTAAGTTAGGTTGAATAGATTGTTCCGATAACTATACGCGATACTTTGCCGGGCCTTTGCGCATGCATACCATATCGCTATCAAAGTGTAAAATGTATCTGGGTGTTTTCATCCCATTCAGGCACGGTTTTGGGGTCGATATTTGGATTTTTGCAAGAATATATAATTTTTCGGTTCATTCTTGCAAGGAAAGAGAACGCAAACGGCAAGCTTGGCAGATTTTTGTTTTGTTTTGTTTTGTTTTCGAGTTATTCATTATTGAAGCGGCCGAGGCCAGAACTGACGTTTCTCCCACCTGTCGGGAATAGCAAGTTTGACCGCTCGCTATTTTGTCACTTCTCTAGCAATTGCACTAGGGACTCGTCTTTGACACTTTCAAAATATATTTTATTATGCCAAATGAAACAAAAAGAAAATCTTATATTTTAAAATAATAAAACAAAATGTCTGACAATCTCCCGTTGATGATTTTCTGCAAAGTCTTGCAAGTCGGGTCTATTTAAGATAATTTAATGACCTTGATATCACCAAAAACCTGTAATGTAGCTATTTTTTATTTTATATAATTTCGTATTATGTGTACAAATAAAAATATGTTATATGCGTTGCTTCATTTTTTTTATTAATACCAGGGTATGATTGTGATCTATCATAAAATATAAATAAAATCATAGTGTTTTGTGTACATGTGATTCAGAGTTGGGCAGTATCGCGATACAAATGTATCGCGATAGTATTTCAGAAATACATTTCGTATCTGTATTTCTGTATCGCGATACATTGTTTTCACCAGTATCTGTATTCCTGTAACGAAATACATTTTAGATGTTTCTTTGTATCGCGATACAATCAAGATGAAATGTATTTCGTTACATTTCTTGAGAAATACTCCCCCCCCCCACAAAAAAAAAAAAAAAAGTCCAAACGTTTTTTTTTTTTTTTTTGAGGGCACGAGGGTGAAGGAAGTACTGGGGCATTGTTACTATACTGACCAAGGTTCCTTCCGATTCTCCAAACTATTTTTCTATGCGTCCTCTTCTCTCTTCTGAGAAGTGTTGCGTAGTCGGGGACTCGAACCAGGTGGCGTGCCAGGGGTGGAGTCAGAGCATCTTCTGCCGCAGGTCCTTAGGGATTCTTGAGTCATTGTTTGCTGGCATCCAATGCCCGCTGCTAACCGTCTCTCTTGCCTCAGCGTACACAGTACACCCAGCCGGCAAAGCTGAGTCACAGTCCGTTGCAGCACGAGCCTGGCGGTTGTCGACTTGAAATAGTAGGATGACTCACGCAGTGAAGTTCAACACTTATACGAATGCGTCTGCGGCTGCGCCCGTAATATTGCACGGCTCAAGGGTACGTCATCAGTCGACGTGAACGTGACCCGCTGCTCTGGTGATCCGAAATCCAGGAAGGAGACCAGACGTGGCATCGCTGTTCCGACCCAGACTTCGTACACCTGCGACTCGTCTCAAGCGCGCTGTTCCTCGGAGAGCTCGCACCTGTACTGGCAATATCAGGTCGCAATCCACGAGGTCTCTGTTTAAATGATGATAGGCGAAACTTGAGGACTGTAATTCATGCGTCGGTGGCGGAGGGTCGGCAGGAAGGACCTTCACAACAGGGATGCCACCGTATCGTTTTTTCAACCGTAACAGAAGATAAGACGTGTGTTCCAGAATGCTTCAGGTGGTCCACTATTCTCAAAAATTCCACATGACACTGCCTGCACGATCTTCAACGAGGTAACTAAAAACAAAAGTACGTATTGTCCTTTCATACAGCAGCGTGGTAAAGTTTCGTGTTCAAGGCCACACCTACGGATAAAGAATACCAGTTCATTCCACCGTGACGTCATGTGATCAATGTTGGCAGGGGCGTGGTGACGTTTTGATGGGACTTAGGGTGACAGAATTTATTTAGAGGTCGAAGCCTTTTCGCATTCCTCGTCAGACAGACAGGATGTCAGGGAAGGGACCGCGGTCAGTCCTTGATGGAATGTTTTTTTGAGCTCATTGAAGACTCCTCGTCGTCTGAACCCACTACCTTCAAGGCAAAGTGCCAAGCCTACGGGAAAGTAATTTTGGGATCAAAAACTTCCACTTCAAACTTCAAGCTTCATCTCAGTTGGCATCTCAAACAAATTTGAAAAATGTATTGCAGTATCAGTATTTCTGTATTTGTATTTCTGCCTCGCTAAAATGTATTCCTGTATTTGTATTTCCAAATACTTTTTGCCTCTATTTAAAATGTATTTCCGATACGTATCGCGATACATTTTTACAGATATATTTCAGTATCAGTATTTTAGCTACTATTTTAATGTATCCCAGTATTTGTATTTCCAAATACATTTTTGAGTATTTCTGCCCAACCCTGATGTGATTTCATCTCAAATAGTGCAAGAAAAAATAATGGTGCCTCAAAACAAAATCGGGAAACAAATATATATCGGTGGAAAATGTGTGACTATAGTTCGTTTCAGCTCAAGTCCGAGCGCGGCCGATGTTATGAGCCGAAGAGGCCAATCAAACAGCGCAAAAGCGCAACGTCATGGCGTGCTTTCTGCGCTTGATAGGACTAGCCGGCGGAGGAGCACGCACAGAGAGACGGCGAATACCGGCTGGTCCCATCAACTGCAGAAAGCACGCCATGACGTTGTGCCTTTTTCGCTGTTTGATTGGCCCTTCGGCTCATAACATCGGCCGCGCTCGGACCTAAGCTGAAACGAAGTATACACTCTAAAAAATTCCTGAGCATCTACTTACCCGCAAAACACCCGAAGAGTAATCTCTGCGATCAACGAAATTAGCTCAGCGAATGATGAGGCGGAACATCCGTTTAGACCTAAAAACGAAGTCTGCGCTGTGGCATTGCGCAATGCAGAGCGTCATGCTTGCATTGCGTAATGCCACTGCGCAGACTTCATTTTTAGATTTAAACAGATGTCTCGGCTCATTATTCGCTGAGCTGATTTCGTTGATCGCAGAGATTGGCTCTTTAAGTGGTTTTGTGGGTGAGTAGACGCGCAGGCATTTCTTAGAGTGTAGAATGAAACTGCAAAGTTGAACTACGGAAAATATTTTGTTCTTGATTTTTGGGCCTCGAAAGGGCACAAGGTACGTCTTGCCATTTTTGCAGTTTCATGAGTGACACTATTTGGAGTTTCGATACTTTTAGATTCATTTTTGCTCTACAATTATAACTTATATTACTGATTTAAGACTTCGCATAGAAGGGTTAAAGTTCTCTTGAATAGTATTTTGTATTTTAGTTTATGAAACAAATATTCTTGAATCTTGCATTTTTGACAATGATAGGCCAAGTGTGGATCGAGCTTGCTTTCGATGTACAATTATTTAAGGCATAAAAACATATCTAGTGAAAGTTTGTATCTAAGCCAATTTAAACAATGTATTATTGTTAATTTAAGTATAGTTTGTATAGAAGAAATTAAACTGGAGAAGAAATGCTAAAAATACAAAATTCAACGTCACTGAAAAAAGTAATATTTTTATTTGTTTTCAATATTTTAAATGAAAAGCTTTTTTATGTGTTCTTATAGATGCAATAACGTTTCCTTGACATACACGCTTTCGTCATATTAAGCAGTCATATTAGGTAACCAAGAGAGCATTTTTGTTTGCGTTGTCAGATGGAAAGAGCGTCAGACATATGACGGCGCGCCATATGACGTCAAGCACGCAAGTAACGGGGCCCTGTTCCAAACCTTACCCAAATGGATTCGAGTTACTCCGGCGGGTCGTGTCACGCGACAACGCAGGTGAAAAACGCTGGACGCGGGTAGGTTTTAGGACGCCAAGGTACAAAACTCTTACCGTGGAGTCAGATCTAGTCAATATTGGAGTACAGCCGGGATGACATCGGACGTCTGATATTTTGTTCAGATAACTGCAAGATGGCCGACCTTCCTTAGCTCCACCGTCACCTCTTATACCGCAGTGGGCTTCTGGGTTTCGAGCCGTAAACCGAACCCCGTTGCGTCAAACGATAGACCGTTCGTCGTCAAAAGCTAAAGTAGCGGCGACGGCATCGACGGCGAAGGCACGGCTTGTGCGCCCTCTCGACTTCGGTGCACAGGCCCAGCGACGAAAGAAGAGGAAGCCAGCTGGGGTAAGACGTGTTTTTTCCCATCCTCAGAGAGCCAGCCGGACCAGTGGCCCATTCCATGACCTCGATCGATTGGGTGCCTGGGTGCTCAGGCTGCTGGGTGTAAAGCTCAACCACAAGCTGGGAGACTTCACGTGCCGCTTTCGCGAACACCACCACCCGGCCAACACCGGCACCGAACACGACCTCGAGCACCACCAAGGGGGTGCTGGGCACTCTGCATCATCAGAAACTCGACCGGCTCGTCTGCCAGCCGGGCAAGCAGGGAGCCCACGCCAGGCGCTCGAGACCGGTCCGCTAGAAGTCAGCAGCCCATGGCGGCCCCGTGAACCACCGTCGCGAAGACCGGTTCTAGGCCTAATGCTTTTCACACTCTTCAACCGCAACATCAACCCCTCACCCTAGTCCACCAGCTTCATTTAAAAAACCGTCCCACCATTTCTTCTAAATGCATCTGTACAAAACCATCTACTTATCGTTGGATGCGGCGCCACTGGCCGTCTCGTAATGGGCTTCTTGCCTTTCTGCGGCGCAGTGGCTCTTCTGAGCTGAAATAAATATGTTTCCATCTTTCTCTCAGTAATTTACAAATGAATGTTTTTTCCGCAAAAATATTTGTGTATTAGCACCTTGAGAACACAGACGATTTGTCTCAGTAGAAATCGGCCCGATGTAGTCGAAACAATCGCGGAAGGTACACAGCTTTATTTCTTACAAAGCTGAACGTCGTACACAATAAAATCAGAAGTTGAACACATTTTTCAAGTTTGCTGTTTATTAGCATATATTATTTTATGCTACAAAAGTGCGCTACGACCCGTTTGTTATTTATAAGATTTTATACTTACTATCCTGACTAGCAGGAGACCTACAGCAGTCACCTGAACATAGAAACCACAGTGAAAGTGACTGAACATCTATTTCTGGGCTTGAAAATACAAGGTAAACGAAGTATTGGGTGATTTACTGTATTAAAATCTTTTTTTAATACTATCTGAAGAATTGAGCGCAGCGTTTGAATGTAGGGACGCAGTATATGGCTTCTGAAAGGCCATTGCACTAGAATTTATGTAAAGAATTTATGTTTTAAAACTGCAATGTAATGTACTATTCAAGTTTATACAGAACACACGAGTAGTGTTGTTTTTTTATGGCAGTACTATCGTGGAGGAAGTTTAACAATGGTTTATTCATATTGCAGTTTCGGATGCCCTGTTGAAAAAAGTACCACGTCGCGAAACCTTCGCTCAGCTGCCGCAGGATAGCTGTGCCATGAGAAAAGACAGTTGGTTTGTTTCATATAAACTTGGTGAGCGCTGTGCATGCTGTACGAGCCGCGAACTTCTTACCAAAAATATATGGACATTCCGAGGACGTGCTATAGAGCAGCGTCCTTAGGAAGAACATAAGGCATCTATAGGCAGACCACGACTACTCGTTGCCCTCAGCAGTCATCCTATGGCCGCCATATAAAATATTAATTGGCCAAGGGACTTTCTATGGACGTCCTATTCTAGTGACGATGTAAGGTTATCCTATAGCTTAGGTGTGTACTTTCCGGTGTTTATTTGTGAGAAAAATCGGCGGATGTTTTTCGGTGTTTATTTCTTTTCAAAACACCGGTGTATTTCAGTGGAACGTCTCACGACGAGGCTAAAATCGGTGATTATCAGTGGAAAAAAAAGCGATTGATCACAAACAGAGAGTTTCAATTCTATTCGCATATTTCATACACTTCTTCTCGAGGAAGCATCTGTTTCTCACCCTTGGTTATTATAGTAGATGCAAGCATACTTCGAGAGGCTTGCATCCGTCATGGCAGCACGTTCCTTGCGGTTCCACAACCCGCAATTTTGAAAACCCACGCTCCACATTTGCTCTGGACACAGGAAATCCCACAATGCCCAGCGAGGCTTGGGACAGTAGTGGCCAGTCAGGTGGAATTAAGTTTCCAAAATAACACTGTATCAACGGTGCTAGTCACAAGCAGCAATTGGCGGCAACAAAGAAACTCTGATTCTAGAGTCACTCAGCTTGGGCTCGTCTCGGAGGACCAGCCGATAGATACTTGGCATAAGGCACAAATCCCTCTTGAGCAGCTCCACTTTTATGCACGGATTAACAATTTGCACGTGGAACCCGGAACGACGATTCATCCATGAAATCTGTAGCGTAGTCATCCGGGCCTCTCCGCTTGCTTCCCATCCTGGTGGCCTCTCTACTCCGCATGACGACGATACTTGAAGTGTTCGACGAAGGGAAGCAAGTTTTCACGTTGAGAAACCCGCAGAAGCGGGACGGACGCGCCTTCTCAAACACGACTGCAATTTGTTTTTACGAAAATCCCCTCGCCAGCGAGACCCTTTCTGTTTCCCCAAGAAGCCCATGGAAACTAAACAGATAACAAGGAACGCATCTCGAGTTTTGAAAAGTCAGTAGCCCTGCAGCGACACGGATGCTGGCAGCCGATCTTACAGTGAACCACAGCAACCTCTGAACGGCTTGCACAAGACATTACTTGGCCAGACACAATGGGGAAAGGGGCACGCGTGGGCGCACCTCCACTGCGTTATTTTTTCCACAAAAGGGAGGCCATAGGAGACAACAATGGGGGAAAGGCGTGTGAGAGCTTAGGCTTCCACTGCCGTCAACTGAGACTGCCTTTGACCCCCAGAAAGGGAGGGCGGACTGATCCCACGACACTGAAAGAATGCAGGATCTCACGAGGATAACACGTTTGACGAACCTCTACGGGGAAAGGGTTTCGCTAGGTCGGAAACGTGCAACGACCGGTGTGCTTTGGTTTTAAATCCAGGGCGAAAATATTTAACCACCGGTGTTTTCCGGTTTCTAACCCGATTTCGTATTTTCGTCGCCGACGGATGTTTATCGGCGTTTTTCAGTTAAAACCGGAAAATACACACCCTACCTATACCCCATCTATACTAAGACACCCTAGTAGCAGTGGTCTCAAACTCATTTGAGCCTGGGGGCCAGATATCCCACACCGGAAAGGTCGAGGGCCAACGTAAGACGGGGGGGAGGGGGGGGCGAGAGAACCTGTGAACCTGCCAGTGACATCTTTAGATTTGATTTGTTTATATGAGTACTTTGGGCCATGACCTGGTGTGATAACAAGAATTAAAATGACACAGCCCCGCCAACGTGCTGGCATTTTTAACAGAACAAGAGAGCAAGTACAATGTCGTTTCATTTGCTCAATTCACTCAGGCTCAAAAACAAAACAATCAGTTAATTGGACAGTTCTTGCTTTCCTGACGATTTTATGCAACACTCGAACAAATACTTGTCTTTTAATGGTGATCTTTTTTTGAAGGCGAGAATCTCGAGCTCGTAGCTTTATTTTTTGGCAGTTGCTCCTGCTGATCGAGAGCTCGCGCAACCGAGATGCATGCTTCAACGAATAGCTCGCGCTTACAGCCTATTAGCGGAATTGTTGTACATTACAAAAAGCTGGGAAGCAAAAAATAAAGCGAAACAAAGGGCAAATGAACACAGATAAGTATAAACTACGTGAATACGTTAAAAGAGCAGAGCTACTTTTCGAGCGAAAATGAATCGACGACATGAGATCACTATGGCGCGTGTCATTTCTAGCGCTCGAGACATGGGAACCGGGACTCGCAGCCGGTTGCCTGCGGGCCGCGTCCCAGCGAGTCGCGGGCCGCATGCGGCCCGCGGGCCGCGTGTTTGAGACCCCTGCCATAGGGTGTCTACACTGGATCCGTATGGTGTCTGTAGGGTGCTTACAGAGAACCCATACTAAGTCTACAGGGAGTACCTACGGGCTGCGCAGGGAAGCCATATAGGGTCTGCACGGAGTCCCTACGGAGTCCGCAGAGAAGCCACTCAGTCTGCAGGGGGTATAGCTACGGGGTCCGCAGAGACCAACCAACCTTACTAGAACAACTCATTTGGGAAACTGTCATACAGCCTGCTCTAAAAAAGTGGCACCGATCCGAACAGCTCTATGAAATGCCTGCGCGTCTACTTACCCGCAAAACACTCAAAGAGCCTATCGCCGCCGTCCACGAAATCAGCTCCGCGAATGATTAGGCGGAACATCAGTTTAGACCTAAAAATAAAGTCCGCGCTGTAGTATTACGCAATGCAAAGCGTCATGCTCGCATTGCGTAATGACACAAAGCACAACGGAAACTTAATTTTGAGATTTAAACAGATGTTCTGCCTCATCATGCGTTCAGCTGATTTCAAAGATCGCAGAGATTGGCTCTTTGAGCGTTTTGCGGGTAAGTAGACGCGCAGGCGTTTCTTACAGTGTACTTGAGAACTGAACGAATAGCGATAAATAAAATAAAAAATTGATATCTACACCTGTCAAATGTTTATTTTTAGGTGACATAGGAAATATTAGGTCGACTAAGTAGATTTATGCAACGTTTCGGCCGTAACGTCATTTTTGTTAATTTGTTGGCAAAGGTCGGCAATTTTTTACGCGTTATAAATTAAATTTTTTTTTATTGAACTTGATATCATAAGAAGGCCTAACCTTAGGTCTTTTCTTTATTATAAATTCAATATTGCATATAAGATACAAAATTTGCTACATTCATTTGAATTAACGAAAGTTTTAAAACTTTTGAGAATTCAGGATTGATTTTTTTTAAACACATTTTAATTTCCCTAATATTTTTTAGTAGTAGTGGGGTATGAGAGTGGTTTACTATTATTATATTTAAATCGAAAGTATAGTATATTGTTTGTATGTCTGCAATTAAAGCTTTAATCGCGTAAAATGTGCGCTGTGAATTCGTCTTCGCATTGGTGATGTTATGGCCAACATTGTGGCATGGATATGATTAACGACCTAATATTAATACTCGCTTTACCATGTAGCGTATAAATAAGGGGAATTCTTCATAATACGCAGTAGAAAATGCGATATTTGTAAATTTGTTCGCGCTACACCTAAACTCCCTGCATAATTTGTGGAGCATTTCCTTCGAAGTAGACATCACTTCCCCTCAGTGTTTCATCTCCTGCTTTGAGTTACCACTAATATAAGTTAGACGGCCACCTAGTGGATCACACCATAAAACCTGCGCCCGACTGCCATCACCGTGTCCAGCGAGCTTCAAAGGGCTCTTTGGGAAACGGCGAACGCGGATTATCGCAATAGCGGGCATTTAGCTGAGCCCTCGAAGGCACCGACAGAAGCGAAGTGGGAGGCTGAGGTACGTATGAGAGTAAGGGAGAGAGAGGCTCTTTGTTGGGTTGAAGCATGCAGCCCAACGAAAGCCGACTCTGACGCTTTACAGTGACAACAAAGAGCGAATATCGGGTGAATACCGAACTTTATGACAACAGTTTGGGCAGTCGTTTGTTATTCGAAGAGCGGGAGGGGGCCCTGCGGGCGTTACCGTATCAACAAAGATTCGACCCGAAGGAGGCTTCTAGGGTCTGTCGGGCGTGCGGGAAAGACGACGAGACAATAGAACACCTCGTACTCTTTTATCAATGCCATGCTGCCACCAGCGACGATGCAATGCCGGTTCCACCCCACGAGGACGCTTGCGGACGCTCTTGGCAAGAACATCCTGGACACATGCGCAGCCAGTTCCAGTCGGAAGAGCAACATGGCCAAGGCAGAAGCGGCGGGCATACGCGTCCTCGAAACTCAAAGACGCTGCTTGTTATTCCGCACGCCTGTGGCGACGTGTGCGGCCCAGCGGTTCTCGATGAGAGCCAGACGAAGCCCGGGAAGCAAAATCAGAGGTGTCTATGCTAGTTTCATTATACGATCATCTTTTTCTTTTCGCTAAAAGTGTGCAGTTTGGAATGAACTAAAGAAATGCGGAAATGCTTCCTTTTTTTTTTTTTTGGGGGGGGGGGGGTTGTGCGGCTTCGCGTATTGGTGAGCCGCCCCTTTTCAAGTTAGCTGTTTGTGCGCAGTTTATGCGCTTGCCAAAAGTAGGGTCTTGCATAAAACCGACTTAGGCTGTTAGTACACTCAATTTTGGAAATACCAAGAGCTATGACTTGCAGTATTTATTGGTGTTCATAACAATACAGGGTTTGAAAAAATTATGTACTTACAGTAGCACAGGAGACTGTTACCTTCAATCAATTTTTCCCATAAAAAAAAAGAAAAATAAATGATGTGAAATTTTTTGTTATTTTTATTTGACTGTAAATGTCGAAAATTACCGAATGAGTTGATGTACTCTAAAGGATCTGAGGACCAGAAAACGCTAGAGTGATTGAGTAGACGACGGGAAGACAGTTGACCTTGAAATGCGGCGTCTTTCTGCCGTAGAAGGTCCATTTGGCGTTGCGGTATACGACTGCTCCCTCCGGGTGTTTTGAGGCATATCATGTAACAGCGACTGCATGGATTCACGTAAGTTCATCCCCCCCCCCCCCCCCCTTGATATTAAAACCTGCTTGAGTGGTAAACACGAAACCAAACACGAACGCCATAGCATTGAGGGAATTTTGTTTCCAAGTCGGCTTCCCTCTATACAATGGCAGTGAAGTGGCTTTCTTTGTCACCTCTCCAAAAGCGGACTTCACGCGTGTGGGTCATCAGCACGAGCCATATTCAAGGTAACCTAGCGTCTCTCGAGCATTACAACTTCGGTAGTGCAAAATCTAAGCCCAATATTTTCCCATGCTCAGCAGCATTTATCCAGTGCGCCAAGATATACGCGTACTTATTTCTTATGTACACTGAAAATGTGTTTGTCAGCTTTCTTGAGCGGAACACGCGAATATTCGGCCAAATATAATATTCAACTCCACAGTTTACTTTAGGGAGACATTTGAACTTGTAATTATACTTCGTTCCCCCTTACCAATTTGCACTGACGGAAAGGCTTCCGGTACGAGATCGCGGCTTTGTGACGTGCTTCTCGCACAACGAGCTGCTGGCGCGGTAAAGGCACGTTTCAAAGCGAGGAGTGCGGGGAAGCCCGCGCTTGTCACCTTCGTTGCCCTGTACTGGTTGACGGGAAAGAATGGAAGGCATTATTGGAGATTGAATGCACGCGTGCAACTGCTCAGTTTCATTACCGAGTACTTGTCAGCCCCTGTTGGTGGGGAACTTTAGCACATGATACTTTCGCAGAACGATAATGGTAACGCGAACTCGTGCGGCCACTTCGAAGCATGCATTAAAGCCCCCCCCCCCCTTCCCCCCAATCTGCGACCCCAATTTCTTGGGAAACGAAAACATGTGTTTCTTTTTCGCCTCGAAGCCCATTGGAAACTGGTTTAGGCAAACATCACCAGGTGAAAACTTGGGATACGCACGTCGATACCGTCGATTCGCTCGTCTGTTGGTGCGTCCGCGAATTAAACTCGGACACAAAGGGGGTCTGCGCTCGCCCGTAGAAGTCTGGCTCCGCCCCGCGTCCTCCCCGTCGATTACGGCGAAGGCGGAGATTAGGGGGTAGAGTTAAGTGTTCGCGCCCCCGACTCGCCGCAGAGGTTGCCGTCCCGGCGATCGAATGCGTTCGCCATTCGCACGACGATGGTGGTGAGAGCACGGCGCACTCTGGCGCTCGTATATAGGGTATCTGGAAGGGACGCACCTCCGAGGTTGATCTTGGCGCCGCGTTGGAAGCGCGTGCACCGAAAAAGAAGTCGAGCGCTGCGCCGGAGACTAAGCCTTTTTCTCTCTCTCTCTCAACGTTTTATTGTTTTCCGGCGAGGGCGGCCGGGCGTTCACGAAGTCGCGCAGAACACGTGGCTCGGAATTACGACAGCCGCGGAATTACAGAGACGGCGCGTATCTTCGCTATTAATGGCTGGGTAATTTGAATTCCGAGAACGAGCTGATGCTGGCTTCACCGACGCGGGATTCCTGCGTGCATTTCAGGAATGCCATTCAGTGGTGGATATTTGGAGTACGCCATATTTTTCACTTATTCTTGAAGAGACCATAAAACGATGCTCAGTTCAAGTTTTAATACCTGCGTATGACTTGGTGGGTCAAATGAAAACGAGCTACACGAGGGAAAGAGACTGATTGTAACTGCGGCATTTTCAAAATTACAGTGAACTATTTTTGTCATTCTGTCCTTCGCAAGTTTTTTTGTTTTGTTTTTTGGTCTCGTGATAAGTCCGTAGTTTTTGAGCACATTAGCCAAATGAAGCTCACAAATCGAGGATTTTCAAACTGGTGCGGGCCACCTCTCATACAGCTCCAAAAGCTTGAACATTTTGGGTTCAAGACTGCAAAACGGTTGCAAAACGAGGCTTCACGGTGCATGGAAGACTCTTCAAAAGCTTAGAAAATCGACCCACCGCTTGAAACAATGCATGCCGTAGGTCCCGCACTGGTCGCTCGGCTGCCATGGTGAGCTACCTGGGTTACTTCTCCCTACGGCAGCTATTCAAACTTCTATCTTCCAGGTACACAGCTTGATTAAAGAAAATAAAAAAAACCTTGGCTTTCCTTTTTCCGAAAAATTAATTATTGCAGTCATAGGTGACACAATGCGCTGGCAATGGAAGGAACAAAGCTACCCACGATGCAGTTCTTGCTTTCGCAGTGTCACGAAGGTTCGGTAGTTGGTGTTAAATTATGATGGTAAGAGAACCAAACACCAGACCAAATCAAATTTCAGCAATTTGTAATCATAAAAAAGAAGCTAATCATACAACATAAAATAAAACGAAGAAAAACAAAATATTTACCGCAGAAGTTGCAGCGTTCAGTTCGGTCTCTTCCGGCGGAGGTGTTCCTGTCTACACATCAGCCTTCGGTTTTCTGTTTTCCGGGAGAGAATGAAGGTTGAAGGCTCACGATGCAACGTCGGGTGGCCATGGGACTTTAGTTCGGATGGAGCTCGAATTGACGGGCGGCTGTGTCGGCGACTCTGGCTTTCCCCGAACGGAGGTCTTTCTGGTCCGCTGGCTTGGAGACTCTGACTTGGTCCGGCGGGTTCGCGGTTGCCAGCGACGTGCAACCCAGTCCTGGTACGGGCCGTTTACACGAGCGCCCTGGCCTGGCTATCGGTCGCTGGCTGCCTCTCCCGGAATCTCTCGCGCCGTTCTTTTCGTGCTTCTTGCGTAGTCTTCTTTTTTGTCTACTCAGCGTGAACATCATCACACGCAGCATCATATGCAAGCATATGTAAGCCTAGTATGTTTGAAGAGTTTCAACACTTCGGGACCTTGGAGTGTACTTTGAAGCTACTCTTTCGTTTGGCTGCCATGTCACCTACATTGTCTCTTTTGCACTTAGATTACTGGGAATGATTACTCGGTTAACTAGAAAGTTTGTGAACGGTGCTTGTTTCCTTCGTTTATTCTATTCTATTATCAGATCTAGACTAGATTTTGGCTTGGTAGTGTGGAATTCGCTCACTCTGCATGATGCAACCAAAATAGAGTCGGTTCAAAGACGCTTAATGCGTATAATCTATGACAATTACATTGACCGAAGACATTTTTACAACTATGTACTCCTGCTTGATACATTTTGCCTATAGTGTCTATCCCTCAGAAGGTTTTCGTGAGATGTTGCCTTTTTACATAGAATAGTTCACGGGGGCATTGCCTCATCACTTTTATGCACAGTGAATTTGAACCTACCGGCTCGCTGCAATAGGAGGGTTCTCACTTTTTATCCCTACATTTAACACATGATATCACTAACAACAAGAATGCGGATATCTGTAAACAATATTGGTCATGAACATTTTGATATTTTTTATGACTATGGAAATCTCAATAGACAATTAGATGAGATTATTTTTCGACGTTAGCAATGCACTGTCCTGTTTCGTTGTATGCTAGTTTTATCGTTATATGCATTTTTAAATAAGCATAGTTGAGCACGTTTAACAGCTGTACATCCTTTTTACTGTGCCAAATTGCAGACTATACTTCGTTTCAGCTTGGGTCCAGACGCAGCCGATGCTACGAGCGCGAGCTCCGGGCTTCCAGCGTCTCCTGCCAAGCACGCGCGCTCGTGCAGTACAGGCACTGTTCAGGTCCACACGCTCGTGCTTGTTGCATCGGCTGCGTCTGGACCCAAGCTGAAACGCAAGTATACAAAGGGTGGCATCACCCTAAACAGAAGGACATTGAGGCACCCTGTTGCAGACCATTATTGGTTGTTTATTGACTTGATGATGATGATGATTATGATTATTATTATGGTGATGAAGCCTAGGGATGGCGGCACGCCCATTTGCTTTCAACCAAACAGGGGGCGCTAGAATTTTTTGACGGAAGCGTAACAGACTCTTTGCAAATAATCAATTAGATATGAGCGCTGCGTTAGTCGGACTGGGCTTGATAACAATTAGTTCGATTCCGAATATTCGGGTTGATGTTCGCGGCGACCTAGGGATGTGACAAACATCGAAGAACTATTAATAACGTCGAATTCGTTTTCGGTGCACGCTTCCAACGCGTCGCCTAACTATTAGAAACGTTGGTATCTCGAGCCGGTAAAATAATGCCCGACAGACTGTTCTGGCCCCGAGCCAGATGAGCGGGCACTCAAATTGCTTTTGGGGCACGATCTCTCGCGACACGCCTAACTGCTCGTGTTGCTGGTGAGTCAGAAAAAACCAATCTGAGGTTTGATTTTTTTTTTTTTTTACTGTTAACGCTTTGAAATGAAAACTGTTTCCCGTTGTGGGTTATTTGAATACTCATAACTTATTGGGGCACTACACTATAAAAATGCCGGCGCGTCTACTTACCCACAAAACACTCGAAGAGCCAATCATTGCGATCTACGAAATCAGCTCAGCGAATAATGAGGCGGATCATCCATTTAGACCTAAAAATGAAGCCCGCGCTGTGGCATTACGCAATGCAAGCATGCCGCTTTGCATTGCGTAATGCCACAGCGAAGGCTTCATTTTTAGGTCTAAATGGATGTTCCGCCTCATCATTCGCTGAGCTGACTTCGTAAATAGCAGAGATTGGCTCTTTGAGTGTTTTACGGGTAAGTAGACGCGCAGGGATTTCTTAAAGTGTATTTACTAAAGACTGAAAAAGAAATATATTTCATGGTCTCTTTAAATTCTGCAACAAATGACACAGAACATTTTATACGAACATTTGATCTGGCTAACAAATTCTTTTTTTTATTCAATGAGCGTTGCACCTTATTAATTCATGTCGTAGCTTGTTGGAACTTGTATGGGCCATCCTATAGCTGCAAGGCTCAAAAGTAGCAGCATGTCTGTGGTATCTTAGTGTTCTTACCCACCAAGCCAAACTGACGGTTTAAGTATAGAAAACAACAACAACTAAGAACTGCAGCGTGTGCTTAAAGGGGTGATGCAAAAATTTTTGCACTTTCAGACAATGCATGTTAGGATTATTCCTTGACATTTATAAATTATAACCTATGAAACACGCTTTGTTGTTTTTTCTCCACACAATAACAATAGCAGAAAAAAAGATCTGAAAAAAAAAAATGAACACCGTTTACCCCCTCAACTCGCAGCCAGAAAAAGCGACCACGTGATGTGGAGCCGATTAGATGCGGCCAATGTTTTTAACATAGCCACGCGCTTGGGTTGGCAGAGCACAGGGTGCGCGCTGAGTTCCACGCATTCTTAAGATTCGGCTATTCCCGTCATCCCAGCGATTGGGCACGAGCCACTACCCGAATGCATGTCGAGGCAATTGATCGTCACGAGCCAAAATCGAATGCCCACTCAGTGGTCGTGTCCAGTGTATGAGCCGCATTTGAATACCGTCACAACGGGAATCGCAAAGCTTGATGACGCACTCCCGAGAATCGCATTGTTGGCGTTGTCCTCGCAGCTTCGTCACCAAGTTTTGCGAAGGAGAGACTTAAAGAAAAGGTCCGCTTTTATCCTTGGAACTCCACCGCGACGAAAACGCTTCTTGGTCAGTGGCGTGGCGTTCGAGTATTCTTGGGTCCCACTTGTGCCAGTAATCTGGTGTCAAGTGAGAAGCATTCCTTCTCAATACCGTTGCACGGCTCCTTCAAGTTATTTATCTCACGCTACCGATACTGGCTGTTGGGCAAAGTAGGACGAGCCACAGGCGCGCTGCCATATTTGAGAACGGCCGCCTCACATTTTCGATAGATGAACGGACTTACTCGGGACATTAGGAGGGCTCATTAACCTACCTTTCTATCGGGGACCAATGTTCGTAAAGTTAACTAGTTACAGTTGATAAGGGTTCATCGCGAACAACTCTCGAAGTCGCGCCGTCCGTGTGGCCTCGGCATGTTACGCGGTTTTACGAACGACTCGAACGCCATCTGGTTTTGGCATATGCACACTGCGTCGCCGTGTCAAGTTGGAACGTTGACGACTTTTGTTTCGGAATACAATGAGCCTCGCGCGAGTCGGTTCGACTAGGTGACCCTCTCGAGTGGCCCCCGCGGAAGCCGAGGTCAATATAATGAGCTTCCCGCGGAGCGACCATGCACTCGCGCGGGATGATTGGGGAGAACCTGCGCCCCGCTGCAACGTAGCAGGGCGCGCGAGAGTGCTCCGCAATGGGAGTTCGCGGCGCGCGGAACTTGCTTTACGAGTCGCGATTCTTACCGGGCATCACGTGGGCTTCCACCGTTGTTGTGCGCGCGTCTCGTCTGATTGCGTGCGAATACAACGAGACTGGGAGCGTGACTTACGTCCGTTTTTCGGCGCGTACTTATTCGCTGCCTCTGAATTCAGCGTTACGTTCGCTTTCTTCTCGTCTCAATTGACTCTTCGGTGGAGTGCCATTATGTTCTCGAGTTAATTAGGTACACTACAATGAGATTGAGTGACGCCGAATGCTTGCATTTGGAAGGCTCCACGTTTCGCTCAGTAAAAATGGAAGGCGAAGAATATTTTAGCATTACGTGCTCCGATACTAAGAGATTGATAAATTATTTGATCGCGCGCGAGCATTTGTAATAGCCGTGCGCCGGTGCGCCGTTGTCGGCGCACGTCCTGGAGCGGTTGCGGACGACAGACGGACAGTAAGTAACGTGCGCGACGGCGTCGGGGGTGTACGACGTTATCGTTTTCTCGTCGGGTTCGCTCACGTCCATCGACCCAAAATGTCGGCTCTGTGATTGGTCAAGAGGGCACATGGAGGGCTGGTTGAAGGAAGGATCCAAGCGTGGCGCGGGTCATCACCTAACTCTATCACGTTTTGAGACGACCAAAATGGCGCTTTGAAGTGAAAGAGTTCAATCCCCGTTAGATCGCGAGGCGGAGTTTAACTCTTGTCCTCAAACTAGGACCCCAGACAAGAATGAAATGTTAAAAGGGAAGAAACTTGCGGCGAAACATTTATCTTTTCTCGTAGTGCAAAAAGCGCGCGAGTTTCGAGAGTTTTTTTTCTTTTTTTTACTCAGGCCCTCGTACGAAGTTTTGTTGCGAAAATTTCACCAGAGAGACGAAAAACGCGCAGAAGCAACACGACCCATATCGCTGCTTGCTTCGTCGTAAGTCTCCCATCAAAAAAAGGTGGTCGAAATGCAGTTCTCAGGGCCGGCGAAACGACGTGGGTGGCGGTGGCGGGATCTCGCCGCGGTTCAGCTGTGGCTCCCAAAGCCGGACGTGGCGGCGCTGGCAGCAGCGGCGGCCGACGGTCCGGCGTTCCCGTCGGACGCCGTTTTGCGGCCTCTGCCGTAACTGTATAACCTGGCCCAGATAAATTGCATTGGGCTGCGCCGGGCGCAAAGGGGATACGACGAGAAGAAAGCGGCCGGAGAGAGAGAGGGAGACATTACCCCTGGCTCCGTTGCGGGGGTGAGAAAGTTCCTCCGCCCCGAATTTAGTTGAGTGGCATTTCGTTAGTATTCAGCGGAGGGGGTCCCTTCGCGGTACCGTATAAATAATCTCCGAGTATGCGCCGCACGAAATGTTTTCGATGGATGCCTCGTATTACACACAGATGACGCCTGCTGTCTACCTCTTTCCTTGGCCATTTTTTTTTCTTTTTTTGCTCGGTTACTTGTTCACATTATTTTTTCGAGGTGATGTTTGTACGATTGTTTGTTAACCTCGTGCCTACGCCGAAGCGACGCGAAGGGTACGTGCGAGCGGTGTCTGCAAGCATACCAGATGCACCCCTTCGCTTGTCATAACAGTGCAACTCAAAGCTGCAGATTGTTGCTTTCCCCTTCCCTCCCCCCTCCCTCGAAAGAAAAAAAGAAAAAGAAAAAAGAGACCGACTTTTTTACGGTTTTCGATTTGCGTGCCTTCTCGTCTGCTTTGCTGCTGTTAAAACAAGGCACTGCTGCGGTGCGCACTGGAGATTTCCATGCTACCGGATTCTGCACTGTCTTCGCACAGGACCAGGCAATGCCGTGTCTGAAAAAACGTGAATGGAATAATGCCCCAGCTTATGTTGGTTTGTTAGCATATGGCTTGTCTCGTTTCCACGTGGATGATACGAGCGGTTCAGTGACTTTGCGCGAACTTATCCGCCTACACCAGAAAGACAAACGCTTGCCTGGACGGTGAATTTATAAAAAATGGTCTTAAACGAGGCACTAACATCACTTGACAGTTCGTCGCACTGAAGGTACAGGTAAACGCACCACAGGGGAAAAAAGAAAAAAGAAAAGAGAGGCAAAGGTTGAACTTGTCATTGAGCCCTCACTGCCATTCCGAAATTAAGAAACCGTTATTAACTCAGCTGTTTTGTCAGAATAAAGTTAAGAGAAAATCTTATGCCAAAGGTAATAGGGCGTTCTGCGATTTGGCATGTCCCATCAAGTACAGCATGTGCGTTCAAGCTCGGACGACGTTAAAAATGTAGGCATCGCCAGTGCAAGGAATAAGCGATTGTTTGACTTGCATTGACTCTTTTTATTTCTAGTGCGTACATTTCAAAGGGCCCTCCCGGCAAACCTGATCCCCGTTAAAGAAAGAAGAGGCATGGGTTAGTGGCTGCCTTTTTGTGTGGTTTACACACAAAGAAATGCTTGCGCGTCTATTTACCCGCAAAACACTCAAAGAGCCAATCATTGCGATCTAAGAAATCAGCTCATCGAATGATGAGGCGGAACGTCTGTTTAGACCTCAAAATGAAGTCTGCGCTGTGGCATTACGCAATGCAAGCATGACGCTTTGCATTGCGTATATGCCACAGCGTAGTTTTAATTTTTTGGTCTAAACGGATGTTCCGTCTCATCATTCGCTGAGCTGATTTCCTAGATCGCAATGATTGGCTCTTTGAGTGTGTTGCGGGTGAATAGACGCGCAGGATATTTCGTAGAGTGTACTTCTTTCATGTTAGTTTCTTTGTCCAATATCTTCCATAACTTTTTAACTGTTTGAGCGAGACTCATTGAGTTCTTCCGCCTTGCAGCGGCCATTCCCCGTCTTCGGTACAAGCGAAGCATTCTGGCGAACTCATTTCCACTTGAAAAGAAACCTTCTGGAAACTGCAGGATGCCGACCGACGTTTTGCTAAGAGACTTAACTTCCTGAGGTTAAGACTCTTAGCAAAACGGTCGGCTGCCACTCGGAGACTTTCAAGAGGTTCCTTTTCAAATTCTTCTACAAGCCACCATTCCGTTCCTTTTTTGTTTGTACTAACTTTTCACCTGCACTTTCACGAGACCTTTGGCCGGAGTTCCCGAGCACATACGGGCACGACGCCACAACGAAAATAAACAGTGAACAGACAGTGCGCGAAGAAGTAAAGCAACAAAGAAAGGCCCGAATACCCAGTTTGGAGATTCGAATAGAGACACTCATACGTTAAATCCGCATTGTGTTTTTTTCTTTCTTTTCGCTTGCTGCCGGGTGAAGGGCATTATTTATGTCTAAGAAATCCCTGGTAATAAAACAAAATCTCGGGTTTCAGCCAAGCATGCATACAACAGAAACGTAAGAAAAAAAAAAAAAACTTCATGGTGGCAAAGTCGAAAATCTGGATTTAAAATTCGTGGCGTGCGTTAGCATTCAGCCATAGTCTTCATTAAAAAAAACAAAGAAAAACTTGCGTGTTACCTTCTTTTTTTCTGGCTGCGATGATACGTGGCGTTTTGAAAATCGATTATCAAGAAGCTGCTGGTCTCTCATTTTCTTTCCTCGTGGCTCGACCCAACCGCTTCCGGGTCAGTCGGCGAAGGCAACTAATGGTCGTGGGTCACCAGGCAAAGGGGTTCTCGGCCTAACCTCCAGACACTTTAACAAAGGCAATCGGTCCACAACGCTTTACCGGAACGACATTAATCATCTCTGAGCATTGGGACGGTATATGCTAACCGGTGTGACTGGCCTTACAATGGATGCGTCTCATCGATCATGAGGGATAATGTGAATACGCGCTTACTGCTCTTTCGGAAAGAAAGCCGACGTGGCTCCGCGTTCTAATGCGACCTTATGGCCTGACTAGCTTACCGACGCCTACAAAAAGCAACAACAAAAATGGGAAAAAAAAGAAGCGAGTGAACACCATATATGTTCATCGTGCTTGGAATAACGCGTGCCTCGTTTGATTTCAGTGAGTCTTGTTTCACGTCAAGTGACGGATGAAGTAAGAAGAAATAATGAAAAAAGGAAGCTGTCCTTGTGGTATGACTGTTCGAGGTATAGTACGATCTGTGTAACCAGCGGCGAATGTTCTTTTAAATAAGTTTGTTACAAATCAGCTACAAGAGCGGGTTACAAGGGTGTGCTTATGAAATTAGTTAGTTACGCCACCTAATCTTGAAGCTGTTTCATTTTGCTGAGTACAATTGCTGCAACACTGCGGGCGCGAAGCAGAGCTCGTTACCCTGCTTCCTGTTCTTAGCGTAATTTCAGTGGCAATTTTTTAAAGTGCTCTGTAATACAGTTTACAAATTTACTGATTAAAAAGGGCCATCAAACGAATTTGTATGGTCGTGGGTTCGAATTTCGCTACCTGCATATTGTTTAGTGGGGTCAAAGAAAACTAGCACATGAGGGTGAAATTTCGACAGTAACGATAAACTATTCTTTCTTCTCTCCTTCGCAAAGCATTTCGGCATTTTATATTAACGTGCCCAAGCGCTCAAACGTGTCAACCGAATCCAGCTCACAATGTCGGGCGAATATTTGGGTTCACGTTCATTGCCAATTAGTGCAGCGACGAAAATAGCAGAATTGGAAAGATATCCGTGTATAGTGCCCGATACAGGCGTCGCTGGCTCATGTGCCTGACTATGGCGACAGTGCGCGCAGTACAAGCCGCCAAAAGAACGCCTGGCAGCTTGTTATACCGACAAGCCACCGAATCCTAGGCGCTTCTGGCCAGGGTGTCGAACCGGAACCGAACCGAACCGAAAACCGGAACCGAACCGGTATTTTTTCCGGAACTGAACCCGAACCTAAACCGTTATATTGTTATCGCGATGAACCCGAACCGGAACTGAACCGGAAAAAAACAACGGTTACCGGCTCATGTCAAAACGGTTCGGCCACGCGCTGTTGACAATGAATGTGCTATCAATGCCATTTGTTTTTTAAGTGCCGTCAACTGACACACACCTCGCTTACATATTTTTCTTCTCCACTCAGTCTTAGGAATATAAACGCTGCATCCATGAATCTTGACAAACGCTGCATCCATGAATCTTGACATAGGAATGTGGAGTTTGATAATGTTTGAGGGAGAGAAAGAAATTTTATTTACAGTTGAAATGAGCATTCATGAATTATATCTGCTCTTCGCTGCCCCAACCACCGGTCAGAGTATATCGAGCTATGAAGTGTCAAGATTTACATGCCGTATTTTTTCGTACCGGAAACTCGATAAATGCGGGGAAAAAAGCAGGGATACAAACCCTATAGTCGCTCGCGGAGAAGCGAAGCTGCGCGCACTTTCGAATTTGACAAAGGATCTGCCGAGCTTCTGTTGCTTCCGTCGCCTGCCCAGCGTAGTCATGGGACTCAAGCGGGCGCGTGCGCTCAAACCAACGCCCAGCAGACGCTGGAGTTAGCGCCCGTGACAGACAGCCCTGTCATCAGACAGTCGTTGTTTGCCGCTTGCATTGGCTACAGGCTTTTATAAACGTTATGCACTACTAGTTTCGACGATGTATCCCGTTTCGTATGTGCTGATTTCAGATGTTTTATTTGTAATTTATTTTGATGTTGCAATTTGTCATTTATAATTTCCGAACCGGTTCGCGAACCGGTTCAGCGCCCCGAACCGGTTCGCGGATCGAATTAATCGAACCGGAACTGAACCGGAACAAAATAAATTTACCTGAACCTGAACCGTAACCGAACCCGTATTTTTTTCGGTTCGACACACTGCTTCTGACGCACTAGTTGTCCTACTCACGTGATCACGTACTCGTTTCGCCGGTGAGACGAGAACAAAAACCGACTCGAGTGTTCTTTACTTTCTCCTTTAAAGATTAGCGCACTAAAACACGTGCGGATTCCTGTTCCGAGTTTCATAAACATTCGGGATGTAGAAAGTATAAAGCGCGAAACCCATGTACGACGAAACCGTCCGATCCGACGTCCGATCAGGCAATACGACGGTCGGAGGCGAGGGTTTTCAACGCTCTGCGGCGCTACGAAAACCCTCGCCCCCGAAGGTCATTCCGGCAGTTCGCACGTCGGATCGGTCTGTTTCGTCGTACATATGTTTCGCGCTTAAAACAAGAACCAAGATAAAGTGAGACAACAAAAGGCGCTCGCAACTGCTGTTTATTCCTGCGATTTGAGGTTTCTTATATTGCTTTGGCCCTTGTTGGTTTCGGCGCTTTCATTCTTTTCAAAATATAAACCAACTAGCCCAATTAACCACATCGCTGCAGTACGTACATTCAGGATTTTTTGGTGAAGGTTAAAACATCTTTTGTGGTCCTATAAGGCTGCGGCTCTTTGGCGGCTTTGGTTCAGACAAATCTTTAAACAGACCTTTTCAAGCGTAAATACTCATCGGAGATAACGTCACCATATATAGCAAACTTGTAATTTATTGCTCAGTGACCTATGTTATAAGATTATTTATGAAAAAAAAAATAAAAAAGCTGAGCTGTTTTTTTGTGTGTTGTACCTGAGCTAAAAAAAACACGAACCGTGTTTTAAAATGCATGTTTAAACGGAGGAAAATGGGATACTAAATAAGAAAACAAACAAAACATTGAGTGTCAATAAAATGAAATGGGTGTCGCAGCTCCAAAACTGTGAACTTAATTAAAGTGTTGCGCGCGTTTCCGCTCTGAAAGGATCGGGTTCTTTTCATAGGAATACTGCGGACCACGAGATGTGCCTCGAGTTATTGAGTTTGCCTTTTCCTGGAAGTTTGTACCAACACGCTGTGTGAAAAAACTGCCACAAGAAAAAAAAAAGGAAGCAAAAAGTAGTGTCTAGAGTCTGTTTTATCTTCCTAACGCCACTAACAAAATTCCAGAAAAGGCTAGGAGCTAATTTTGACGCGGAACTCGAGAATCTAAGGAGAGTTGTTCCGTCGACTGTCGCCATGGCCGCAGACAACTCATGGGATAAAAGTCACTCCCACGCTGTTGATCCGCCATTTTATTTGACACTTTTTGCCCGGTAGCGCTCATGGCGTGCAGGCAAGGAATGCGTCGATGGATGGTTGCTTTCTATCAGTACAAGCTCGGAAGTACACGGCCACAGCATTGTGGACTAGATAACGTTATTGAATACTGACAACGCACGACTGTGAGCACAGCGTTATGAATGGCCCTTATTTGGATGCAAAAGGACACGCAGAGCGCGTGGAAACACCCAAGTCTCGTACTCGTAATAATTCCCGCCTCAAGCAGAGAGACATCTAGGGGGTAGTCACTGAACGCCAGCCATATTTGAGGGCGATGATTAGAGCGCATGCTCAGAGCGAGCTCATATCTCTGCGAAGACCGGCAATCTTGTTGGTGCAGAATGCAGGCTGCAAAAGAGCTGCGGAAGCTCGCCGTCAGCACGCGCTCAGCAGCCGCGCACACAGCTATGGCCACCAGTGAAGACTCCCTAGTGACGATGCCAGAGGAGCCCTGCCTGCAATCGTGTGCATTGTCCTCCATAGAAAAAAAGTATAACGGGAAATGATTGGAAATGTGAATAAAGGGACGGGCATGGTTCAAAAGATTAGTTCATTCAGAAGGGAATTTCCGGCGTTAGGGCACCGACAGTTAGAATGATGATCATGGCTTGCTGAGAGCGCAGATCCGGGTTTGCACGCCGTCAACTCGCACCTCAAGAGTCTTGGAGCCTGCTGCTATTTTTCCCACAACATGCTGCGTTAAACATTTTCATATGACGAAACTGCCTCTGCATAATTGCGTCGCCTTGACCGAAATTGATCGAGAAACTATATATATATATAATCATGTAAAAAAAAAAAAAAAGAAAGACGGAAAAGCCACGTAGCTGCCACGGTGCTACGACCGGTTGCCTGGGTGGCAGCCTGCGTTTTGAGCTCGTTCCCAAGTGGGCAGACGAAGAGGTGAGGCCCAGGGGTGCGAAAAGGAAGTGTCCGGCCGCTTGGAAATCTTTCGAATCGAAATCACTCGGCAAAGTGGCCAGTGGGTCCCGCTCTCCCAACTTGCGTTTCATCTTCGGGGGGCAGCGGTGCGCCAGATTAATGACGGCGGTCCTGCGAAGCGCTTTGCTTTTCTCTTCGATTCCCGGTCTGCAGTGGCGTAGAGGCGGAAGCAATTTATCCGAGTGTACGGTAGAGTTTTCTTTTGGTACAGCTTGGCCCCAGCTCCTTTGAGCCTCCGAGGCTTATTCCACGTATCGATCCGCTTAACAGCCTGTCACACACGCTGCGGCCCCCCCGAAAAATAAGCCGCCCCCGCCGCGTGCATTGTTTCTGGCCGCTGCCCAGCCGCCTCCATCGCTAAGCAAGCCCGGCTCATTTGTCTCCCCGCGACATATTTTTAATTGTTGTCTTATCGATTTCATTATGCGCCTCGTGAGTATGCCCGTAAGTAGCGTGCTGTCGGGACGGTGCAAAGGGCCACGTCGAGGCGTCTTTCCCGCGCCCCCACTTTCCCAGCCTGTTCGATTCGCTACAAGGAGCCAATTAATTAATTAGTGGCAGGAACATGCCCCCCCCCCTCCCTTCCCCCTTCCTGCTTTGTGTGTGCCTGTCGGGCTGTCAGTCGCTTGCCGGTGAAGAGAAGAAAACAGAAAAAAGGCGCTGCTGTGTGTGGCGCTAGGTTTTGGCTTGTGACTTGGTTTTTTTCGATCGGTGGTACTGAAGGTTAAAACTAGAACATAGCTTGGAGCAAAAGGGCGCGCATCGTTCCGGGAGAACAGTTTCTTTGCACCGATACAACATGATGCAGTCTCCTGTTTTTGACGCTGGAGCTAAGGTGTAGGCAAGGAGTTGGACTTTGCCGGGTCCACGAATCTTGTCTAGAAGGCCTGCGGTGCCGCATACCTGACTGGGATGAAAGGTTATAAGTGATTAATGTCATCTGCTTTAGCCTCTATATAGGATTCCGTGTTTTCAGAGTTTATTTCTCGTGAAATTCGGAGGATTGTTTTCGGAGTTTATTTTTCCCTAGGGATTCGGGGTGTATCGGAGTTTATATTCGTTAGATTCCCAATTCCTTGAAATTCGGAGTTTATTCTACTGCGCAAAATTTAAAAATTTGAGAATATAATAAATAAGGTCCGGGTGCCATGACCCGTTGTCCCGAAGGAACCTCGACGTGCTAAAAAAAAAAAAAACCCTTTTTGTCACGGTAGTTCTAAATTTCAAAGGAAACTGAAGTGGAATCTCCTCAGGACCACTGATTTTGTGCTCTTATAAAGTTCAGTTGTAAAACTTTCTATTTGTTTGCTGTTTATTTTGTCGCTGTGACCTCGAAATTCAGAGTTTTTCGGATAAATCCAAATTGACAAAAATTTTCCGGCGAGTGTTTTTCGGAATTATCCGAAAACACGAAACCCTACCTATATTATTACTTCTACAGGGTGTTCCCCCCAAAACTTACAGGTTTTGTTTTCGCCGCACCAATACACTACGCACCGCCATTAGCTCGATCTCTACCCAGGTATAGAGCTAGATGTCCAAACCATGACGCCAAAGTTTCGGCCCTAACCCTTCTTATTCAAAAGTTATAAGTGACTTTCTAAAATTCTCATTGGGATAACGGCGGCCGATTGAGCTCTCGAATACACGAAGCTCTAGCCTCTATGGCGCCACTTACCGGAGACAGGCGAAAATGGGGCCCCATTTTCTCATTAAAAATTTTAGAAAGTCAGTTATAAATTTTGAATAAAATATGAGCTAGTGTTGAAACTTAGGCATCTCGTTCGGACCTGTATAGTGCTATATATGGGCGGAAAAGAGCGTTTGGCGGTGCATTTTTTTATTTTTGCAATAAAAAAACCCAGAACAATGCACATTGTTTTTTTTTCTTTTTTTTTTGGGGGGGGGGGTGGTATTACATATTTTATCACATGTCACTGTTGAACCAATATTTCGCGCGTGAGAGTACGATTAAACCGTGATATCATAAATTTATCACTTAGTTTTCGGAAGCTTTTTTTTTTTTCACGACCTTCTTCATTGCTTTTTGCGTATTCTTCGGTAAATCGGCGAAAAATAAGCTTTTTAACGTGACGTTATATATTTCAAATCATTGAAAAGATTTCATAAACTATCCAAGGGAAACATATGACTTCTATTTCTTGCGCAGATGCGATTCATCTCTCTTTATTTTAGGTCTGCGATGGCCGCATTTTTTTATTTAAGCTTTTAGTTTTTTTTTATTACCTGTGAACGAAGAGATGAGAGAGTGATCCTTAGATTGATTGCGTTCAAGTCCCCTGACTTTAATGTAAAAAAGTCAATAATCAGTCTCTCCCCTCTTCGTTCACAATATCACTACGTCTGGACTTGTCAATGTTACCTCACTCCCCATATTTATTGCCTCCAAGGTACTCTTTATAGCGCTCAACACGTGGACTAAATTGATAAGTACATACAAAAATGGAAAAAGAAAAACTATAATTTTTGTTTTCTTTCGTATGTGAAATACGCATTCTAGACACATGATATCTGTTTGAAGGAGACGCGCGCGCGCACACACACACACACACACACACACACACATCGCACGCACGCACACGCGCGGGAACGCGTATACAGCTATAAAAGAAGGCACACATTTATGAAGATAATGCAGAGTTATCGATTAAACCCTTTCTGGACTAGAGTAAATTTGATCACGAGGTGAAAGTCAAAGACACATTCCAAAAGTCCGCGCCATCGCCTGTCCGCCATGGCTTGATCACGTGATCATGCATTGGACACCAGTGCTGCGTCACGTTGCTTGATCACGCGTCCAAGCAATGGCGACCACCAATGTTGCTTGACGGACTTTCGAAAACACTCTATGGTGCCCCTGTTTTATGGACAATTCTAAGGCCTTCAGAACGAATACCTTTAGAGAATCGGTCAATCGACTCGTGATCTCCACCACACCGCCCTCTCGGCATAAGTTGACTCGCCGGGTCTCAGAAGGCCTTAGTTCCGAAGGCCTTTGAATTGCCGGTGAAACAGGGCTATACAGTTGCCTTAATTAGACTTCCGGCTTTCGCGTTTAGGTTTTCTTGGAGCTTTCAAAGTCCACAATATATTCCTGTTTTGAAAGAAATCGAGAAGTGTAACGGCTTTCAAATCTAAGTTTTAATTGGGCTTCTCTGCCCCAATTAAGGCTCCAGTTAAAATGAGATCCAAAACCAAACTTACCTTATGGTGTTCGAACCTATTTATTTTTAGATCTCCAAGTCAAAAAGAAAGTTTTATTAAAGGTCGGCAGCCTTTCTATTTGCATTGGGAGTTGGCTCGAGAGAAACTAACGACGAGTGCGTATGCACGAAAATGGATACTGAATAAATAAACAGCGGGAGGAAAATATTCGTAGCCGCGACGTTTCCCCGTACGTACCGCTTCGGTTTTTATTTCGAGAAATTCGTTTTTCGAGTTCACGGGAGGTAAACGAGTTTCTTTTTTTTTTTTAGTATTTTATCTCTGTGAACATGCACTTTTGCAGTACAAATACCGCGTCCGGCTCTATCAACTACGCAGATATTCAGTGGTGTTTTGTGTGAGTAGACCTTGACTTCTTTCATGAATTGTATGTACAACGCGTAAAAAAAAACAAAGTACAGCGTTTTTTTCACCGCGAAAATAAACTACCATCTCACAACGCTCATTCTCGACCCGACGTAGCTCTATGAATTTCGGTAGAGCTCCATGTATTAGAGAGATCTCTGCCGGCCGCCATTTTCTCATTGAAAAGCAAAAAAAAAAAAAAAAAACAATAATAAAAACGCATAACTTTTGAAGTACATAACGGTTGGCGCTGAAATTTTGGCCTCTGGTACGAACCTGTAGCGCTACCTTTGGACGGAGAATGAGCGTTTGGCAATGCGTAATTTACTTTAAAAAAAAAGTTTTTTTTCTCTGTCTTTTTTTTGGGGGGGGGGGGGGGCAGAGTACTTTATTTTAGTCAGTACTCTTTAGATGCATTATGTATCATTATGCCGATTATGCAAAAAAAGCAGAACATCATGAGAAGACGAAAAGAAGTCGTGTGACCTTCTACGACCTCTCTTCATCTTCCCGTGGTGTTCTGCCATTCTTGAAGCGCGAGTGCCGCTCAAAACACTTCGCAGGACTCACTGCTAGTTTTTCGTAAGCCTGCCAATTCATTTCAAGGTCTCTGTTCCAGATTTGCCGAGTTTACTTCAGAAGTGACGCTCTCTCTTCGCGCTGGTCTGCAGTCTATGCTTAAATCGCAGAGGTACTTGTGCCCGTGGTCACAAGTCGTCAAACGTGGCTACAAATCTTCACGGAAAGTCGCCCTTCGGCGCATAATGACACGTGAAGGTCCTTGCCTTCGACAGGTGCGCGCGCATTACCGTGCTGCTATCTCTTTTTACGCTAAAAATGTAGTCGCGGAACTTTTAGATCTCACCTCGTATTTGAGGGTGCTGCATGCGCCCCATAATATTTTAACGATATATGAATCTTCGCTTATGTCTAAGCGATATTTGTATTCGTATTCACGTTTTCCGCGCATCTATTTTCCGTTGGCTTCAGTACCCAGAGAGCCGGAAGCTATATGGAATGGAATGAAATGAAACCATATACTTACTCTACTTCTCGTATGGCCCAGGTTCAACATGACCAGTTTTTCGGAGTTGACGTACACTCCAGTGTAAATCGTGAGCTGGGTACGCGGCGGAACATGCAAGTAGAGTTGCGACGGCTCTTCGAGAGCTGCTTGCATGTTCGTGGCGGGTGTGCAGGGGGCAAAAAGACGCACGGCTTCGGTCCCGAACAGATCCGCGCGGAGCCTGACGCCGCTTGCGCTGAGATTTAATGAACGACTGCTCGCAGTTTGAACGCCCCCTTTTTGTGGCGCGAGAGTCCGTCGAAAGTAAGCGCGCGGTGTATACTTGGGACATCATTTATCAACGCCGAAAGATGGGCTTGGGTTTGCGGGCCGGCCACGCTGAGTGCACGCCGCCGCGAGGCGCTGCAGGCTCGAGTGGAGAAGAAGCACGATACGAGCCTGGGCATAAACTCTACGTCACTTCGTATCTCGCTTCTTTTTTTAAAATTTTTTTACGAGGCGTGTTGTGTTGCGTTATTTTGTAGCTGCTCAGAACGAAACTCGTGGAATAATAAAAAAAATGCCGTTAATGTGGTTGTTTAGAAATTACACGTCTTGTGAAAACCGTTTGTATATTTCGGTGTCGGCACGGTGAAAGCAGAGGGAACGAAGCGCTGAACCTGCGTCCTGTAAATAATCTCCGAATCTTGTAGGCCCTGTTGTCGTCTGCCGTTGCATTCGTCTTACGGTCGAGTGTAGACGACACTGCACGTTAGTTGATGACAGCGAAGTGCTGCCTTGATGCTGTCAATAACTACGTCACCGCAACCTTCCCGGCATTCCATGGCAAACTTTGTGGGACATTCCGTGGAATAAAAACGATTTGCAGGAAATATCAAAATTCTAATTGGTAGGCATTCTATGATACCCAGGCAGTTACATTCCTCGGGAATATTACGATATTTTGTCAAGAAGAGCAGGAATCGACAATTTTCTGAATGTGGCCCATAGGATTGAATGCGAAAAAAACAAACAAATAGAGCGGTGGAATAAAAATTGTTCGCATCTAAGAGTTGAGTTATTGCTTATTGATGTTTTATGACTGTCATCTAAAATATTCCCGGGCAACATTGCGATGTTTGTTGATGTTCAGTTGAAATTAGCATCTTAGTGCGTGCGCCGAGGAGTTGATGTCCCAGAAAATTGGGATGACCATGAACGTCGGAATTTTGAAGTCATCAGCCTAAGCTCCTATACGTTGGGCACGTGGACTAAATCACGTCCCGTTGCTCTTTAGAGATGGGAGGCACGAAAAAGTGAGGAGTCTCTCCGCGCGTCAGAGAAGGCACAAAGACGTGGAAGGAGTGATCACATGTGCGACGAAGGTCATGCCCAGCATACGCTTTGGTGGGTAGCAAACGACATCTCGGCCGTGAGTTCTTCGTTTGTTGTAGCGCGCCTAGTAGTTGGTAGTTAACGAAAACAAAGTACCCCCGACCTATTTCACCTCCCCTTTTATGAAGGCTGAATTCCCGTTCGTACAGAACATGAGGATTTTCGAATGCTGCAGAAAAGACGATGTAGCCATTGCTACGACTAGCAGATGACGCCGGAGCTCGGCGAACTGACCAACTTGTTCATATTGATTGGAGGGTGCATTATATAGACACAAAGGCTCCCACCTCTGTCTAGAAAGAATAGAATAGAATAGAATATCTTAGTGACATATACATATACACCAAGTACATTGTTACATAAACATTTGTAGAAAGTACATATTTACAAAGTACCCAATATGGGCTCTACTCAAAGTTTGGAGGCTTGGCGACACTCTACTTCTGTGCAAAAAGTACACGAACTTGCTCGTTGTATAAAACCAGCACTTCACATCAAAATATCCAGTGGGCACTGCAAAAGCACAGGGAACAAAGTGCTGAACGTGCGTACTGTTGTAATCTTGCAAGTTAATTAACCTTGTTTGTACAAGAGCAATAACATATGTCTTATTGGTGTGCATGCACATTTTCGCCTGATTGTTTCCATGTATAAATAACGATTACAGTGAGGCGACATAAAGAAACTCTGGGTGGTGACTGAAATGTTGGAACCACTTTAAGAAGGTCAAAAATGCTATACGGGACAGTGTGGTCGAGGTGAACCGAAGGTTAAAACAGAAAAAGAAAAGTGGGAGCAATTGTGGCGTCCGGATGAAAAGGCTGAACGAACTTGAGACTAATGTCAAAGAAATCTCCAATTAAACCGAGTCCTTTGACAGCTTGAATGATTGCGTTATGAACATTCAGGGAAGAGTGAAGTTGCATGTTATGAATTTACTTTAATTACTTGCATGCGTAACTGCATGTTTTTGTTAAACATGCCCCTCCCTTTTAGGCAAGAAGTGTGGCCTGCGGTACCTTGCGATAAGCAAATAAAAATAAATTGTGAATAATACTGGTGCCGATTATGAATATAAAATTGTTAGGGATATGTAAGAAAGTTAGCCTTCCCTACATAGCTCTGATAGTTTTACAGTGATAGCTGTTAGTGAGACACCTCGCGGTTTCGCGCCGTCGACCGCGCTCCATATTGACGTGGGCCCTTTCCGGAACTCTGCCAAAACATTGCACGAGCTCACTAATAACAAGCCAACAAGCAAGCAAGATAACATTCATTATTATGCATGGTAGCAAGATGACACGCATGGTCAGTGAAACGGTTCCCGCCGGGCAATCTGGCAATGCACTGGGATAGGTGCCCATATGAGCCAGAGTTAGCACAAACAACAATTCTCGGGAAATACTCAGATAAAACTGCCTTAGAATTTTACGATGCATTCTGCATCAGAAAGTAAGGGGAAAGCAAGTGCGTTAGTGCCCCGTCAGTGCACCTGACAAATACAAAGTTCTATTTTCTAAATCTAAACGAATAGCCAGAAAGATGGTATTAATAGCGTGTGTTTGTTTCAATAAATCTTCATTTGAGAGCGCACTTCGTCTTGTCTACTTCCTTGTCCATGTTTATACGGCGCTTTTTGTTTTTGCACTTGTGACTATTTGTACCAAAGCGACGTAGGAAAACACGCTCCCCTCTAACGCAGACAGCTGAAATGCTCTCTACTTAATACACCTTCATTGGTTCCAAAGCGCTATGGAATTTTCGTCCGGTGTGTTACTCGGTTTAATACGAAACGTCTGTGCGGAGTACTCTATGGTGCGCGCTCGCACCTTTACCGTTCATTCGGTCCATATGCTCCGAAATGACACCTCAGCGGCCCGGACGTCAAACCTCAGCTGTCGCTGTGTTTCACCTTATGGGTTGCGTAAGTGTTTTTAATTTTTGTAACGACGACCTGCAGAGGGAATTCCACACGATTTGGTGAGGGGCAATAGTGAATCCTCCACAGCGGATATAAAATGTGAGCGATAGTGAATTTAATAATAAACAATAAGTCCAAACATTAAATATAGGTAACATAAAATAAAATCCTTAAATAGGGAGTAAATATTTATAACAAACAAAAAATTAAAAAAAGTAAATGATACTCAAGTTGAGATCACATCACTTTTCAACTTCGCACTCGGGAGTCTAAAAACATTCGATCCCACTACAGCCTAAGCATTGTGTTCAAATGTTACTGCTTCGCTGAGAGAACTTCCAGATTCAGATGCCAATACTAAGTTCCTAATTGTTTCTCACGAACTTGGCTGTGTTCTTTACGCGGAGAAGGTCTAGCCTCGCTTAATATATAATTTTTTTTTTAAAGTTAAACTTTGAACTTTAACAGAGACGACGCAAAGAAGGTGCGTGCATCTATTTTTTCTTTTAATGATGCTGATATATCTTTGCAATAATTCCAGCCGCCTGTACCTTGGCGGAGGCACGAGTTTGTTTATTTATGCATAATACCTTACAGGTTCGTTAAGAGCATTTGGTGGGGGGGGGGGGGGGGGGGGGGCTAAGGAAATACAAAATTTGAAGATATAAACGAAGCAACGCCCAAGACAAGAAAGAACAAAATCACTTAAAATTAACACCTACTCAAAATTTGACATGGAAAAAAAAATTAAACAAGCAAGATACGTCTACAACATATTAAATGCATGTACTTACATTTCAAATGAAGAAAGAAGAAAACAAATGGATAGAGTAAACAAATGAATATGAGGCATCTTTAATCCTACCTCACAATGGGAGCTTGCGACGTGGGGAGTGACGTCACCAGCCTTTCATATATAAAAGAAGAACCCGCCTGTACCCCGTTTCACCTAACGCCCAGACGCAGCGGATGCTACGAGCGATCTTAGCCAATCCCGTTGTGTGGACGTGGCCCGTGATACGCTTTCCGCGCGTCGCTGTGCCCACGTCACGTGGCACAGCGACGCGTCACGTGACACTCACACGGCCTCGGATTGGCTTTGATGTCTTGTAACGTCCGCTGCGCTTGGACGTATGGTGAAACAGAGAACTGATGTCATCGTTGTAGAAGCCCTCTATGGGTGGGCCACGCATAGTTCGGACTCTCGAGGAGCAGCGTGAATACGAGGAGCGGCAAAGAGGAAAGAAACGGCGCTACGATTAGCGACTGCGTGCGGCGACCAGCGGCGGCATTTGGTGTAGTGCAGTGGGCAGTCGCTGCAGGCGATACCACAGCTTCGCTGATCAAGCACCTTCAGAGCGTGGATTGGAGCCCCAATTTTTTATACCTAACCAAGAGTTCTAGGCGCGTCTGCAGTCATGGGGTTAATATGAACGGCCCATGAAAGGTTAGGTGTAAGGTGGACACCAAGATACATTGGAGATACATTGAGAGGTGTAGTGCCAAATGTGTATGAAAATTGTGAAAGAGATCGTTTGCGAGAAAAATTCATCCCCTGACATTTCGGTTTGTTAAGCAGTATGGGCCATTTTTCTCACCAGTGTGCGATATCTAAATCATGCTGAACCAGTAAATGGTTAACTTCCTGTACAATACACAGCTATCAGCAAAGAAACGTACATTAGATGACAATAAATTTCGAAGGTAAGTTTATACAGTATACGTAAATACGATCCTATACATGAACTGCTTCGCTGATAAACAATTATACAGGAACAGAATACAAAAATGATTCGTAAATAACAATAACAACGCGCTACTAAAGGACGACAACACGTAATGTAGCACGCCGACTAAAAGTAATGATCTGACACGAAGGCGAATGCCTTCTCCTATGCAAAAGTGCAGCGAAAACTGTCGCCGCCAGGAAGCCAAAGCACGAAACAAAGAAACGTAAATTAAGTGCATAATGCTAGAGTTGCGAATATTCGTTGCCTATAAGAGTTTTAGCGCTTCTTTTCGTACCTTTTTTCTCGATGTAATGCAAAATTGTGCTTGAATATTCCATCAACGCCGTACCTCCGACGCTTCGACGCAATCCACTATTTTCTTGTTGCCTTGCCATTGTCATTTTTATATGGAACTTGTTTCTAAACTCCCGCGTGTAGTGTGGTCAACGTAGGAACTGCATGTAGAGAATCGTGGGGCTAGGGGAGAATAAAAACCATCCACTCTCGTCGTTGCTAGGATGAGATGTAAGTACTGCGCAGCGTCGGCTCAGCTTGGCGGATCCTATTACGCTGAATTTCAGAGGTGGCAGTTGAAAAAATAGAGGAAAACTCCGTACACTAAAATGTATGCCAAGAAAAAAATTACCAAACTTGCGACGCTTTATGGCGCTGACTGATTCCTTAGCTATCACCTCTGAAGCGAAAAAAAAAAAACTAAAAGGAAAAATAGCAGCAAAGAGCTGGTTTCGGAAAGTTGCGGGCAAGAGTACGTAAACAAAAATGGTGTTCTCCGGACGACGTATCTGCCGCACGACAGCGCTGTGCGAAGCAGAGCTTTCAGTGGTCGGGGCCGTGGCGGACTGGCCAAAGGCCCGCGGCTACGTCACCTGCTGCTTGTCGGTGTGGTGCCCGCAGAGAAATCAAGAAGAAAACATTCTCTATTGGCTGCTTCTTGAAAATCTACTGAATGCCTACTTTTATGTTTCTTTCCTTTTTTTTTTTTTTTGTCTGCCGAGTTTAGCTTTGTATTGGATAACTGAGGACATCGTAAACGAGTTTCTTCCGGCCAACGAGCAGAAATTCCTTCGCCGCAAAAGAAGCCAGAAAGAGGGATCGAGAAAAAAAATACACATAAAAAAAAGGGAAGCCAAGAAAGGAAAGGGCGGCGTGGGCAGCGGGGTCCTGGTCCCAAGGCAGGACCATTAAAACTGGTCAGTCGCAGCTAAGGTCAATACGGAGCGCGATGGTACGGGGCACTGCTTACGGTGTGCTGAAAATGTTTGGTTCTTTGACTTGGATAATGCCATGAATTGGTAGATATCTTCTAATAGCGTCCTTTCTTTTTTTATCTTGACAGACAGTTCTTTTTGTGTTTTGTTGCTGCGCTCTTCCAATTTTTTTTCTCATAGGGGTGAGGTGTCAGTTAGTTCCAGCATGTTGTTTGCCGCTGGAAGTTACTTGATACTTCGGTTGGCTTTGTTTGGGAGATGCGGGTCCACATCTCTGGTACGGATTTAAGTTTGGAAGGAAAAGTAGGATTTTCACCAAAAACAAACTCCGAGAAATTTATATTATTTCGGTTTGGGCATAATTTTCGGTTATAGACTGCTGAAGGAACTCTATAAATATTTTTGGTCCTCTTCTGGGCTATGTTTAATTGGCTTATAAGGAATCGCTCAACTAAAAATGAACTCGTATGCTTCGTTTCAGCTTGCGTCCAGACGAAGCCGATGCTACGAGCGCGAGCGTGTGGCCCTGAACAGTGCTTGCATTGCACGAGCGCGCGTGCTTGGCAGGGACGCTGAAAGCCCGGAGCTTGCGCTTGTAGCATCGCCTGTTTGGACCCAAGCTGAAACGAAGTATAGTTATTTGTTACTAAGGCTATAATGAAAGTATGTCAACTATGACAAGCGTGTGTGTTTGTTCATGTGAAGTATCTTCATCATCATCATTAATTAAACCTTAGGCATGGGCAACGCATAGTGGAGCGAGCTGCGCGACTCACCTGACGCCGTCACGCGCAGCGACGCCGCGCCACGGTACGCTAGCAGGAGTCATTATATAAACAAACAAACAAACAAACAAACAAACAAACACAAAACATCAATGTATGGGTGACACAAAATAAGCGAGAGAAATATAATATTTTTGCGAATAAATAGATACATTTAGTTGACGATTATGCTATAACTGCAACTGTAAGTAGTCGGCTCGTTGTGCTAAAGATATCTGTGAACACTTAGGGTCAGTGTAGTAAGGCAGGTTATTAGAGTCTGCTATTGTTAATGGCAAGGTCTATTAAAGAAATGAAAAAGATGAAGCGCAAATGTGCGAACTTTACGCACGTAATCAATGTGGGGAAACATGCGATCGGGTGGAAGTAGCAATAAAGCCCTGATATCACTGTTATGTTATGACAGTAAATTTTATCGAAGGAAGGGAGAGAGAAAGAGAGGGAGAGAGAGAGAGGGACATTTAAGAACCAGATTTGCGCTGTTTTTTTATGAACTATCTTTCCGCTTCTTCCTTTCTAAAAACACGTAGCCGGTCAGTGGTCATCTCTGACTTACCTCTCTGTGTTCTCTAAATAAAACCAAGTGTAAACCTGCGCAACGACAGTGAATACGTAGATACACTCACCGCAATCATAGTGTTTTTCCGGACGCTTTTCTTTAACGATTTATAACAACAAAACTAATACGCAGGTTTAAAAAAATATAATTAAAACGTAATCTATAAAATACTTAACTAAACTCATCGCACCTCATTGGGATTTTGTTATGAGTCGTGTACAGTTGAAAAGCGCCGTTGTTGTTCGTTGCAGCTCATGAATGACGGTGCGTGACTGACTATACGAGGGGGGATCAATACGTTTTGCCTCCTATAGGCTGTAATGTTTTTATTCAGTTGAAAGAGGTGCATTCAAATGAAAGTTTAGAATCTACTCTTTGCCAGAGGCACGCAACTTTTCAATATAGTCTCCACTGGCGGCGGTGCACTCCCGCTACCAGCGCACTACCCTCTGCACGCCACCGTAGATGATTGAGGGCGGCTGTTGACGTGACTAACGCCGCGTTAGAGGACCTGCAGTTCCTAGACGGTTTGCCTCATTCACCTTACAGCCCGAACCTCGCCCCATCGGACTTTTGACTCTTTTCCGGGATAAAGGAACATCTGAAAGGTACACGGTTTGCGTCCGACAGCGCTGTCACCGATGAAGTGCGCCGTAGGTGTCGTCAACAGCCACCCTCAGTCGTCTAGTGCACCGGCAGCGGCAGTGCATCGCCGCCGGTGGGGACTATATTGAAAAGTTATGTGCTCTTGGGAAAAAGGAGATTCCAAACTTTCATTCGAATGTAACAGCTTTCAGTTCCATCACTCAATAAAAAAGGTACAGCCTAAGAGGCAAAAATTATTGACCACCCCTCGAATTACTGCATTCGTGATCTTGTGACTGTTATCTGAACGTTGTTTTCGGGTGGTGCGGCGAGCTCATCATAGGCTGACCTACCCTAATGAGGTAATCGAACGCCCCCGCGCACAAACAAAAGAACAAACCACTGCACTTAAAAACAAAACAAATCCGCATTCGCAATTTTATATAATACGCTGGTAGCCGATCACTGCGAACAATGGAAAGATTTTTGGGAATGCCGAAGCTCAGTGATTGGATCATAAAAAAAAACACTTGCGCAGAGACAACGTGGAACTGTAGTAGATATGAAACGTTAGGGGTATATGGAAAGAAGTTAGTGTACCTAGACTCTTTTATGGAAATGTGGTACCGTGATTGAAGTTAGAGGTTTAGTAAGTACTAGAAATTTGACAATGGAGCGAAAGCAGATTGGCACTAGAAGCGTATGGAAACACACCGAATGAGGGGGTACAAGGGGACATGGGATGGTCGTCCTTTGAAAGAATAAGGACAATTAGTAAATTGAATTTTAAACGAAGCTTAACTGAAATAGAGGACACGCGGTAGGCACGGAAAGTATACAAGAAACTATGGATAAATAAATTGAAGGACAAAATTAATGAACCCAACGCGAAAGCTGACATTTAAATACCCACACACTAGTTATAGGGCTAAGCAGATTAGTTCAGTGAAAAACATAATAATAAAGAAGCAGAAATTAAAATGTGTGAGAAAAGAATACCAGCGAAATCAGCTTTAGCAATTTACAGGTCACAAAAACAAGACATAGAAAGGAACAGGTGTTTGATAATTCACGGAAAAGCCCTTTACTGTTTGATGCGAGGAGTGTTAAGAACAAAGGCATATAAGGCGAAATTTAAAGGTGTGAAATCCCGTAACTAAGTTTAAATATATAGACACATAGGTCCTGTATGCCGTAGTGGCAGCAATAAACTATAACATATGGTTTTGAAGGGCACGCACTCCAAAAAAATGCCCGTGCGTCTACTTTCCCGCACACCACTCGGAGAGCCAATCACTGCAGCTTACGGAGGCAGCTCAGCGAATGACGATGCCGAAATATATTTTTAGACCAAGAAACGCAGTCTGAGTTGCGACATTAAGCAATGCAAAACGTCACGCTTGCATTGCTTAATGTCACAACTCAGACTGCGTTTTTTGGTCTAAACTATACGTTTCGGCATCGTCATACGCTGAGCTGCCTCCGTAAGCTGCAGTGATGGGCCCTCCGAGGGTTGTGCGGGAAAGTAGACGCACGGGCTTTTCTTAGAGTGCGGGGCTTTATGCTGCCCCCAATGAAGGGGTAACAGATTTGGCAGGAGCACCAAGCTGGCGAGGCTGGAACAACGAATTACAATCACAAAAAGATATTGTAAAATTGCTGGAGAAGCTTTAGGAAAGTGTGACACAAAATTTGTGGTGTAGATGATTTAACGAGAGGCAAAATTTATCGTAAAATTTAAAGCAGATGGGTGTAAATGTTTCTAGGCTAGTTGGCGCAAGATACCGACCATACAAAGGGTATAGCAATACCATCATCCATTCATCCATCCTAAGATATATAGAAGATATACGCTCGCTCGAGGTGCGCTGGTCATCTTCCCAATGCCTCTCAAGAAAAAAGAAGCTGGTTGATGTGGGCGCCGCTAAACATAAGCGGCGGCCCACTGAAGCTCAGCCTGTTCGTCGTGCCAGTGAGGCACCGGAAAAAAAAAGTCATTTGGTTAGGGGCAGAGTAGCAAGGTGGGCTCGTTCTGCCAGCACTAAGAGGTCAGTGAGGAAACGGGGCTTGTGTCTATTTCGTCAGCGAAATTTAGCCTTCATAGAATATAGCATTTCGACACAGTCTGCAGCAAAGCACCGCAGAAACAGCCCGTTTTTCTTTTGCTCCCGTTTTATTAAAAACGAATACTTAACGATTGGGCTCAAAAACGCGACTTGCGTGGTGACAATGAGTATGACGTTTCGTGTGTTCTTTATTCCTGTGTCGAAAGCATAGCATTGTGCAACATCATATTTGTACGAGATCTTCCGCAAGGAGATCAATTTCTAAAGTCCCGCCCTCGTCCCCGCAGCACAGAGAACGCTGAACTACACTCCCGTGATGCAGTATTACGACGGTGTCTAGCCGACGCAACCGCAAGTCTCGCGAGACCCGCGGGCCGCAACACGCTCGGGACGACGAGGACCCATCGGGGCTATATTTTCCATTTGGACCAAGTTCCCCTTCGCCCAGACTTTCAGGGCGGCCGTTTTCGTCACGCTTGTTCGTGCCTGAAATGAAGCCGGTTTGGGAGTCGAGTAAAGTAGCGCCCAGAGACGGAGTTGCTCGCTGAGTGGCGTTAATTGCCACGTTGGTTTGTTCGACTCCCGCAGACGGAGAAAGTAAGACCACAAAGTGCGACGCTGTTCGCAGCAAACGAGAGCTGCTTCCGGCCTTCTTTGGTTGCCACACTTCCCATTTTTGGGATTGCCTTTTTTTCTTTTTTCCATTTTATTTTGCTTGTCCGCCTCCTCCGTGACGCGCATTCGACCACCGCATCCCGGTTTTGCCGGGAGAGCACTATAATTTGGGCCAGCCGCTTTTATTCCTGCTCTTTACGGCCGTTGCCGCTGTTCCCTTTGGTCGCTTTACTCCCTGCCCCCCCCTCCCCCTCCCCCAGCCCCCATGGCTAAATTTGTCCTTGGTTGTTTTGTGTGCTTGTGATCCTCGCTTGCTTGGAAACAGCGAATGTAAACGCAGCGCTTTCAAGTGCCATCCAAAGACACGCGCGCTCGCGCGTGCTTGTTCCACGCCGAATTTGTGCAAACTGCGCCGCCTTTTAAAGCGCAGCTTTTTTTGTTTTTGTTCCTGACGGATTTGCCTTTTATTTTACGTGTATCTGTCCCGCTTTTATTCGGATTCGGATGTTGGTATGTAGCGTGAAATCATTCCGGCAAGTTGCTCGGTTAAATTACTGTCATTTACTTCGCTTTCCGGGGTCCGACTGGGTTGCCTCTGTCGGAGATAAACAAAACGGAGGACAACGGCTTCGATTCACAACTTGCGCTTCGGAGGCTCTCCTATAATGGCCGGTCTAGGACGCGTTCGAGTCGAACGCCGACTCTCGGGGCCATCGACGGGCATGCGCGGCGGAAGCTCCGCTGTCGCTCGCGACCCCACACAAACCTCTCCTGGGACTCGCGAGCGCCCAAGTGCAATTACTTTAACCTTTTAATGAGGTTCTTGCATCGCGCAAGGAACGATGCTTCGGCGGACGCGGGAGGACGCTCTCGAAAGCGCGTTTCGATGTGTTTTGTTTCGCGCGTAATGCACTCGGTTCGGCGTACATGGTTAGTAACCCGAGATGGAAGTTGAAGGCAAGGCGTAAGCGGAGACGACAGGATGTTTTCCAGAAGCTCGAGGAGGCCGGACAAGTGTCTCGGTTTACTCATTAGGCTCAGCGTTAGCCCCGCTCGGCTGCTCGCTCCAACCCCGGATATTGTTGCGGCTTAACTCGCGGGTCGCCCAGTTTACAAAATGGAAGACAGAGGGAGAGAAAGAGATAAAGAAAGAAAAGTAAAGTGAGAAATAATAAACATGATTATGATCAGACACGCACGCGCCCGAATGTGCGTACAGTGCGCTAAGGGCATCCAAGCCCGTGGCCCGCTTGCTGGAAACAGTGTCCTCAAGACTGGGCGAAAGAAAGCCCTGCCAAAGCCAGCGCACGAGCTGAGTGGCACTTCCATCGTGTCTTGATGCAGCCCTTACTTTCACACACACTTAGCTAATACCCTGCTTCTAACAAGCCGGCCCCGGAGTTCACTTTGGGATACTGGCCACGAGCTGTATTGATGGCGGTCGCTTATGGCCCCTACCCGTGACCTCACGACCAACTTGGGAGCGAAAAGTATATTATGGTTCCATAAAAAAGCAGGGTGGAAGCTTGGGGTCATCACGGCCATTTTAAACAAGGCAGTACCGGTTGACACGAAGTCCGTCCGTCCGTCGATGAGAGCAGAATCGACACTACTCAAGTCGTCCCAGTGAGCGTTTTGGTGAATCGTGGAAGCCCGACCACAGCGACGCTTTCTGTCGCGCACGTCGCCATTAGTCGTTGACCCAATGAGAGCCCCAGCGAGGTCCTCCAGTTGTCCCGCCTCTAGTTCGAACCTCGTATACGTTGGATACCACTCTGCCGACTCGTGTGGTTCGAGCGTGCACGCGCAACCAAAGCACGACGGAACGCAAAGAGCGCGTGCTGGAGGCTAGTTTTTCCAAAAAAGATGCCCTGTGCTTCTCAGTGAATATGTTGACTTTGTAAATTCTTTTGGAAATCTGAGTGAGCCAGCCGAATACCGCAGATTCTCTTTCAGTCGAACAAGGGTGTGTGAGGTTAAATTTGGAGCAAATAAAGCGTAAGTATAGGCCACTATCTTCAATATAGTTTGAAGTTTGAAGTTTATTTGGTTTCTCACGGGCCAGGCCCGGTAGGGAGGCGGAGAAAAAAGGCATTTCTGCCTGACTGGGCCTCTACCCCCACGGTTCATAACAACACAACTTGCATTAGTTGCCATACTGTATATACGTAAAGAAAGTAAACAAAACAAAATACATATATCTACATAGCAGCAAACATGAACACTTTTGAAACAATATCGTAGAAATTGTTTTACAAATATAAACAAGGATTAATCTGTCCTCATTAGCTGCATGTCTCAAAACAGAACGGTAGTGGACGCCATGGATGTTTTTAATTGACCATATTTCTAGTAGCTTAGTAGTTTCTGCAAATCATGCGCCATTTTCAAGTTCAAGTTCAAGTTTTATTCGCCTCAAAGGCGTTCGTTCGAACGTATTACATGAGGGGGGGGGGATAGGAAAAATAGAAACAAATGCAAAGATAAAGTGGCAATCAAGGAACTAACATGGTTTAAAAAAATAATAAAAGGACTATACGGAAATCAGAACCAATTTTATTCAACTGGGCACAACAGAACAATTTCAATTTCAATTTCAAACATGAGCAGACTTGGCGTTGAAAGCATAGCAGAGTTCCAAAGCCGAATATTTTTCGCGGAATAGGATTTCGTTGAGTTCAGTGACTGTCGTTTGGGAGAGAATTCCAATTGTTAATAGACAGAGCAAGCGGAGAGTATTTGTATCTGTTTGTTGCGACCGAATATCGGTGCAAATTTTAAGGAATGATCATGACGCAAAGAAATATTTGAGGCATTCTTACAGGGAGTGAGCATGAACGATGGCATGTTGTAATAAAACTTATGAAAAAGGGTAAGGCCACCGACTGTCCTGCGAGATTCATGAGAAGTGAGAAAGAACCTTTAGTGGGGAAACACTGGTTTTCGTACTGTAGTTTCGATGAATGAAACGGACGGCCTCATTCTGAAATGATTCTGACTATTAATGAAGTAAAGTTTAGGAGGGGTTCATATGGAGCTAGCAAATTCAAGTTTTGATCCAACGAGGGTTTTATATGCAGTAAGTTTCACGTCCTGTTGTGCAAGGTATAAATGTCGTCTAAGAAATTCAAGAGTTCGTAATATTGAGTTAACGATGTTTTCGATATTAGCATCATTCCAGGTTAGATTTTTGGTAAAAGTGATATCTAGGAATGGAATGACTCAGTGGATAAAATATGATCGCGCGAAATAGAGTAGAAAGGAGTGTGGTGTTTTGAGAAATTGAAGGAAATGAGTCTGGTCTTAGTAACATTGATGTTCATTTGCCAAGTTACGGACCATTCACCCAAAATGTTGATGTCGCGTTGAAGGAGCTCTGGATCGCTGGGATGAGAAATTCGGCGGTACAGTACACAGTCATAAGCGAAAAGCCTTACTGATGACGAGATTAGTGAAGGTAAGTCGTTTATGTAAATGAGAAACAAAAGTGGGCCTAAGACGCTGCCTTGTGGAACTCCGGATTCAACTGTAATGGGAGTGAGGACGTGCTATCCATACATACAGACTGCTTACGATTTCTGAGAAATGATAAAATCTAACTGATGACTTGAGGATTTATCTTTAAAGAGAACGTTTCAGAAGTAAGCGTTGATGAGGAACAGTATCAAATGCTTTAGCGAAATCAATGAAAATTGCGTCCGTGTGCAAGAGTCGTTAAAATGAACGTGCAGATCAGTTATGAATTCGAATAACTGAGTACCACAAGAAAGATGTTTGCAAAAGCCGTGTTTGTGAGGGTGACGATAGCTGAAGTTGTTAAGATAGTTTATGACTTGAGAGTAGATGACATGTTTGAATATGTTACATGGAAAACTTGTCAGAGAGATAGGTCCGGAATTTGAAGGGTTGATGCGGTTTTCATGTTTATATACTGGGATTACTTTCGCAACTTTCCAGTCGAGCTGTAATTCTGACAAACCAAGTGAAGCTTGAGAAAGGCTACATAAAAAGATCGATAATTTGTCTTTGGTTATTTTAAGAAAATTCGAGGTGATGTTATTTTCCCCACAAGCCGAATATGCACACAAACGTCGTTTGCTATTCTACATGTTGTAAATGTTCTATCGTCCAGGCTCTTGCTGGCACGGCACAATGCCTGCGTTAGTGGAAGTGACTCGTCCGTGAATACTGAACTAAAAAACGAGTTAAATTTGGATGATGAATCATGAGGTGACAAAATTGTTCCACTACTGTCGTTGAGAATGGGTGAGGAGCTATGTTTACTAGGCGAGCCCGCTTGCCAGAACTTTCTTGCCTTAGTATATAGCATATTGCAGGTCGTGATTTACAAATTTGAATTTACTCTTCTTTATATTTAACTTATAAGGTTTTGCGCTTTAGTTGTATTTAGACCACGAGACAATAGAGTTTCTTGACTTAGCTGAAGAGAGTAACCCTTTTTTCTTGTTCAAATGTTTTTTATGGTAGTTATTAAACCAAGAACTCGTTAAGTTCTTATTAATGAAAACCATCGGAACAATCTCCTTGAGAATTTCAGTTATTTTATCCTTAAGTAGCTGCCAGTTCTCATATACAAAACGAGTGTCGAAGAATTGTAGGTACTCGCCTGAGAAAGAGCCAAGAGAGCATTGAAGTTTATTGGCGTCCACCTTGATAAGTTTAGGAACGTTTTTTTACTGATATTTCACTGAACCGGAGAGAATGTAGAGTTGATAAGAACAGCGTTATGATCGCTAATGGTTTCTAAGATATGGCAAGCAGACATACATTCAGGGCGAGGTAAAAAGAGCAGGTCAAGAACAGTATCACATCGTGTAAAATTTAAAACAATTTGAGTGAGGTTGCACGACTGAGTTACTGACAAAAACTCTCGGCACTCAGATGAATCACGGCAGCCTGCGCGAAGCGAACAGTCACTCCATTTGATCCCTGGATAGTTAAACTCTCCGGCCAACACGACTGGGTATTTGGAATAACTACTTATTACGCAGTTTATGCTCTCGGTTAGTTTGTGACTGAACTGGCCAGAGAAAGATGGTGGACGATAAAACACTCCAATGAAAAGGTAAGAACACACTAGTTTCCCCGAAATCCAAATAATTTCAAATTCAGAGTTGATTTTAAGAATGTCAGATAACAGCACATTTTTCGCTGCGATCATGACCCCGCCACCTCTCGAATGAAGTCTGTATTTGTGGAAGATGTATTCTTCAGAAAAAAAGCAAGTTTTTGATTATCTATGTCCTTATGCAACCAAGTTTCCGTTCCAAGGATTATATGCGGACTACACGTGTCAATGATTGAACAAACGTCATCTTGTTTAGACAATATACTACGAAAAGTACACAGTGAAAACGAAAAGTTAGAGGTAGAGTTAAGTGACACCGTTTTATTACTATGACAGTCAGAAAGACGAGATGGATGAGATGCAGACTTGGTCTGTCATCGCGTACACTCTGTTCCACTGTTGCTGACATCATCAAAAATAAAACACTTGTTCCCAATAAACATCTTATCGAAGCGCAGCCTGAACGTGGCGTTCGTGTTTTTTTGCATATTCAATCAAGCGCTTGCGAGCATAGACTACTTTTTGGGAATAATCTTAACTGATAGAAACGTTTTGTCCTTTTAGCTTAGGAGCGCTGAAAAGAATCGCTTCTTTCCCTTTGAATATGTTGATGCACACTATAATCGTCATTTGTTTAAGTTTTAGTTATGTATTGCGCTCCCTGACGACATCTATAATATTCCTCGCCGAAATATTTATTTTATATAGGAAAGATGCATTTTGAAGTTGGGAGGGTTCAGGCCCCCCACCATTGATAGCTTTCTTATTGGCAACTCTGGGCTGGAGATGCGCGTGGCGCAACATATCGAATTCGAGATGTGACGTGAACGGCGTTGTATGTTGTCACGCATGTTTGAACCTGTACTTCGGCGCCTTCTGTGGGGTTGCAATATATGCGTTCCAAAAGTCCGCTCCAACGCCTGTCCGCCATCGCTTCATCACAAACTCTGAGCATGGACTGGACACGAGGATTGCGTCGGCGTTGGGCGTGGCTCAGCTCGAATTGAAAACGAGCGCTGCGTCAGTGACGACTCGGATCTTATCACTAGATTCGTGTCCAACGGCGACCGCTAGTGTTGCTTGATGGACTCTTAAAAAGGGTCTATTATATGATGGGGTGAGAGGAATTTGTGCTGTGCCACAAGGGACAAAAACACGACGGAGAAAGGTAGGTTGCAACATTTAACGAAACATCCCTCGGATATCAGTGGGTGACTGTGGGTCCGAGCAATCTAACGTGAACACTGGCTTCCAAGCAAAGCTAGCGAATTTGTCTCCCGTCGCTTCACATCAGAATACTCAATTTTTTTTATAATTACCGCGTGCAATTGAGAAGAGGGAGACACGTGTCTTGCTGTGTGACGTGAGAACTCTAGGCAAAAGTGATACGTTGTAACCTTTCAACGTTCATCCAACAGTGCCTCTCCGGAACACCAGTCCGAGCCGTCTGCAGAAAATTTTGACTTAGAGTTAGGCTGGAGTTAGCCGACTTTCCTCAAACTCTTACGTCTCCATGACGCCTGAATTACACGAAGACAGCAGCAAATCAGGAATTGTTGGACCTGGCACTATCGTGCGAACAATTCAAGAATTATTGAGATGGCGAGAAGCAGAGTCATCTTCAACATGGAAGCCAATTTGTTTAAACCATTCCGCTTTTCATGCAATAACCTGGTCCACAGAGTGGCGAATCGGGACCATAGCTGTTGACTTTAAAGCGTTAAAGAGTTCTTAACGAAACCTCCCAAATCCCAAAACATTGTACTTCCGTCTGTCCGTCCGTGAATTTTCCGCTAAATTTAGAGGGGAAATTGACGTCACGTGACTTATACGTCAATTCAGTTTCCCGCTAAATTTAACCGGAAAATTCACGTCTTGTGAGCTAAACACCAGTTCAGCTTCCCCACTAAAAGTAGAGGGGAAATTGATATCACGTGACCTATATAGCACTTCAGTATACCCGTTAAATTTAGCAAAGAGAAATCGACGTCACACGACCTGATGTCACGTGACTTATACAACGGTTCGGCTCCCTCTAAATTTAGAGGGGAAATATACGTCGCGTGACACTCCCTCTCCCTATTGCTCTCCTCCTTTCCTCCTCCTTTTCCCTCGCCATCCCCCTAATGGGGTGTTCCCATCTGCCTCCCTTCACTCCCCTCCCTTTCCTTCTCCACCTACCTCCCATTTCCACCCTCCTCGTCCCCCTCCCTCTAAATCCCCCTCTCTGGTCATGTGATACAATAAATCAGTTTTCCTGCTAACTTTACGTGACGCACCGATTCCCCCTCCCCATTCTTTTTTTATCCCTTCCCTCTCCCAACGCCTCTCCTCAACCACCTGCTGTGCACACTCCCTTCCCCTCTCTCTCTCCCCCTTCTTCTTTCACCCCTCCTTTCCCCTACCCATCCCCCTCCTACAGTGCCCTTCCTCCTCTTCCCTTCCCTTTTCCCCTTCCCTGGTTACGTGACACACCAATTACGTTTTCCTAAAATTGATAACAATATAGGTTCTTGGCTCCAGGAACGATTACTTAATGAGTTCCAAACAATTGAAACAATTGCTCCTAAAAACTGCATTTCATGCATGATGGTAAAGATCGCTGCCATAGAATTTGTTTTCTAAACGCCGACGTATCGCGAGCGGACGGCGAGTTCTCTGAAGTTTCGCCATTGAAATCGAGCAGAAACTGCTAATCACCACTTAACTTGGCCGAGTACCTCTAAACCGCAGATAAATCGTAGTCACCGATATCGTACTCCGAGCCGCCGACGTTCGGCCTGCGTGATTCTGCCTACAGCGCATCTGACGTAACGGTGCCGGCTGTGGAAAATGACAGATTGTTTTTCGGTTTCCATCTCAACTTGACTTCAAAATAAAACAAATCATAATTATTGTTCAGGAAAATTAACTCGTGTTCATAGCCCAGTTTGGTAGTGCCGCTCAGAAAGATATTTGTTAGACATGCTAATATTAGCTTTCAAGCTCTCCCCTTTAGTACGTTTTGTTTTGCCTTAACTCAGGTCTGAATTCCGATCTTTAGTAAGTTTTGTTTTCAGTATGATTACTATACTTAAAATTCTTAAGAACTGAAGGAATTGATTTTCATGCCTCGCACAATAATTTCTTCGTAACCATGGCACTTTCTTCTCTCATACCCGAAACGGTTATTCTATTTTGGCTGATAAGAGAGCGCAATTACTTTTATTTTTATCAATAAAGCAAACTTTCTCATATTTAAGATTTTCTTCGTGCTATCGAAGGCTCGAAAGGAGGGGCCAGAGACCGTGAGCTCCGTTTCGTTGCTTTCCGTGCCGCGTTAAATCTGCAGCAGTACCGCAGCGGAGAGAAAAAGCAATTTGTGAATTGCGAAGGTCTTTCATAGGTCATGAATGAAAGGACGGACAAAAATACTTGACCCTAAGCACTCGACTCCCGGTACGGCAGGTTCGTATTAAGCAACCTCGCGCACTGTAATGTGTCGTCGGAAGGTAGCCCTTGTACCATAAAGAATTCACATCCTTGATATCAGCTTTCGCGTTAACTAGAAATGACGACTGAAATACCGAGAACAACCTTTACCAAGTTCAGAACTTAAACGAGTAAAGTAACTGCATTATTCTCATGAAAGCTCATACATTATTTTTTTTTCAGAACTATTTCTTTGGATTGGGCAACTGAGTGAAAATATATAGCTGAGCTATCTAAAATAACGCATGCGGATTCGCTTTCTGTGTGTATAATTCATTCACCTACAACGTTCTGTTTTGTTATTTTCATCCTTCGTGCCTTCGTGACTTTCACCTGAATATAATAGCCGCTTTGCGTCGGAGTTTAGAGCTCGGCCCTACAAACGGAGTCAGAAAAGTGACTCTGGCAGATTTGTAGGTCGCAGGCATGTAAGAATAAAACCAAAACCATACAAAACGCACGATGTCGTTCGCTTATCCTCTCCTTGATGGCAAATATCCGATACGAACATTTTGGATTAGTCCGTGTATGCAAATAATTTCGTAAAGCGGCCGCAGCACCCCCCCCCCCCTCCCTCCTTTGGTAACGCCTTACACGAGACGGCCGAGCGCGCGCTCTCGTGAAGCGGTCGCCAATGGCTATCTAGGAGCCGTTTTGCTCAGCCAATGGGAAAATTGGCATTTCTTTCGTGTTTTTTTGTTTTTGTTTTTTGCGGTTACAGACGTCACCGGCACCGCTCCGTGGGATAGTTAATGCTTTCTCATTAATAAGACGACAGGGTTTCGGTAATGATTGCACACACATCTAGTATTATCTTAAAACGGTCGTATTCGGTAAGGCACTCGGATGCTTAAGCTCGAGATTGGGTTCAACTAATGCGACCATGATATGCGCCGTTCCCATCTGCCAGAATATCGCTCTTGGAAGCGCTGCGCTACCTATCCAACTAAACGTCATTGCACGGCCCCTATACTTGAAGGAGGTGGTGGTGCTTGGTATAAGTGATGAACGAACAAACGGGAAACCCGTGGCGGAAAGATGTCAGTGTCGTGTGTTTGGAGATAAATAAAGATGGTCGACGCTAAGGAAAAGTTGATAGGAACGAGCTCCGCTGTGCTTACTTATGAAAGCGAGTCCTACCCAGACTTTTCTGACGGACACGGCAGAAGAGCGTCGTATAGCTGTCACATAAACGTGCCTGCGAGTATGAAATGGGACGGGCATCGTCGGGGGCGTTTTTCTCGCGTCTGCGGACGGGTGAAGTGTTGGCATGAAATTTGTCGGCTCTTAGCGTGACGCTTCGAAGCGCATCTCAGGCTTTCCTGAACTCATCCCGGTGGATTCGTTCGTTTGTGTGTATGTCTGCAGAAGCGAATCAACATCTTTTGCACCTTGTCAACGCACTTTTCGAAAGCCTTTATCGAGCTCCTGTAGCTTTGAGCTCACAGTTACAACTTTTTCGAGGAAGCCTTTTTACCCCTAATTTGTTTGTTTACCCGGATTTTTCCTTCTGTCCCTTCTCTACCGTTGTGACACGCTGAGCGCGGTCCAGCGATTGGTCAACATTGCCAGGATGGACAAAAAAAAATAAGACAAACGATCAAAACAGGTAGAAGAGAGAAGCGATCGCGTTGGTGAAGGAACTCGTGCCATCTGAGGATGCCTTGCGTCCGGGAATCGACACTGGAAATTGACGCGCGCCTTTGACGACGCTCTGCCGGGCATTGATTGTGGGTAATCAGCCGCGACGCCCGTTGTCGCCGGGACACGATTCCCCTGGTCGGAAAGGGGAGGGAAAAGTTTCTGCGGGCCGCAGTGGCCGAGGCCGGCGCCCATCGGTGTGCCGCGCTCGCGTTCTCTTCTTCGCGTCTGTTTGCGTTGCGTGGACGCACTCGCAGCCCGGAATCGGCGAGCCGAGCGCGTGCGCGTCGGAATTTTCTAATCCGCGTGATTGACTCGCAAGCACGCCTCAATCCAGTTTGTCGATTTTTAGTTCTACCCTACTGCTCGCTGTCCTTGAATCGAATTTGTTTCGGGGAGTTGGCCGGAAGTTGTCGCTGGCAGAAATCTAATAACGCGAAAGATCGGAATGCGGCGTTTAGGAATGCTCCCGAAAAGTGTGTGCTGCTATTACTTAAAAATAGAATTTTGGAGTGGTAGTGTACGCATAGTTTGCCGTACAAAAACGACAAAAACAACAAAAACAACAAAAACATACAATTTGAAAAAGAAAAAAAATTTGTAACCGATATTTTTGATAGAAACGACGTGTGCCCAGTGCTCCGACCATTTGTGAGTTTCTGATTACCGGACCCCCGCACCCTAATTCCCACTTTCGTTATTTTGTATTTGTTGTTGGAATCTTTCGCGACACGTGATTGCGGGCTGAGGGTTGTTGCATCTGCGAACTCAAATTTTAACTTCTACGCAGCCTTCGAGCTCTCGTGAGGTTTCGGAAAAAATTTCAAGATTTGAAGCACTGACGGAGGTAAAAAGAAGAATAACGCTCAGCATAAATGAGAGAAAGTAATTTTCTAGGAGGCTGAACAATGATAGTAAGAGGCTTAGCTTGTTCAGTTCTTTTGCAAAAATGTCGGTCACCTTCCTGGGACAAACCGGCCCATTTTTTCTGCGGTTCTTCGTACCAGCCTCTGATAAAAGTTACTGCTTTGTTTGAACAAAGCGGTGATTGCGTTGTGCTTGGAAAAAAATCAACTATCTTTCTCCTTGTTTGTTGGATTGCAGTTGATTTAAACTGTTCGTCTTTTTCTCAACTTGGTGTCTGTTTACATCTATGCAATTCTGGAGCTCCTCTTTCGTGATAAAGGCACCTTTATTGCATAAACGCAAATGTACGCAGGGGGAGGCGCAGCGCAAACATGAAAAATTTACTGCGTAAATAGTTTGCTCCGTGCAAATATGCTCTCACTTCTCTTTGCGGGCCCTGTTCAAGAATCGAGTTTTTGGTCTTGTTTTGCGTTGTGAAATATGGTATGGAAATTAACATGAATGACACCTTCCCAGCATCTCATGTCGTAAGGCTTCCGCCGGCAAAAGAAACAAAGGGCGACAGCTTGGAAGTTGGGAAACGTGGAGGTTCATATTATTAACGTAACTTGATGGAAGTTGCTTTTGGGACAAGAGGAATAACATTACTGCTTAACAAAAGGTGTTAAATCACGCATGTGCCAAGCGAGGTTTTCTCAATAAACTGTGATATCAGCGAAAAAAAAAGAAGAAAAAAACGTATAGCGGCCATGGGGAACTTTGATTGATAATGGTTTGTTGAGGGCCAGCCTTGTACGGAAAACGTGTTGAAATTATCTTAATATTAAATTTTCAGATTGAATTTATTCTAAACATTTCCGGCAAAATAGTGCGCGTTTAGTAGAAGAAAATGTACGAAATTATGGCATCTAAGGCATGCTGTAAAAAGAAAAAAAGAAAAGAAAAAAAGAAGGTTGTGTATACGACACGGCCGCAAGTTTTAGGCGTGACAACGCGTCTACAAGCCGGAGTCTAGTGAAATGAAATGCATATATTAAATGTAACATATATTTTGATGTAACACACTAATGAAAGGAAACATAAAATGGAACAAATTTCTTTGCTAGGCATTCAATCAAATTGGACAAAACAAATATTTAAACATGAGGTAAATTTGTACTACCGAAGAATACACAAGGAAATGGAAAGAAACATATGTCAAGACAGAACACAAGTGTATACTCAATCTGAAGTCGCACAGGCCATCGAAGCAAGTGAAGACTTGCTTCGATGGTTTGGTCGTGCTATCGTACCGACCACGACCAGATCGGTCGTCGTCGTGGCTTCGGAGGCTGGCACATCCCTCGACTGGAACCACCTTCCCGGACCAATTGCATCCAAAACTGACACTGTACTTTTTAGGTCTGCTCTTACCAATCTTTTTTTTTTTTTTTTGAGTGTGAATAAATATACATTAGACTGGTTTTGATCCCAAATTTGCTCTCCCCCTCTGTAATGCCTTCGGGCCCTGAGGGTAAAGCTAAATAAATAAATAAATAAATAAATAAATAAATAAATAAATAAATAAAGTGACCACACAAGCAGAGTTATTTTTTTTTTAGTTTGGTAACAGACGGAGCAAGTAGAAACCAACCACGAGGATGGCCGAGCTGGCGTTAAACTTGGTTTTCCGATCGGCGTTTTTTTCGCAGTTGCCTCCCGCAGTTTTAGCGACAGGCACAAAAAAAAAGTGTACGTGCCACATGATGCGAGGTTAATCCATAGCTTGTTTATCTGAGCTTTACGTCGAAGAAAGCAGCAAAGAGAATTGACGATTGTGTCACTGCGACAAAAGCGTCCGCCACCACCGCACAACACTTCGGAAATGACAACCTTCTAACCGAAAGATCTTGGTAAAGGTTGAAACTATTCATATAAAATAGTACACTTAACAAAAAAAAAAGAAAAAGGTCGCGCTAACATATTTATTTAACGAGGCCACTGGTCGTACGTAGGGAGTGACGAGCTCCTTGATAGGCCTCCTGACCCACCTTGCTAGGCCTTCCCAACAATGCTTGAGCGGCCGCTGAAGTCGTTGAGATTGTTGTCGTTGCTTCCGGAATCCGTGAATCCAGCGGCCTTCATCGAGAATGGGCCTTTTCCGCGAATGTTAAGCGCCATCCATCGGCAAGCTGGAGAAACATTTTTGATGGCCTCAATTGCTTCCGGTTCTGTCCGCTCTAAGCTATGTTGACTGTCTGCATGCGGTCGTCAAATGCGCTCAGCGTAACAGAAGCGACGAGTACATTCGTTTTCAAAGAATACGTTGGCTACGGACAACTTCGCCCGTTTTTAGATTATTCTGAAGGAATGGACGACCGACTTCACCGTGGCACCCGTTGTGACTGACGGCACAGTTTAAGCTCTCTTAGACCAGTAAGAAAGTACAAACGGTTAAACTATAGGATTCATGTTATATGCAGTACCGGCAGTAAATTTAGAAAATATTCGAGACCAAGTTACAATTAAGCCAAGCTTTTTTTATATCAAGCTATTTGTTTAACCTGCTCGAAAATTTTAATTAACAAAATGTATTATCATAAATGTGAGGTCTCACTCTAAAATTGTTCGAAAAACTCGGCGCCTGCATGTACCTATGTCAAATCTTCATCAAATGTGTATTTAGTGGTGGATTTCACTTGGTGAAATTTCGATGCGTAGCTCCATTCCAGCGAATAATGAGACCAACAAACATGCCCGGGTCAACGGTGGACGCGTTTGGGACTACCAAGTCGTTTGCGGGCGTCGCTGACCCTGGCAAGTTTGTTGATCTCGTTTTTTACTGGAAAGGAGTAACGCTTTGAAATTTGACAAGGACAAATTCACCACTAAAATACATCTTTAATAAATATCTAAGATGTATACGTGCAGCCGCCGATTGCTGAGCGAGCCTCGGCATTGATGTCACCCCACTTCAGGCCAGAGCTGTGTGTGACTGTAGGTCCTGAAGAAACAAAAACACGAAATCGGCCACACATGTCTGTTTTGAGTCTCGCGCCTACAGACCATGTTGCAAACTAATTTCTTTACTCGATAACATACATGAAGAGAAGTCACCAAGTCGATTGTATCCTGTTTCTTATTTAACCACAAGACCAGCAGATGTGGTCGTGGTCCCATCTCTCTTTCCGGGTGTGAACATAGAAACAAACTGTGCAGCATAGCCACTTTATCTCAATGCTGTATAAATATTTAGAAACTGTGGGCGATTCCAATTGTTTACCACAACCAAAAAGCAGACAGGCCGTTTGCGTAGTAACGCGAGACCGAGGCGCTCGCTCAGCGTGTCACATAGCCACACGACAACAGACTTAATCAATCTGCTGACTTTATTTTTCACACTAATAAAAAATAAAGAAACAAAAACATGAACCTTCCTTGAAGTGGCAACTGCAAACACGGGAGTGCTGTAAAGTCAGCCTTTACGAGCCGTCCAAATTGTTTCGCCGAATCACCCGAATCCACAGCTGCCACTTTCGTTGGGTGCATGGCTAGCAATAATAATAATAATAAAACGCTTTTATTTTTCTTTTATTCATTAAAAAACGAAAAAAGGTGGAAAAGAGGGCAAAAAGCTGCTACTGCAGCTTGACGAGGCCCTAGTTCCCATACATACCTTGGCAAAAAAACAGCGTAAAATAAAAATACACTAAACCACCAAACATTAAATATACACCGGCACACCACTCCAATCATTATACTTGTTTATGTAGAAAGTTAACTAAAAGACATATGTCACTCGGACAAAAACAGTTTTACAACACATGCTTGACACTACACGGTGTCGATATAGAAAATGAGATTGTAGTAGTATGTTCGCTAACATTCGATTTGACTTTCCAAATATGCACACATAATTTGCTTCAAGTTCATTTAGTAAAAATGGCAACACATATTTTAATAACGTAAAACCATAATTCATACGGGGTGTTGAAACATTACAGGTCTTGCCATGGCGGGTAACGTATTTATGATCTAACTTAGTTTAACATGACAGTGCAGAAATGAAAAAAAAATATTGTTGTGTTTTAAGGCAACATTATAAGTCACCAACAACCGAAACTTGTGCAGCTGTTCAATAGGAATTACACGATGCTTTAAAAAGAGTTCCTTAGAAGGATGCGAAAAGAAACATTTGAAACAATGCGAACAGCCCTCTTTTGGGTTAGTAGTAGTCTTTTTAAGTTATGTTTTGTTGTTTGGCCCTAAACTAAATGACAATATGCATAGTGAGTGTAAAGCAAATAGTATTATAAAAGTAATTTTACGCTTGATGGAAAGACGTTACGGTTTCTACGAAGGATACCAATAGATTTACTAGCTTCTGTATGGAGATATTCAACGTGCTCATTCCATAATAATAATTCAGTTAAATGTACACCCAGCGTTTTTACCGACTTTGCCACCTCTAGTGTTGATGAGCCTAAGGTTATTTGAAACTAATAAGATATTTGTCTACTTCGAGGACGAAATAGCACACCTTTATTCTCTTCAGAATTTACTTTTAGTCAATTTACCTCGGTCTACAAGTCAATGTTTGAAAGAACTCCTACTGCTTTCTTTTCTATATTATCTGCTGAGCCGCCTTTAATAAAAATATTCGTATCATCGGCATAAGACACAAGGTTTGCGTGCGGTACGCAATTTTCAATGTCATTTATGAAGATTATAAACAAGAGTAGCCCGAGCACACTACCCAGAGGTACCCCAGTTCTAATTTTTTTGAATTGTTGAAATAATGTTATTATTATTAGCGAACTGCGTACGGTACTGTAGGCATGACTTAAATAGGACTAGATAAGTTCCACGTATACTGTAATTTTCTAGCTTTATGAACAAACTTTTGTGATTAATTAAATCGAACGCCTTGGAGAAGTCAATATATACATTGATAATGAGCTCTTTATTCTCACAACATTCTATAATTTGTTGCTTTGTACTAATAGTGCTGATTTAGTTGAGCGATGTTTTCGGAAGCCATGCTGACTATTAGAAATCATTGAAAATATTTCTAGGCAAATATAAAGTCTTCTATAAATGATTTTCTCAAGACCTTTAGTAAAAATGGATAGAAAAGAAATGGGTCTGTAGTTTTTAAACGTATTCTTGTCCCTATCTTTAATCATAGCGACAACCTTAGCACACTTCATTGCTTTAGGAAAAACACCAAAAAAATGATAGATTACGTTAACACCGGCACCACTATGTCGAGAGCATGCTTAATCACTTTGATGTTAAGATCGTCTACATCTTGACTCCTGGAGTTTCTAAGTTTTTAAAAACTGCAGACACTTCACCCTCATCAGTAGGGCTCATCAAAAAATAGTTTTTGAAACTACGTTCCATATATTTGCTAGCGTCAAGCCCGGAGGTGCATCTATATCACTTGATTGGCTGACAAAATAATTGCTAAATGCATTCGCCAAAGCACAGCGGGACAAATGGTCGTCTCCGCAGTTTATATTATCTAATATTTGACGCTCGGGGTGAGGGCGCAAGACTTTATTTACACTTTCCCATAGTATGCGCGAATATTTATTACCATCCCTTGTAAAGAGGGTTGTGTAGCATGCTGACTTCGCGCTTCATAACGAGCCAGCTAGTTGGTTACGATACCCTTTGAAGGCTCTTAGATCTTCGGAGTCTCTTGTTTTTAAAAGCGCTGGCACATGCTGGTTTTCTTATGCACTCTGAGCAATAACTCTTTTGTCATCCATATGGCTTGCGTAATTTTTACACAGTTTTACAGTTCTATGAGGAAAACTCTAATTGTACAGCTTTTTAAATGCTCGTAAAAAGGCCTCATATGCACGACTGGCATCTCATTCCAGGTAAACTGTTTCCCAATTTACAGCGAGTAAAGCAGGAGGAGGAAACTCCAAAGAAACATAAACCGCTGACAACGCTTGCTCTCGTTGTCGCGGTTCTCATGCCCGAGTCCCGCTAGAGCGACAAACAGAAACAAACGGATGCGACAAGCCTCAATCACATGCAGCATGCTCGCGATGGTACCTTTGGCAGGCGTTTATAGTCGTTCGGTGCTCGTGATGTAAGCACGAGTGATTGCAAGCTTGCGGAAGGTACCCTCGCGTTTATGAGGCTCGTGTTTGTGCGTAGCCTCCTTTATTCTACAAAGCCTGTGAAATCGCGAAAGACGCTGGTTTGAGGCTTGTCGCTGTCGTTTGTTTCTGTCTGTCGCTCTAGCGGGACTCGGGCATTAGGTTTCGTCCTACGCACGTTTTGCGTGATAGCAAGAACAAAATACACTTAACGAACAGTTTCTGCTGTTACGCGCTAAAGCACGCCACCAAAGCAACGCGCAAAGCGGAGAAAATACCTGGCCTCGTCACATGATACTGTAACTACGTCACCATCGAGCGATCGCAGCGCCCCAATCACTCCCGCTCGCGGGGCTAATACATCTCACAACTGCGACGGAAAACATATTTCACGAAAAAGAAAAAGGATTGAAAATCATATTATTTTGGAGACTGTTGCAGATAAGGACTTCTGAGTGGTTGATTGAGTGTACATATCCGAAGACTCCTACATTAACGAAAAACGCTGTCAGTGCGATGGCACGTCACTGCAATCTATGGGTGGCTCATTCTCAGAGGATTCGAATTCGGAGCCGAAGTGCGTTACGTGGAACCGCTCTATAATAAAATTGTCGCGTCAAAAAAAAAAAAAAAACAAAAAAAGAAGAAGAAGAAGAAGAAAAGTAAAGGAAGCTGGGTCAATCTAGTTCTCGGCGATGCAATGATTTCAGACACTTCCGTGCTATTTGTTGGTTTTAAAATGTCGCTGTACCAACTATCTCAATTTGCCTCAATTTTACAGCGAATATGTATACAACTCGTTCGTTGGTCGCGTTTTTTCGTGTCCGTCGACAGAACAGTAGTCGACAGAAAACCATCGAGCGCGCCATATCTCTTATCATGTGGTTTTGACACTTGTTTCAATGAGAAAACCCCAAAAACGAGTGTCAAAACCACGTAGATAGATGATAAGCACGTAGTCGCTCCCCGTGTGCGTTTCTCTTAAAGATTGCGGTTGCATAAGCTGTCGCGGCTACGGCAGCGTACGAAGTGTGGAGTGACGTCACTAGCCCCGCTAACAATGTGAAGCACGTAGCGCTCCCCGCATGCGTTTCTCGGTAAAGATTGCGGTTGCATAAGCTGCCGCGGCAACTGGAGCGTACGAAGTCTTTCATGTATAAAAAAGTTTTGGTACAGTGCATTTAGTTTTCTTTCGTCAATCATTTGGTATAGACCCTTTAGCTGTTTACGAACATGAACTGCCGCTTGCGTCCCAAGCGACTTCCGGTCGCACCGCCTTTGCAAGCTTGTCGAGCTTGCTTATGTCACCAGGGGCCCTAAACTCGTCACACACAAAGTTGGAGCCGAAAGTTCGCGGAACGCGCCAATTGGACACCGGCGAAAAAAGCGCGAAGTCATCGTCGTGATAGGCCAATCGGTGCGCTCCGTCAACTTCGGCCCCAACTTTGTGTTTGACGAGTTTAGAGGCCCAGTGCTAGAAAGCATAAATGCTACATGGACAACAAAGTTGGAGATCTAACGAGGGCCTTCGGTTGTACAATATTACATCTTGGAGGAGGCAAGTTGGTTTACAAGAATACTCGAAACATGTTAACAGATCTCACACTCCATCGTTCTTTTGGCGTTCGCCTGGAGAGTTGGTGGTTAAACGGTTCATCTACATTTCAAGCAGCGTTGTTAATGTACGCTTTGTTAATTCTTTTTTTATAAACCGGACGGTTTCTGACTGCAGCACCACCTGGTGGTGTTTGCCATAAAAGGTATATATTGTAGCGGACAATCGTTGCAGGTGATACCACAGCTTTGCTGTCCAACCTTCTCGACAGCGTGGATTGGAGCCTTAATTTGTTTTCTTAGTTTTACGAGCATTGAAACGCATAACAAGATAAAAAAAAAAAACGAAGAAAGGACATGGTTGAAAAAACCCCGAGACTGCGGGTAAACGACACAACACTAAAAAGCCTTTTAGAGACTTTTTAGTGTTGTGTAGTTTACCCGCAGTCTCGGGGTTTTTTCAACCATGTGCAATGTACACCAGCTCGTTTGCGCCCTTACATTTTGAAGAAAGGAGTTGGGGTATTATACATCGCTTCTTTCAAACAGCCAACTGAATAAAAAAATAAGTTTGTTTTCGTTAAAAATAACCCCTTACTGTCGGCAACCCTTCAGTGCAGACTACTGTTACGAAATGTTCAACGCAAGAATGTCTAAAGTTCCATGTGGTGTAATTCATTGTCTAAACACGATGGCGTGTTTTCCGTCAAAACGCTGCAATGTTCAAAGTAAACGACTGAGTAAAGGGGACTCGAAGTAGCGTAAAAACAATTTCAACATATTTGATTGAGTTTCGTACTAACTTCGTCAAAATAATTATTTCAATTTTTTTACAATTTTTTACGTCTGTTGCTAATAGTTAGCTTCGGAGAAGCGATGTCAGGAACAAAGACAATTCAATAAACATACTGGTGTTGTAACATAATATTGCTTAACATATGCCTTGTTCTATAGAATTGTTTTATCGCTAGATGTGCGAGAAGTTTTTGTTTTGTTATCCACGGTGACGTCACAACAGTTTTGCTTCACCTTGACGAAACATGTTTAAAATATAGGAAGTCGGAAATGTTACCAGAGCGAAATTTTCTACACATTGATGCAATCGTCAGCTTAGTTGTATCTCTTGTATTTGTTTCCCGCTCGCGAAAGTGTTTTTTTTTTTTTTTTGGTGGGCGGGAGAAAGTGGGGCTTGTACTTGCATGATGCATGGCAAAGCCTCTGATTCCCCCCCCCCCCCCCCCAAGGCTCCCTAGAGTTCAGCTGATAAGTGAACAAAAATAAAATACATGACCCGCACCCAAAAGTCTAAGCAAAAAGGAAACGCAAGCAAAAACACTAAAATCGTGTGCTAAAAAAAAAAAAAATTTTGTAAGCTTTATTAGAAAGTACCAACCGTGTTGTCAATATTCGAATGAATGTCAATAATGAAGTCCAATAATGCATCCCATCCAAAATCGTATAATGGATGAGATGCATTATTTAAAAAGCGATCGTTTAAACCTTGTGCAGAATACATTCAGGGTCGTTTCGGGGATTGAAGAACATATTGTTGATTAACTGCCATCATCCTCCACAACAAGATCACCATGCACTATAGAGAATCGAAATAAGTTTTACAAATCCTCGCTTAAAAAGCTCAGAGATTGTAGAAATTTGTTTCACCCTGTGTTAATTCTGGGAAATTAATCTTTTGTTTCTCTCCCGATGCCTTTTTGTTCCTGCAACAGGCAATCAATTTCCTGAACTGTAAAAACTCACTGTAGGCACTCGACGCTTCATCTGTTTTTATCTTTACCAAACCCTTATGCCACTTTTTTTTACCATATATTGTTTCCTGTAATAGGTAATGTTTTGGCGCTCTATGGCCTTGGCGGCATTTGTATAATTTAAATTGAAGGGACGAATGAACCATGGATAGTATCGGCATGTGGCAATCGTAGTGGGGGACGTAGGACATACACCTTAACCGCTGCACGCAGGAAGTCGTCCACTTGGAGCAGATGTAGAGCATCGGAATGCGTAGTGAGAGGTTCTGGCTTCGATTCCTGGTACGACAAGAGTGTATATTGGTTTATTCCTCAGTAATTACCTGTGAATTCTGTTTTGCTTATATTGCCGCGTGCGTGACCGAACTGGCAGACTGAAAAAAAGAAAAAAAAAGAAAAGCTGTTTCATGAAGACTTTCATAGTGTGTAAACTTGAAAGTGAAAACCCGGAAGGGTTTACGGATCAGATGAAAATGAGTGAAGGATAACATCGCTGAATGAGTCAGAGAAGTATAAAGCTCATACGGGCTCGGGCTGAGAAATATATTTTTGGTGAGCGTCAAACCAGAAAAGTACTATTGAGCGCAAAAGAAAAAAAAATGGCGAAATAAAATATGGCGGTCTGCCAACTCGCCGTCCTGAGGTAATAGAGAAAATTTTTTCGGAATATTACAGAGTTCTGTTTCAGCGACAGGACCACGACAGTGACTCGCAGCTTGCAGATTATCTAGCGCGGATGCCACGTCTAAGTGAAGAGATATCGGAGAGGATAATCGTTGCCGAGATAGAGGGGGTCGATTAATAACCTGGCTTCAGAAAATCTCCGGGGCCTGATGGACTGACGACAGCCTTTTACTAGACATAAAAATAGTCATTGCTGGGCATCTACATGCAGTAGTAATTAAAGTGCGCGAAACAAACAAGTTACCAATAACATTCTTAAATATACGTACATACGTTCCTCATTTTCAAGGTCGGTGATGAGCAAAAGTTTAGAAATATTAGAAACTGTAGGCTCATAGCACTTGGTAACGTTGACTGTAGAGTGCTTATGAAAGTTTTAGCGCGGTGGTTACAAAATGTCATTAGTAGGGCTAGGTGTCAATTAAAACCTTTAACCAGATTAATATCCACTTTTTAATCGACTAATTAATCGATTAATCTGTCTCGTTAATTTCCATGCACGATATATATATATATATATGATAAAAAAAAAGTATATTTGCCTTTGTAGGCGTGCTCAGAAAACTAGAAATAAATCCTACTACTGCTGTTGTATCTGAGAAACGGCGCAATATACAATTTTTGATTTTGAATCAACCTCAATGTGTAGTTGAGAACAGTTGCAAAACACTCACACTCGCAGATTATTACTTCAGCTGCATGATGCAAAGAGGTTCGTTGATATTCTCCGGCAAGAGCGACCTCCTTTGATCGCTCACAACCGTTTCTGCTGCGTGAAACGTACACTCGCACGGCGTTGAAGGGGAGGTAACGCGTAACCTTCTGCGCCTTGTCTGGAATTACAAATCTTGTTCCTACAGTTTACTTTTGGTTAAAATGTCACCTAAAGTTTGCTCTTCATATATGTGTACTCGTCCACGTCTGCGTGGCGGAACCAATTAATTTTTACTGCTTTTTGATTCGTAAATATTTTACCGATTAACCGGTTAAAAAATAAATCGCGAATAAAGCATTAATCAATTCATCGGTAGGTAAATCAATCAATTGCACAGCCTTAGTCGTTAGCAAAATGGTAGATGAGCATCAGACCTGCGGAATAAAAGGAAGATCTCTTTTGACAAATGTACACATCGTGCGGAGCATTTTAGAGCTTCTCCGACGAGGACCGGGACCAGGTGTCCATGCTCCAGATCGACCTGGAGAAGGCCTCTGATCGTGTGCAACGCTACGTCCTGTATAAAATATTAGAGTATGGGGGAGTAGGCGAATCCATAATTCATTTTGTCCAAATGGCACATGTACAATGCGCGTACCACACAACTCGTAATTAACGGAAAACTATCAAAGCGAATCACAGTCGGGTCCTCAGCCAAACAGGGTTGCCCTCTATCAACGTTGTTGTTTTGTATTTATTTGGAACCCTTTTGTAGGAATGTAATAAAAATAGTCTTATTAATGGGTTTCATTCCAAACCACCAAGTCAAATTGCTGTCTTATGCAGACAATCTAGAGATCTTTTGTAAAGATAACGGAAGTATTTCAGCAGCGGTCAGAAATATCAAATCTTATTGTGAACTGACGTGTGGGGCAGTTTAACGAAAAAAGTGTTGCAGCCTTTGCGTGAAACTTGGGTCACGAAACCTGACGTCTTTCAAGATTTAGCATTTTTGTCGACGCCGACCAAGTATCTTGGGATTCCTCTGCAGCATTATAAACGTTCACATGCCTACTACTGGTTCAGGTAACGGGTTAAAAGTCTAGTAAATGGAGCTGGTGGGAGATATACATTTTTACGCGTGCCACCGTTTGTAATATTTTTTCAAGTGCTAAATTTTGATGTATACTTTTTTTCAAGTTCTGGCGTGTTCTAAAGTAAAGGTGCAAAACTTGCATCGTGTTTTTGCTGCTTTCATTTTGCGGTCTGGATGGGAAAGAGTATGTCGCGATAATCTGTTTCTTCGCGTCAACAACGGAGGACTGTCATTATCGCATTTGTTGGTTAAGCAAGTTGTTCCGCGTTTTATGTTTTAAGAGGCCAGTGTAATTTTTTTTGTGTGCTGTAATCGAGATTAGGTTGTTGGAAAAAAATCCCATCGTTTGTCGTTTCTTCGTGTTGCCGCGAGCAAATACCTACTTTAGAATTGGTAGCTTTCTTCGAGAAGTAAGCGATGCGTTTCGTTTTTATGTGTATGTTTTCCTCTCGAAGATTTGGCAAGTGTCACGCGAAAGCGCTTAACGCGTGATATTATTGTTGTTATATATTATTCTCGTGGATGTGATTTTATCATTTTGAATTATTTGTACTAATTGATGACAATTACCGCAACGCACGGACGCAAGGACGGGCTGACACATTTTTTGGAGTAGAAGTATTAAAAAACACGTCTCAAGAGACAAAAAAGAAAACCAACAACACTGAGCCTTTAAAACCTGACTCATTCCTCCGCTACATAACATATAAGAATACATTTTTCAAAAATTAAAAGGCACTAACTATTGTGTAGTAGCATTTTACTAAACATCAAAGGAAAACAAATCCCGTAGACATAGTAAGAAACGACACGTGAGTTGAATGTTGAAAACAGCAGTAAGGATGATCTTATTATGCGATGTAACGAAAGAGGCAATAAAAAAATAGTATCTTCGTGTAGAGGTGGTAGCCAGTGCTCTGGCAATCTGCTTTACCAATGGCAGGTCCTGATGACGCAACTGGACCCGGTGCGAAAGTAAATGACCAACAGAAGGTAGCGTCGATCCTTCATGTCACCGGGGAAGAGACCCAAGAGGTTTACCTCACCTCCCAGTCTGGGGAGTCAATGACGTACTGTACGCTCAACTTGTCGGCAGGTTCGAAGAGTACTGCACACCCAAGATGAACAAAACCTACGATGAGTACCTCTTCAGGACATGCATACAGATGTACGGTGAGTCGTTTCAACATATTTACCTCGACTCGCAGTGAAAGTTCAACTAGTACGAGGATTCGACGTTGGCGGAGTCAGTGATACGATACCAAATCGTATGTGGAGCGGCAAGCAAGAAGTTGCGTCAGGGATGTTTTCGAGAGCCTGTATCGAGACTGGAAAAGGCGGCGAAAGTATTTGAGTGTAGTAGATTGCTGCCAAGCAAATCGAAGCATTGTAGAAAGTAAAAAAAAAAGGTTCATGTCAACAAGAGCAGAACGTCAGAGGAGCGAACACCAAGTATGCAACAGCAGACGTACAAAACGACCGGTGTGGTAACGCCGGTGCCCTGCTTTTTTAGCATTGGGCGAAGTTCGCAGGCAACGTAACCCAGATGGGACCATTTTGCAGCCTGTTGCAAGAGGGATCAAGGACATTAGGTTACCAAGAACGGTGGACAAGAAATAGAACAAGAAGATTGCCTGGATTTCGAAAATCTTGAAGTAAGTCGTTGCAGTGAAGTAAGTCGTTGCACTAAAAGTGGCTGATACCGGCAACTGTAGTTCACTTCAAGAAGATACCGGGGCTCGAGCGAACGCGCTTACGTTCTTCTAGCTACAGCGTACATGAAAACATTGTTTTGAGAAGGAATGTTGCAGCCGGGCGGAGCTACAACGGCGGTGTGATTTCCCAAGGGGAAAACTCAACTTGGCAGTGTTCCGCAATAATAAGCAAGGCCATGTGGAATGTTATGCAGTTTACGTGTCTGATACTCCCATTCCGGGTTTCAAGCCAGCGAGAAGTCAGTCGTGGTACATCGAATTTTAGTTGTGAGCAGTGACAACATCAGCGCAGTTGTTTCTGATTTTCTCGATGCATTCATTGACTTAATCTACACCAAGGAAAACTACCCCATGGTGCTAAAGGGCGGAGCCCAGCCAGGGGTGTCACCGGAACGCAGGGTATCTATAGCGTCGTTACAACCCCTGGAGGCAGAGTTGTACCGACTGACAGCCGCGGGAATCACCAGAAAATATGACGAGCCGACTAACTTGGTATGATGTCCTTTGGGGGATTGCGCACAAAAACCGAGACAATTTGAGTATGCATCTGAGAAACGTCTACAGTGCTGACAAAGGCACGGACGTGAACGTGTGGTTTTTTAAACTACCTTTTAGGAAGATGTTCTCGTACAAATAAAGCATTCGGCTGAGCTAGGCTCACACGCGTCAGTGTGTGTCTGCGCCGTAGACGTTTGTCAGATAGACGCTTTAAACACGCGCCAAATTACAGCCGCCATTGCTGACCTTCTCTTGTCTTACCGAGATGCCGAGTCACTGAAACGGGCGTTGACAAGCCTCCACAAAGGCCAGTGCTGGAAAGAAGGACACAATAGACTCTAAAATGAAAAGAAACCTGGTGTGCCATGGTGATAATGAAGTGAAGTAAATGTAATAAGAGGAAACAAAAACTGATGGTAGGTTATGGCGACGCCCATGCACAACCGCTTAAAGGCGTCTATAGATCCTTGCCACATTAACGAGTGGGAGGAACAAGACTATTAACAGCTTCTGATACAAGGCGCTATTAAAGCATAACTTTCAGAAGCACAACGATTCTCCACCGTTGACGCCAACTCCGTTTGAGTGGCACCGGCACATACGGTTGCCGTATGGAATTGCGTCAACTCGGAAAGTCTTTAAAAATTCAATGTCAGAAATAGTATAAGGTCTACCAGGAACGAAAGCGTACATTGATGACACACTCGTCTGAAATAGAACAGAGTATGAACATTATAAACGCCACCGTGCTGTGCTGAATAGAGCATCGCGAGAAGGTCCCACACTCAATTTAGAAAAGGGATGCGAAGAAGTAACGATTTTGGGAGAGGTAATTAATACGCACGCAATTAAATCTTTCCCAAGCCTAGATCAGGGTGGCTTCGACTTTCTGATGCCAAATAACAAGATGCACAGCGCTTCCTAAGATATTCTAACCATTTTGGAAGTTGCACACCCCATTGGTCGTCAGAAAGAAACCTACCACGAAGCTTCATAAAATATGGTAAGATGTTTTGGTGGGTGCTATGTATGTTGAGTAACAGCCAGCGCTCCCTGGCTTCTGTGCTCTCGTGGCTACTGGCCGAGGATGAAGTGATGTGGCGCGCGCTCCCGAACATTCCATCGACGACTGACCAGAAGCAGCATCTCAGTCTATGTTCTAGACTGTGCTCTAAATAAACATAGTCTGGTACATAACATAGACCGCGGTCTTCAAACCATAGGGCGCCCTATGGTTTTAAGACCGCTGGCTACGCTGCGTTTCCATAGGAGTTAAGCCTTTTTCTTTTTTTACTTTTTCCTCAGGTAAGTTTGCTCTTTAAGAATTTTATAGAAAAAATGCACCACCTGTGGCCAACACTGTCCAAAATCAGAACGCGATAGGTTAAGAAATCGATTTTCCGGTCGATTTAAAGAGCCTGGTCGCTATTTGGGACACGGGGTATTTAAACTTGGTAAAAAAAAGGGCCGATGATTGGCGTTCCGAGTGAATAGTGGGGAAGTGTGCATGCAAGTGCACGAAGGAAAAGTGTTGCCACTTGGGACTGCCAAGCGTCACTTAAAAAAAGTTTGCCGTTGTTTGAATCATAACGTTGCATCGCGACATTGCAACACTCACGTCCCCCCGGCGTTCGCGTCTAAAACTGCAAATCTGTGCGTGCACTGGAATAAGGAGCGGGTGCAGGATGAGCGGCAGGGGCATTAGACGGCGAGGGGAAAAATAAGAAAGAAACGCCCGAAAACGTTAGCGGCTGTTTGCATTTTGTGGCGCAACGCACGAAACTTGGCGCGCAATATGCAAATAATAGTGCATCGGGAAGGACGCGTCCTCGTCCTTTTCTTTTTTCGCATCCTTTGGAATTATTAATGCTAGATGCTTTTCTCGAAATTTCTCTAGAAGCGTACTTTGTGATTGCGATACATGTACATAGTTTTGCATTTGTAAGCAACGCAGGCGCGCGGTGGATAACTGTTGCGCTACTTTTATCTTTATTTTAATTTTCATCCGCTTTGTTTAGAGCTCGTCCTTAAAAGTTTAGACATGCAACTGGGCTTAGAAAAGAGGAGGTTTTTGCGTTCGCACGAACGAAATTGTCTTAGAATTTCGGATATTATGGAATTTCACTTAATGATATTACTTGGAGATCTGCGTTCAAGCAATGACCGAAAGTCGCGTTCCCTAAATGTAAGAGCAACTATATACAGCTAGACCATGCATCTTCAGGCCTTCTCTGATTTGCTTTAGCGTATTCGTTTCAATTGGCGTCCAGTTATGGATTCATTTAGTTATAAAAAGCTCTAAAATAATACAGAGAAAATAGATGAGTTTGCAATTCTACTAATTCCCGTTCATAATTCACGCGTGATAGCGTACCCTCCCAGCCCTCTTATGAGCTCACTGTAGCGCATATTGCCATGGTTATTAATGCATTAGAATTTAGTACACACATGACAGGGAAAAGCTGAAGGCGTCCGTCTGTGGACAGAACAGCGGAAAGGGAAGCGCGCCGCGTAGAGAGGAGGAGAGTAGCAAAGGACACATGCGAGAGGGACGTGACGTCACGGGGCGGAAGCCAATGAGCGCGCGGATGCTGGGGCGAGTCTGAACTTGCAGGTGTGCGGAGCGCGCATGCCTTGGTTTGTGCTACAAAATGGAGTGTGACCCAAGTGCTATCGCTGGTCTAAGTAGGTGGCAAAATATTGAAAGAAGATCCATTGGTGGATCCTTAATTAATGCGTTCGCATGACCCTTGGGAAACGCCAATTACGTCCCCCTTTGGGAAACGCTAACGCTTACCACGTAACAAAGCCAAAAAGAGGCAGCAAAAATTAGAGGAAGCCAAAGAGAAATCCAAGGGAGAAAGCCAAGACAGAAAAGTGAAGGGGTCAGCTTGACGTTTTCACAAATGGTCTGCGAATCTGCTTTCCATTTCTCATACGCCCGCATTATGTAAAAATAAAATATTGTATCTAATAGAAATAATGTAAGTGCGCTCCATTCACCTGTAAGCTCCCAAGCCAGCGAAAGCTGCAACTACACCCGCCATCCCGCTAGCTTACGTCGATAGCAAATGATCACTGGAATTCTGAAGACAAAGCTAGAGGTGCTCATGCTCAGTAGCAGCGCCTAGCACCGCTAAGAGATTAAGAAGACGACGCCTACTCGGCGTTGTGTTCTTGAGCTTTGTTTTTCGCATATTTGTATATGCCTTGCACGTTCTTCTAGGGGTTCTAGTGACCGGACATACAGAAAATCGTGTTTTCTTTTTCGGTTATTCTCTTCAAGATGTTTTCTATTTTGTTGAACTTTCTATCTGTATGCTGCTGAATTGCCTGCTCATATTGCTCCAGTTCCTCTATTATGTTAACATTTAATAAAAAAAGCAACGATTAATTAAAGTTATCCGTTACCAATGTTTTAACGAAATTACATTATAAATTACTGCCGCAAAAAAAGTAACATGGCAATTACAAAATTACTTGAAAAGGTAACGGATTACTTCCCAAGTCTGGACCAGGCGAAATGCTTATTGTTTAAATTGAGTACAATATAATCCAACACGCCTTTGCGGATTTTCAATTACCCGTTTTCAAAGGTTCATCGAGGAAAGTTTTGGAAAAATCGAGGATGATCATTTCTTTTTACTTGCCGCACTAAATTTGTACAATTCAAACTTTTCCGATACTTAAAAAAAAGAAAATCCCGGCGAAACGTTTCCTTCAAAAAAAAAAAAACACTCAAAATAGTCAAGCGAATTTTTTTGTTAAAAGTAAACAAAGCATAAAATAATTGGTCAAGCTTTTCTGCTAAAAAGCTTAATTTTTAGGTGTGTTAAAAATCACGGCAAAATGCCTAAATATGAAAGTGCTGCGCAAGAGGTCAAGTTTGTCATTTTATTTTACTTGAAATATAAACTTAGATAAATAATATCTGACTGCATCATGTAGACCTAAGACGTGCTTTATACGTAAAAATATTTACGTTGTAGAACTTGTATTGTTTATTCCTGTGGCCCTCAAAGCTGCGCCTACTCGCAATTGAGAAAATCGATTGTTCCACATCCTCTGAAAATTCCTCTTTTTTTTATTGCGATAACAGTTAGTGGCGCACTTTGCGGGTTTCGCACCGTCTACCGCGCTCCATATCGACGCGGACCACTCTCGACACTCCGCCAAAATATTACACGTTGACGTCACGCGCCGCACATCGCGTCACCTGTTACCTGGTGTCAGCTGACACCATGACGTCACATTGTCATGTCAAGTCACGTTGCAGTGTCGCCACGTGACTTAATGATGTCACGTGACACGGTGAATCACGTGATGTCATGACGTCACGTGACGCTGGCGTCACGTGACATTCAGACGTCATGGGACAATACGCCGTCACGTGACACTATAGGACGGCACGCAGAAACATGAACATGAGACGGCTGATAATGGAAACAATAAAAACAAAGCCTTTTCGCTAATTATGCCAGAAAGATTCTCGGGCGATTAAACCAATAATGCTAGGTGGGTGTTAAGCCGGCAATACCATGGGCGTGGAATTAGGTGGCGCTACACTTCTTAAAACTTGAGTGCTTGATTTTGGAAGTGTTCTTCAGTGACCACAAGGCGGTGTTAGTCTGTGTCTAATAACGTTGCATAAGGCAGTCACACCGACGACAGGGAACGGTTCATGCATACACATGCAGTTTCGCCGTTCCCTGGAGTTCTAACTTGGGGGCGCGATTTTCCAAGTGTTCTTAAATTACCACAAGCCAGTCCTAGTTTGTGTCCAATAAAATTGTTTAACAGGTTCGCGAAATGCTCTCTACTTAATACACCCTGATTGGTTCCAAAACGCTATGGAATTTTCGTCCGGTGTGTTACTCGGTTGAATACGAAACTCCTATGCGGACTCTAGGAGCGCGCTCGCACCTTTACTTTTCATTCAGTAAATCTGCTCCGAAACGACACCTTAGCGGCTCCGACCTTACACCTCAGCTGTTGCAGTGTATCACCTTACGGGCTGCGTAAGCGTTTACCAATTTTGTTTTAACGAAAACAATATATTTTTTTTGCAATATAAGGTGCATTTTTTATATGAATATGTTTTTCTTTCTTTAATAAAAGTTTAATTGAAAATGAAAGATAGGCATGCACACCCATGACCCTCCTGACCTGAACACACCCCACTACGTTTAACCGCTCGGACCTTTATTGGAGAGGAGAAAGTGCTTTGTATATACGATGTAAATGATTGAATGGCGTTTGCAGTGACCACGGAGGTTGACATTGACGGTTCCATTATCGGCACATTTCCACTTCTTTGTCGGAAGTGTGCCCTTTTCTATTTCTCATCGAACCATTCACTGGGATTGGCTAATGCTCGAAGAAAAGGCTCCCCCGAAGCAAAACGTGCGTGATGTATACCCGTGATAAGAAAAAAGCTCATAGCAAACCAAGCCAAGCCAAGCCAATCTAAATGATTGATTCCTTTACTTGACCGAGTTCTTGATCGAGTTCGGCCAATACCGCCTGTACCCTTGGACAAATGTCTGTGGAATTTTCAACGAGAGGAAGAGCGCTCGTGCCAGACCTCCGAGAGGTCGGCATTCAAGCGTCGGCCGAAAATACACAATTCATGGACGTGACCAGACCGAGGAACCATCGAAAAGGCATTGCGGACCAAGTGGAACTGCAGATATAAAATAGCAAGAGCATAAAGATACTTGACGTAATTTTCGAAGAAACGGCCCGTAGTACGAAGAGGATGCCAGAACTGAAGAAATCGGGGGAGCAGATTCTAAAGCTTATACGAAAGACGACCAACAAGTCCTGGGGAGCGGACGAAAACACCTTTCAGAATATTAGTCAATTCTTACTAACGGCCAAGGCACTAATAGCTGCAATTGACTCGACCTGAACAAGACGCAATAGAAGCAAATAGAAAGACTAATATCTTAGTTACACTAGCGCTCTTAACTGTCATTAAGCCAACGACAGTAGTCTCAATCGCGATCGGCCGGACTTATACTGCGGCGCCAACCGTCAATGAGCCGCTAGCAACGTTACCAGAACCCCTCAGTTGGGAAACTGCCATAGAGCATATAAAGCAACTTTCATGTTTCAACTCGTCGCTAAAGGGTGGCGCTGTTATCGTATATAGCTCGGTCTCGGTGGACGCCAGTGGCCCAGGTTTCAAGGGCGAGTTTCCCAACTGAGTGGTTTGGTAAGGTTGGCCGCCAGGCGATCATTGAGTTCAACTGAGCTGGCCTAGTTCAGTTAACTGATGGGGTTCGCCCCAATAGAGCTAGAGATGGCGGCGTCCGCCGCATCGCCGCCCATGGCCAGCGCCAGCGCAGCACTTACTATTGCAGAAGATTGGGGGAGGTGTCTGGAAAGTATCGTAACGGCCAATATTGTCGGAAGAAGTATGATTCGGGTCCAGCGCTGCCCCTAGAACGATCACGGCACGTCGCGGAAGCCAAAGCTTGGCGAGGGCGGCCATTGCGATGTCGGTGCCGATAAGACTTTCGTTAGGTCTCTCTTGCTTGAATTCGTGCAAACGTTCTGATAATCGTTTCTATACTCTAAAAAAAAAAAAGAATATCATTTTATTTTGTTTTAAATGTTTATGATGAATGAAAAGTGTGTATAGAATTATTTTGCATCACTTAAGAAAAAAAAGGTAAAGAGACATCAGTTTTGGTTTTGTTTAGGTTTCAACTGTGTTCCGTGACGCGTATTTTAACTGGGTTTGTTAGGCCTATGTACCGTGTAACACCAGGCGACTTAGTTGAGCTCAATGACAGTTGGGAGCGCTACTGTAACTAGGGTATTAATCACCGCCCCATGAGTCTTGTTATCGGAGTTCCCAGTTTTACGGCCCTAGGTGACGTAAACTTGCTAAACACTTACGCTCCCTGTAAGGCGAAACACTGCGACAGCTGAGGTGTGACGTCGGAGCCACTAAAAGTGTCATTTCGGAACGGATGGACTGAATGAACGGCAGAGGTGCGAGAGCGCGCAGCCTATAGAGTCCGCGTAGGCGTTTCGTATGAAACGGAGTAACGCACCGGACGAAACTTGTGTAGCGTTTTGGAACCAATGAGGGTGTATTAAGTAGTGGGAATTTAGTGAACCTATTAAGCGTCGTTCACGCATTTGCAACAGGGTAGGACGGAGAGAGAACAAGACCCGGTTTTAAAGCCTCTTGCGACGGCGTAGGACCAGATGCGCTGCTGCAGGGCAGGTCCTACGCCGTCTCAAGAGGTTTAAAAACCGGTTCTGTCTTTCTCCGTCCTACTCGGTTTCAAGTGTGTGAACAACGCTTGAAACAATTTTATTGGACACAAACTAGGACTTCTTCTCAGTGGTAATTGAAGTTTACTTCGAAAATCGCGCGCCAGAGTTTAAAGTCCAGTGAACGACGAAATTGCACGTAAATCGTTCCCGGTCGTGGATGTGGCTGCCTGAACGTTTTATGGAATGTTATTGGACAAATTAACACCGTCATGTGGTCACTGAAGAATAATTCCGAAATCGCACACTCAAGTTTCAGGCGTGTAGCTCCACCTAACTTCACGCCCGTGGCTTGCCCGTGGTTTTGCCGGCTTAACACCTACCTAGCTTTATTAGTTTTATCGCCAGAGAACCTTTCTACCCTAATGAACAAAAACGCTTTGTTTTGATTGTTTTCATTATCAGTAGTTTCATGCTTATGTTTCTACGTGCAGACACAGTGTCAAGTGGCGTCATGACTTCACGTGACTCACGGTGTAAACTGACGTCGGTAAGTCGCGTGGCGTCACTGTGCAACCTGACTTGACATGACAGTGTCACGTCATGGTGTCAGCTAGCTCACGCCAGGTAACAGATGACGTGAGGCGCGTCGTGCTGTCAAAGTGATGTCGAGCGGCGTGACGTCAATGTCTATTATTTTTGGTGAAATAAGACCAGCACGGTAGCCTTTGGGCTGCTTAAAGAAGAAGAGTCATATCTGCAAGACACGCAGCAAAAACAAGACGGCAAGCATCATATACTTGCTATGGGCGTGCAAAGATTAAACGAGTACCGGAAAACGACGTGGGAACAAGTATCCACCAACGACAAACCGACAACACTAGAAGCTTGTACCCACCCAAGAGACGAAGAAGCACACCGAAAGGCGATTCAGGATTCCCTGGTGGAGTTCCTCAGGAAGTCCGGAACTCATTCGTTCATCTAATAGCGCCATAGTCATTCACTCCACCTTACAACCCCGCACATTCCCATCCCCCTGTGTCAGGGCACACCACCCATATAGACGAGGATCCTCATTTTCATATAAAATACGTGTTTTCAATCAATCAATGCCAGAGAACGGTTGTCCGCGAGTGTAGACAGACTCGAAATCTTATCGCTCCGAGCGCACACGCTGAAAACGCCACGATGGTCGGGAGCTGTGGTTGCGGCACCACCGTATTTCAATGAAGACGAGTGTTTCATTTCGCTTGCCGCGTGAGCCTTCAAATGAGCAGTTTTGTTTCGTTACAGACGTTCATTGCGGTTGTATCGATCTCTGAGGAGCTACGGGATTCACGTGGACACGCTAAAAACCTTCCTGTGGGCTTGTTTATACGGCATTGATCTACTAAGTGGAGTACGTGGATACCTTCAGATGTCTGGATCTTCGGAGCACGTGTGTGGTGCATCGAAAACCCAGTGTTTGCGTTTGTGCTTCCACCATTTGTTACGTATGTGGACGTGCCTGAGGATAAGTGGGATGTTACGACATTAGCTTCGACTTGCCATTAACGTGCAGTGTGCCTTTGCGTGAGCTAAAGATCGGGAACGAGAATGTAGAGTACCTCTCTTGGATTCCCCGAGATGAGTTACGGAAGGCATGATTAAGTGCATTATCACAAAAGGATTTCGCACTCGAGCCTGAGCAATTTTTCATCTTTACGAACTGTCGTGTTTTTTTTTTCACAATGCAATGCTTAATGAATACTTAATGACTATGAAGTCATTAAGTATTCGCACCATGACTCTCAAATAAATTTGTCGTCTAATACTTATGACATATGCTGGCAAGGAACTGTCATCTATACACAATAAAATGTTCTTTTTTTCCAAGTATGCGAGCGTGACTTAAAAGAAAATGAAATTGGTCGAAATACGACAAAATCATGTCTCTAGTAAGACATCACATTTGTACATACATAATGTTATCTTTCGTGTCTCTCATAGGTTATATCTTGAATATAAACCTGGCTAAGTAGTGTCGAATAGAGAAAAAAGCTTGTTGCTGTGACGGTAAATCCACGCGTGATTCCCTCACTTTCTCGCTATGCCGCGGTGCCCATTTGCCACTCCCGTGACGTCGAGGGAGCAAAGCAAAGTGCCTGTCGCCTAAGTGGTGTAGGTGAAGCCTTTATCTCACAGCGCAAGTCAACGAACTCTCTCACTGACGAAACCAGCCGAACAAAATTACCGATGCAGGAAGCTACCCTCTTATGAGCCCTGGGTCGTCATCACCATGCAAGTCATCCCATCTCTGTCACCCACGAGCTTCATTTTTACTAACGTCACCACTCTTATTTTGCTCGTAGAATTCCATAAGGTCCTCAGATGCTGCGCCGCAGGCCCTCGTGATATGGGCAACTTACCTTTTCTGCGGAAGCGCCACTCTCCTGATTGATGAATAGAATATTACTATCGCTGCTGCAACTATATTTACGTCTCTGCGCAGCTGTCGCAAACGACTCGCCACACTTTATTGTACGAGTCCTAAATAAACAGCAGCGCGAATAGTGATGAAACGCGAGTAATAATTTTCAATTTACGTTGGAATTGTCTTTTTCATCGCAAAGCTGGTAACGATGCACCGCCATTGGGTTAGTAACACTATCCGTACACCGCTACAAACAGCACAGAAATAAAAGGCACAAATCTCGAAAACTCGTAAAAAAAAAAAAAGAAACCGACGCGTTTTGTTTGGAAAACTATGAGCTTACAGTGCCTTTATGCCGAGCAATTTTTTGATCATCGCACGAAAAAAGAAATCGGGAGTGAATAAAAAACGGGACAACATCTCGTGCCATATTTGCGAGCGGATGAGATTACGCGTTTAACTCACGCGTTGAATGAAGGCCTGACGCCGGAGCGGAATTGCGGGGCAACGCGACCGTAACATGCAAATTTGGAGCTTTACCTCATCAAGATAGCACTTCCGGGAGGGGCATGCGTGGCCCTAACGAGATCGCGAGGCAAAATGCGCATTTAAAATGTGCGCCAGTCCAATTTGCTGGACAGATCTACGAAGATTGCCGCGCAGTTCAGCGTGGGCGAGGTGGAATAAAGCGCGAGCAGGGGAGGCTTTCGCGATGAAGACCTGCCCCGGAGTTAAAGGAAGGATGGGAGCAAACCGAAAGAGATCTTCAATTTTCAGAGTCTCATCCACCTTGATGTAAACTTCAAATCCGCCTGCAGCATTATTTTTTAAATTTCTAGCTGGTATTTTTTTACAATTTACTAGCAGTGCGACAAGTGATAACTTTGACTCTTGTCGGTTAACCTCTTCGTCATTCTAATAAACCAGTTGTTCTCTCTCGGCTTTCTACATAGGGTATGACGAGGCGTTTCTCGTTTTGTGTTTGTTTTTAATATCAATAAACACATTTTTACAAACATTTCAGTTGTTCCGACTTATGTAAAAGTTGCAGATTGTCGGACTTCCGACTACAGAGAATCAATGTGATTATTTTGTTATTTAAAAAAATAATCTTGTTTTTTTTCCCTTCTGGCTTATTTTTTATGACCCTTGATATCGTTTTGTTATTTATTCTTAAAGACATGAAAAGCTTCATATAGAGGTGATTTTCTTATAGAAAAAAGAAACGTTACCTTTTGGCATTCGACATTTGGTGCATATGACGGTAATCAGCTCCAAATGCGAACACTTATGGAATTTTCATCGATTCGTTCGTGATTTTCCTGGCTCTGTAAGGTGGCCAGCCCACACAAAATAGTTTGTTCAGTAATGTTAACATTTTTCGTGAAAAAAAAGGGGGGGGGGAGTAGGTTGGTTGTGTGCTGTATTTCTTACCATGTATGAGATTGAATGAGTGCGTACTGTGTGTGATTAAGGTTAAGCTCCCAATTTGTTTTTTCGCTTCCAACTTTCATTAAGTTTGCTGAGGTTCTTGATTTTTTCTTTTTTGTTCGTTTTCACTTTCTCCAATTTCTCAAACGCTGTATACTTCGGACGAAAAAGAGATTGAGAATAAAACAAAGATGGCGGGTTTTCTCGGAGCCACTTCCGGATAATTACTTTACGGCGCGCCGCCGAAACGACCCAAAAGTGAATAGCTCCAGAAAGAGAATTCGAAATGAAGAAGAGGGCGGCCAGAGAAGGAAAAGAACAAGAAGCAGCAGGAAGAGAGAGAATCGTCATATTCCAACGTAGACGCGCCTCGGTGCTGTTTCATGCAAACGTTGTCGGGTCATGAATAAAACAAGGACCTTATAGGTTTGCATAATCTAGCCCTGGACGGTCCTTTCATAAACTCGCAGAGTTCTGCAGGAAGCGGAACCCCAGAGGGGAATTCGTTGGCAGGGAGGTTGTTCTTCCCACTCGGCGTGTCCTCGGATATCTCGGCCGAGTTATCAGCTCATATTTATGCGAATTGAAATTTACGTGGTGTAGTCTTCGATTTTCTGCGGGGGAGCGGAGAGATTTTCACCGGCAGCTTACCAAGAGGACGGAGCTTCTTTCCTTTTCTCGCTCTCCCTTTTTTAAGCGTGTTGATTTCAATGCTTCGGGCGAACCTTGTCACGATGCACATTTTGAAAAAAGTGGAAAAATAACAATTATAAAACGGACGTTCACTTCACCGCTGACTCCGAGGGAAAATGCCGCCGGCCTCTCACGAGTCTTCACAATTGACGGGTTGATATCCCAGCCGCCCTGCTTGCAGCGTCGCGAAGATCGAATGCTTTTGCGGTGTGTACGTGCTATGTAACTAAAATTTGGGTGTTGAGGTTTCAAGCTTGGACTTCATGAAGCGAATAGGCTGCGATAAAGCGACTGATTTCTCCCTTCGGCGTTCGCTCTGGGCGTTGCCTCAGAACAGGGGCTGCCGCTCCGCGCGAAACTCGAGCGTCCTGCTAAGCGAACCTCGTCGGTTGTTCGCCACATGTTAGCTCTAAGGAGACCATGGACCCATGGGCTCCTCAACATTTCCAGCTCTTATCCATTTTTCCTGAGCCAAAAGTAAGATGGTAGATGCCCGTATACTCGGTATCATGTTAGCGCGGGCCGCACTTATAGTTTTGGTCGGTGCTCCTACTGAGAGTGCGTTCGTGCCGCCTAAACGCTTAAAAAAAAAAAAAACAAAAAAAACATGAGGCCTTTTTTTTCTGAGGTCCGTTTTACGGTGATATACACGTTAATTGGTCAGACCTAGAGCGAAAATTTCGATTTCATAGAAAGACGAATTAAAGCAGTCGCATAAAAAATCGATTAATATCAGGAGTGAGAGTATTCGATGAACACGAAACGAACGCATCGTTCTGAAAACTGTCATTCGAGAGAGCCACTGAGTGATATGCGTAAGGTACTTTACACCTGTTTAAAGGCCAGCGCGCTGTATCCAAATCCACGAGGTGTGGGCAATGCACGTGCGCAAGAACCACTCGTCTGCGCATGCGCCGTGCCGACAGCAGCGCCACCGCAACGTCGTGACGTCGGGGCCGCCTTTTGGTGTATAAACTGTTTATAAGCGGTTTCGTAAACACGTGTTGCTCGAAGTTTGCTCCCAGTAAATAGCTCGCCTGTGGAGTACCATTCAAATGTTCGCAAAATCGGCAGCCCAGCGTGCGATCTCCACTGCCCAACACTCGCGTGTTCTTCGCTTACGAAAGCACCCATAGCACGAAGCCTACGTGCGAGCGCTGAAAATAGCAGGGGCCAGAAGCCCGTTTCTGAAATGGTCTATACCCCATTCCAATATTTACAAGTCCTCAGCCCAGCGTGCGATCTCCTCAGCCCAGTGTACGCGCATTTTCGTCGCTTCGGAAAGCGAGCAAATCACGCGCCATATACGCACGAACACTGAAAATAGAACCGGCCAGGAGCCCTCTTTGTGTAAAGGTATGTAAACCATTCTAATGTTTACAACTCCCTATTGCCGCGCGCAATCTCCACAGCCCAGCATGCGAGTGTTCATCGCCTTGCAAAGCGAGCAATCTACGTGCCATACGCACGAGCGCTGGAAGTGGCACGGGTCAGAAACTCGTTATCGGAACGGCCTATTGACCGCGTTTCTTGAAAGCGCGGGCTGCGATGCGGAAAGTCGCCAGGGGTCCGATTTTTGGTCACTGCGAGAGCGAGATCTCATTTGGCACTCACGGAGCGAGCCAAGATATCATTAGCAGGCCATTCTTCTACTAAGGCGAGCAAAGAACGGTGGTTTTTCTTCTACGATATCTCTTTTACAGACAAAAATACCGCTATAAAATATCTACGCGTCATCTGCTAAGGGGTTTAAAAATATCTGGGCAGTCTGCTACGAATCAAATCCCACGGGCGACGTGATTGAACGGAAGCTTAAAATTTGAACGCCAGCCCTTTCACGAAAGAAGTAATCGACAACCCCTTCTTCCTTTCCGAATCTCAAGTCGTTAAGCCATTTTGCTGCCGTACATAGGCTAAAATCTACCGGTGCATAAAGAAATGCTCGAGCCAAAAACGTGAACATCCACAAGAACTAACTTTCTCTCCATCTATATACGCCGGTGAAAAGTTGTCAGCAAAATACTGCCCGATCGTGGATGTGTAAACATAAACATGTCTCGTAGGGCCACAACTCCTTTCAGCCAGACAGCTCTGACGATACGTCCAATCAGCAGTCGAGATAGTTTTGGATTGTTTTCACCAGAGACAAAAACTGGACTAGAAGTTAAAATCTCTGGTTGAAAAAAAAAAAAAAAGGTAAAATGCCGATAAAAACAAAAAGTGTTGAAAGTAGCAATTTTCGTGATGAGACCCATGAAGCTTAGACGCACAGCCTCTGTTTGCTTTAGGTAATGTGCGGCGGGAAGAGTGACTTTTTGATTTGCTTTAAAAACAACACAACAATGTTTGTGTCATTGCGGTTGCGAAAGATGGTAACTGGGGCAAAAGCTGTACTTTGTAACAGCTTTTTGCCCCAGCTACCATCTTTCGTTTTGAAAGAAAATAAAGATTTGAATTGGATTGAATCGTGGCCATCCCGCAGTATAGATAAGTTGGATATTTATTTTGTGTAAGCTTGCCGATTGTACCGCAATACTGTCAGCTATCGCGAACTCTGCATTGAACCTGATTCTACTGTCTAGGTGCGTTGAAACGAACGCAGGCCCGGATATCCCAGTTTGTGAAGATAGTTCGTCGCTGAGCCAAGTACTCGCGTTATTAAACAACCTTTCTGCGGGCCAAACATTATTTCTAAGCGAAATAAAGTAGTGAAAAGAAACTGACAAACATTTTGAGGACGCGAGGCTGTCAACGGGCACAATTAATCGCGATGCTTCTTTCTTGAAAGTCATGAGAGAGGAAGTTACCTCGTTTCACACACTGAATACAAGAACCTGCGCTGATTTTGAAGGAATGATGCAAAGATTGAAAAAATAAATAGATAAAGAACCACGTCTAGACGTTAACACTTTTTTGTTTTGTTTTACAAACTAACTAACGTGCGAAATGAAACGTGGGCCCAGTCTGAGGAGAAGGTAATTGCTTTTTGTGAAGAGAAGATTGGTGTCGTAAGACTGGGTGTTTCTCTGCGAAAATAATGTGTCACCGAGACCTGTAATTGCAAAACTTAATTATTACACAGAAAACAAACTAATCTTGTCCATACCTTGTTTCACGTTCAGTCCAGGTGAAGCCGACGCTACGAGCTAATGGGACCAATCAGATGGCGTCAAAAGCGCACCATCATGATGTTCGTCATGTTTTTGGACGTGTTCTAGTATCGCTGAACCAATTATTAACAAAAAATGCCTAGTGACTAGCGCTTTTAAGGCTGCTTCATTGGTCCCATTATCACTTAGCGTTGGCTGCGTCTGGACTTAACCTGAAACAGAGTATAAAGCATTTAGGTTGAAGGGAACTGGTTTTCGGCTGAGCGATGACTCTTCGATTGATATCCGTCAAGCAAGAAAGGAACTTGTCACGATTGCTTTATTTAATAGGCGAGAATTCAAACTTCGACATTACCAGCTAATAATGGAAAATTTAAATTATACTATAAACAATCGAACAATGTGATAACACTCCCTTCAGAATAGGAAATGACCGCATGGCCATGAAATCGGATTCTTCTCTTCCTTGGAACCTGGTGCCGCTCAGGTCTCGCCTTTTCAAACATTAATTGTTTTGTTGCAAACACCTGAAGTGTATATTCAAAGAAAAACTAGCTACTTTGGGATGTCCAGTCATGCACCACCGACGTTGTCATTTTAACAAAAGCATGACTCACTGCCGAGATTTTAAACTTTAAACTAATCTTAGATGGATCCCATTTTATTTTTCACCATCACGGAGCAAGCAGAAGGGGAGAAGTATTGGTTACTGATAATGAATCGTGCCGTCTTCATTATTTTTACATTGTGCCAAACTTTGAAGCTGTTCGTGTTGAAATATAAACGCTCACCGAGTATATTTTTGTGGTTGCCAGTTATAAGCCGCCACACATTCAGCGTATCTTTCTTTTTATATGTAGTTTGCTTTTGTATCCTTGAGTGGTTGTCCGGCTGACAAATTTAAGATGGGCCCAAGACCACGTCAAGCTGCCCCTGGCAGCTTTTTGTCTGGTGCTCCGTTGGCTTCAAGGTCATACATAAAAGTGAATGAATGATTGATTGAATGATTGATTGACATTTGGGACTTCGCTCCGCTGCTTAATACGTTCCTGGAAACTCAGATTAACTTTTACCCAAGTTATCATTCTTGTGGTGGTTTTGAATACCCAGAAATCGAGTGACTTTCTTCTCTTGTAAGGTGTCATTTTGGTCACGGCAGACTTTTTTAAATAATATCGTGATATTGTTGACATCATGTACTCATTTTCACTTTCACAAATTGCTGTCTAGGCAAGTCGCAACACAGCTATGCTCGGCCTGTTCTTTTATTTCAAAACCAGAACTTTTAACGAGAACCGTTTATAAGAACCACTGATTAATCATGTCTCCATTACTGTCGAGCTTTCAATTCGAACACGTCAGTAATTTCTTCAGGCAAAAACAAGCTTCAACTACTCTAGGGAAAACATTGACGCAATCAACCAAAACTTATCAATTGTTTCAAATCAGTTTCTAAAACAATTTCACTCAAGATCGGTAAATGAAAACTGGGTAATGCTTAAATGTATATTACTTGAGTTAAGTAACAGATTTATTTCCAAGATAAAGTTACACGTCGTTTTGAAACCCATGGTTTTCAACCCGTTCGCAAATATTGCCGAATTAAACGAATAGACTCTTCCGTGCAGCAAAAGCTACCCAAACCTACGTTTCGTGGTCCAAATACCAAGAGTGTCAATCACTTTGCAAATATGAAATAAAAAGGTAAAAATGAGTTTTCAGCTTTGATCTCCATAATATACTGAAAACCACGGAGGTAGGAAAAGGAGGCGACATACCGGTTCAAGCCAGCTAAACGAGAAAATGAAAAGTGAAGCCGAAAGGAAAGGTTGCGGTCGCTGCCAGGGGTGACCAAAACAGCTGTTGGTGCCAAATCAGATCTCCTCTTCGTCCGATAGCGTCTTTTGGTCATCGCTGGGGGCGTATCCATGGAAACCGGAAGTCTTCCCCGGCTTCACCTCTGGGTCATGTTGCTTCCAGAAGCTTCCTACCTCCACGTTAAACAACAACCCAAAAAAGTTTCGGTCCACTATAAAATCGAAACAAATAAGGATTGAGTTATAGCTTAAGTGACTCGTCCGAAAAACGTTCACCGACCGCCGAAACTTACGAGCTGTTTTGTACTATTTTTAGTGACTCGTGAAATAGGTCCCTTACACCATCACTGCCCAGAATACATAATAACTACCCAAGGGAAACAAAACAATATAACGACAGACTGTATTTCGAAATTAATATCAAGCTTACCATCAAGTCCGGCTCCCTCGAAACTGCTCAAAATTACAAGTAAATTTTACATTGTACTCCTGTCCCGCATTTTTTTTTATTCCTGGATTCTGGTGTTGTATACCGACTGTTTAGGAAACGGCTAAGGTTGTCCCGGTTTAAAAAAAAAAGACTTGAAGGATGATCCCACTAATTATACGCCCATTTCTTTAACCTCCCTGCCAAGCAAAAGGATGGAACATGTTAACTATTCTACTGTAATGATTTATTTATGTGTCAACAATTAGCAATTTGCTAACCAGCACGGATATCGACGTTCCTTTTTCTGTCAATCTGAGCTGTTTGCATTTGTAACAGATATCCACCAAAAACGACATCTTAAGAATGAACCCATGCTATCTTCATCGATTTAAAAAGGCTTTCGACAAATTTCCGCATTGTCGTCTCATCCAGAAACTTAACTCCCTTCAAACAGAAACACCGATTATACACTGGATAAAAAACTTTCTTACAAATCAAACTGATAAGGTTACAGTCGATAACATTTGCTCTTCACAGAAGACTGTTAAATCAGGAGTACCACAGGAAACTTTGCTGGGACCGCAACTTTTGAAAATTAACTACATGAACGACCTCTCAAATCTTCTTAACTCAACTATTTGGTTTTATGCGGATGACTGTGTCATTTACAAAAAAAAAATAACAAGCGTATTCGACTGTGCCCTTTACAAACTGATTTGTTTCACTTTGAATCGTGGCGTCGAGATTGACAGATGGAAATAAGACTTAACAAAACTAAATTTCTTAACTTCACTACAAAGAATAGCACAACGCAGTTCGATTATTCATCTTCTAGCATACCAACTGAAGCTGTAACAACGTACAAGTATCTCGACATCAACTTTAATAATAACTTATCATGGTAGCCTCATATCAGCCACATTTCTGCGAAAGTGAACCGAAGTTTAGGACTTTTAAAGCATCATTTTTATCAGGCCACGCCGCAAACTAAAATCAACTCCTCAGCTAGCATACATCTAACCAGTCTGGAACCCCCATCAGTTATACCTAAGAGAAAAACTAGAAGCTGTGGAAAACCGGACCACTTGCTTTACCTTTTGGAATTATGTGCCTACTACCAGTATTGATTACTTGAAAGTTGAACTAAACCTCTTTTTTTAACACTGAAGAAATATATTATGTCTTGCACACATTCACAAAAAGTAATACTACTTTCCTTAAAAAAGTAAAAGCATACTGTCCGTCGTCTTTCCATATCTCCCATTGTACAGATCATCCACTCAAACTTCAACTGGTTACACCTAGGACTAATCAATATAAGTTTTCTCCGTTATAATTGGCTACCTCTGACTGGAATGAACTACCCAAACATGTTTTTTGCACCCCAGAAGTTGATACTTTCCGATCTGCCCTTGTCACTCTCCACGCCCTTTAACGTCGTGTTTGTATATGCTAGAAATGTAACCTAGTGCGCATTTTATATGTCTCATTCTATGGCTAAATTTGCCCCCCTCCTCCTATGTAAACTCCCTGCGGGCATTTAACGGTCAAATAAATGAATTGAAAATGAAAAAAAAAGGTACCAAAGCAGAAAAAGGAGTGCTGGCAGAAAGTCGGGCCAGGAGGGGGAATGGATCCCACAACCTCCGCCTTCCCGGGGCGACGCCTTAACCAATGAAACATTCTAAACTTTTTTTTTTATTACCAAAATAATAATGTCAAGAGCTACAAGTTTGAGAACAAAAACACGAAGAGAAAGGCAATGATAAAATATCAGCTCACATTGGGATCGTCTCGTGTTCTCATTGTTCAAAGCGTTAGGACACGTGGAGTCTACTCGGTTACTCACGCCTGCGGCTTCAGCCCTTCCACAAAGCGAAAAAATACTGTCATAAATATTCTCTCGCACCTCGCACGCGTGTCAATATTGACATGGCGTTCTGTCATCTGAGACCTCCGATACTGCGTACATACCTAATCGCGTTACTAAATTACAGGAAACGCCCTCCTATTTTTAAGGTAAAAGTATCTAATTCTACGTGAATCTTACGGTAAATCTTTCTTCAAAGTGCGTTGAAGAATTTCTAAAAAAAGACGCCGTCCCAGCGATCCACTAGTACATGTTCACCGACTCCGACTTTTGACACATAGAACAATGGACACACCAAGGGACAAAAATCATATTCTCCTCCATCCATATCTTTACAGGTAAGGTACCGACATGTAATTTAAAGGAAGAAGTTTTAGCACCAGATGGGACGAACATCCTCTTTACTTGTTTAAAAACATTTTGTGGTGGGTCTGCGCGGTACAAGGTTCTGTAAACGGAAGAGAAAAAAATAGTATCACCAAGGTCCTTAATCAGGCCAGTTTGACTTACATGGTTTCGTCAAAACCAAATTTTAGAACGTTTCAAAAATAAAAAGGGTGCTTCTGGTTGGTGACACTTTCAGTGTTTGTTATAATAACGCTTGAAGTCCTCTCCTCTCTTTTTAAAGCGACGAATAAACGCGTGCTGCGATGTAGAGATTGTTCTCTGGTCTGCGGATTCGCAAACGCTTGAATGGTGTATACTCCATCTCACAAACATCTGCAGTGGTTACAAAGGCACGGGCGCACGCCCATGGCGTAAATATGGAAAGTAGACTCCGTATGCGAGTTCTTCTAGAAAGTAAACCATTCTGCCGAGATACGCGGACACCCCTGTGCCTTTGTCTGCACTGTAGACATATGACAGTGTGAGCATGCATTGCGTCTCATTCCCAGGTGTCCTCTCGCGAAGGAGACGCTAAACGAAGCTACGCTCTCGTGCAAGTAGCTTTGTCAGTGTTGGAGCAGTGTAAAAACTGCGCTAGCCTTGACAACGTCACACAGAAAATATGGCACCATGCATGGGTGTTCACTTAGTTTCGATTTTAGTTCAGGTGGAAGACGCCTGCTACTTGCTGAATGAAGGCCACGCAAGTTTTACATGTATATTTCCTGTTCGGAGGTCGAAGTGACGCAAAGGGGAAAGCAGAATAGAAAAAGATACAAGATCCAAAGTTGAGTCATGGCATAAAGTGAAAAGAACAGAAAATGAAACTAAAGTAAATGGAGACCCAGAAATCTGCAGCAGTTTTTCATCGATCAGTGGCAAGCCTCAAAGTGACCGCTGCGGGAGTCGGTCATCCTCCCCCTTGTTTCTGGGCGTCCCCTGCTTTCTCAATTTTCGTTTTGTCTATTTATTTTCTAGCGTTTATTCTACTACTTTATTGCTGCCTTCAGTGCTTCGCTCTAAATCTTTTCGTCTGACACCATCTGGTAACTCGAGGATAGTCTGTTTTGGAGTTCGGAGTTTGCATGAAACGCCGTTGCGCGATCCTTTACGAGTGTTACATAAGACTGAATAGAAATAGTGATTTTGTAGTGGCTATATCATACGTCTATGTTTACTCTCGAAAAACACGAAAAGAAAACAAAAAAACAACAACAACAAAACAAAAACAATCCTTTATCCGCATCTAGAAAAAAAAACATTTTATTTTTTGCATTGCGCCAGGGCAAGCTGTTGCCGAGTGGAGCGCATTCCGGTAGAGGCTCTCGACAGTAGTTTACAAAGAAAACAGCGTTTCATCGAAATGTTTTTCTTTTTCTTTTGGTAGGGCCCATCCCACGTATGACCGCGTAAACTAAAAGAAAACACTGCACAGATGTGGCTACCGCGACAGTCGAGGTATAAACACACACACACACACACACACACGAACAAAAACAAAAAAGAACCAACAGCGACGAGAAAATAAACTTATGAATACAGTTTCACTTTTTTTTTTTCAGTGAATGAACTATTATTTTAGACCGCTAACGTAAGTTTCTAAAACTCGCGTGATAACTCATACCAGCGCGGTGTCACGGTTCTTCGCTTTTTTTAATACAATAGACAGCGCGTATTCGTCCTAAACTTTATTTTTTAACCAAGACTTTTTGTTTTTCATGTGGCGTGTATTCGCAGCACGAACGTCATCTTTGATTTAATATACGCCGCACATTTGGCGAATTGAACGTCACAGACACCGTTTTATTTTAGAAATGCAAAGTGCACAGGAACAGTGAAACTGAATGAAGTCACGAGTTGTGCCTGGCGCATTACTCAAATTAAGTTGAAAATCAATGTGCCCTTCGCCATTGACAGTAGCTCTTTTGTAGCTCGCAACAAATGGCGGTCAGTGCGCCGCACAAATGCAAATGCACAGGCTTGCTTTTTTTTTTAATGAATAGCGTTTTTAATCTTGAGAACCAGCACGCGCTCCAAGCCTTCTGTTCTGCTTTGACTGCGCGTGCGCACGAGGTGCACGAGACGCCAAAGCGTTCTCGAAGGTAAAAGCTCGCGCTGGAGGTGCGACCACTAAAGCTTCCCCAGCCGTTCTTACCTTCTAAGGGACTAGAGAAGCTTCCTTTTTTCTTTTTCTCCTATGACGGAAGACCGTCACACGAGTGCTGAGTCACCGTTTGGCTGGAAGTTGTGTCCTCACTGATTGGAACGCCATCAGCACGTGCTCAGCAGTTGCGCACACAGCTATGGCTGCCAGTGAATACTCCCTATGGCGTCAATGGGTTCTTTAGGAGGCGCTGAGCGAGCGCGCTTGCACACATGGTGGGAGGGGGAACCAATCCTCGTTTCGCTGGAAATAGTGAATGACCAAAGTGTCGGCTCAAAACTGGGCTGGGCGGCCGCCAAAGAAGCCAAAGTCGCCTTCCGTTCCCGCTGGAGCCCTAGCTTTGGCAGGGATTTCTTCCAGAGACGATACGCACAAGCAGGTTCGCTTCGTCGAGGCACAGAAAGCATACCATGCACCCTCTCCAATAATACCGTGAAGCAAGGCCCAATACAATCTTTCATCTTTAACGTTTCAAGCTCTGGCGCGAGCGCGTGGCTTCATCATGGTTTGTTTACACGAGAACCTGTCCAAATGATCAACGGATCGCCCCACGCTCGCGCCAGTAGCTTTGAAGCGTTGCAGTATGAACGAGTATAGTCCTGAGGGTAGTCGGTTTTAGTGGAAACAGGTGGTTGCATGCTGTGTGTTTTCATTTCTCCTCAGGCACGGTATTGGGGTAGATTGATTAATTTCAACAGAATAAGCGCATGTTTTGGGGCATGTATGAAATTGCAAGGGTGCAAACTGCAAGTTTGGCGATTTTTTTTTCAAGTTATTAACCATTCAAACCGAGGCAAACACTGACGTTTCTGCTGCCTTTCGGGGATCGCATGTTTGACAGTTCGCCATTTCCTCACGTCTTAATCCACCGCACTATGACGTTTTAGCGACACTCTTATTAAATGGTTTATTATGCTAAAAAAATTAACGTTTTTTTTATTTTAAAAAAAGTTAAATTATTTCATTGATATTTCTGGCAAGGTTTGGTAAGCTCTTCTATGTGTCCTCTTCAAAGTGTTTTGTTTTCAACTCTTGTTATCTATGCCCTCGAGATATGCCCTCGAGCGCCGTCTCTGCGACAAAAGGCTGCGCGAGATCTGCATCTGCTTCACTGGGCTCGGCGGCACGCCTGCGATGGGTTTCGCTCACCAGCGCCGCATGTTTTTTGTGCAGGTAATCACTTGCTATTCTTTACAAACATCGCGCACTAGTTACGCCGCGTTGCTAGTGCTGCCGAGCCCAGGCTATTGTTTTATTATTGCTCATGACTGTGCACGCGTAATACTGAAACTACTGCTTTTATCTGGGGATGTTGAAGTGAACCCTGGTCCACACACTCGCTCTGCAGATATGAATACCACTGAAAACTTTAGTGACATAATGTCGGCCCTAAATGACATCAAGTCTGGGCAAACGCCACTCTTAGAGGAAATGAAATTGATCCGTTCATAACTATCAGAACATGATAGAACGGTCAACGACATTAAAAAAGGCTTACGAATATAGAAGAGGACTGCTCGTCTATAGTTACAATCAAGTCACAGGTCGAAAGCGTTCAGACTCTCGCCAAGGACAGCGCTACACAAATCGCTCACTTGACAGCCAGATTCGACGACTCTGAAGACAGAGCTCATCGAACAAATCTTATTTTTTTCGGACACACAGATAATCAACGCGAAACATGGGCCCAGTCAGAAAGCCCAATAATTGAGCATTGCAGCGCGGTGCTCAACGTGCCCCTCCAACCAACAGATATCGAGCGAGCACACAGGATTGGAACCTTCCAGCCTAACAAAAATAGACCTATTATTATAAAGTTTGCAATTTCAAAATCAGACAGCAAGTTCTTTCATTTGCTAAAAAGCTTAAGGGTACCAGCTACAGTATCTCCGAAGACTACTCGCCAAACACACGCACTGCTCGAAAGCATTTGCTTGAATTTGGTAAAAACCAACGAAGTCTCTTCAGGCTCCGTCGTGATAAACTTATAATTAACAACACGACTTACGTATTTGATCACACGACACAAAAAGTTATTCCACGTCCCTCATAGCTATCAACAAACCTTTCTGTGAGTTCAAACAACAGCTGCTTATCTCTCATTTATGCAAACATCAGAAGTATTCTGCCCAAACGAGAATCACTTCGCAGTCTCATTGATACCACTGAATGTAATATTGTCGTGCTTACCGAAACGTGGTTAAAGTCATCTATTTGTGATACAAAATTGTTATCTTCTTTTCCTAACTTTGATATCTTTCGTCGCGATCGTGCGAACAAACGCGGCGGAGGCGTTTTGTTGGCTGCTCGTCGCAACCTGCAATCCGTTGCTATTAGCACCGCCTCCCCTTTAGAAATCATGTTTATATCCTGTAATGCTTCCTACCCACCCATTATTATTGGTGCTTGTTACCACCCACCAGATGCCGATTCTTTTTTATTGCTGAATTTCATGAAGCCCTTCGATGGATAACTACGTCATATCAGCACGCTCCCATTCTTCTGCTCGGTGACTTTAACTTTCCTGCAATGACCTGGGCCGACCTGGCACTTACTATATCCAAACACAACACAGAAAGCGACTTCGTTAACACGTGCCTCACATTTGGTTTATCGCAACTTGTTTCTTCCCCAACCAGGCAAACTGATCATTCTTCTAACATCCTTGACCTTGTACTTGCTTCGCATCTAGAAAACATGTCGTCAATTACATATTTACCCGGTTTCAGTGATCACGTAACGATACTCGCCACATTTCAATGTCCACTTCCGCACCCCAAAAAGTGAAGAAAACTGTTAACACTGTATGATAAAGGTGACTACAAAAGCATGAACGAAGAACTAGGCACTTTCTGCAGCTGGTTTCTCAATGACTTTGCAAAACGTTCTGTTGAAAAAAACTGGTTATTTTTAAAAACAAAATGGAACATCTAATTACAACGTATATTCCCACTATCACTGTTATTGGACAAACATCAGCACCGTGGTTCAATAAGGTGTTGAAACGTATCAGCAACAAAAAAAAAAAGCGACAGTTTAGATCAGCTAAACTGTCGAACAGCACGCGGGCATGGGATAAATACAATTCTACCGAAAAAAATGTTTGACTCTCTTGTTGCTCAAGCCAAACGCACGTTTTTTTCTTCTACTTTGCCCGCGATGTTGCATAGCAATCCCAAGCAATTTTGGAAAATGATCAACCCCGGTCAATCAAAGCCAATATCATTATGTGATCAGAACAACTCGCCCATTCCCAAACATGACATTCCCCAAACATTGAACTCCTCCTTCTGTTCTGTTTTTACGCAAGAACCAGCCGGCGATCTCCCTGAATTTCCTTATTCTGATCACCCGGCTATGCCCAACATAAACTTTACTTCTAATGGAGTCCTAAAAGCAATCGAAGCTTTGAAACTAACACCATCCGCAGGTGTTGACGGCATCAATTCAAAGATACTAAAAAACACAAAAAGTGCCACAAGCGTCCTTTTGTCACACATTTTTCAGCAATCTCTCTCATCTGGAGTGGTACCACTGGACTGGAAGGTGGGCAAGATCGTTCCCATACCAAAAAAGGTCCACCAACCTCAAGCAGCAGTTATCGTCCCATTTCAATCACCAGTGTTTCATCAAAATTAATGGAGCATATAATTTACTCGCATGTTATAAATTTCTTAGTATCTGTTAATTTTTTTCATCCGGGCCAACATGGTTTCCTAAAAGGATTTTCTTGTGAAACCCAGCTTGCTCTTTTTGGTAACGATCTAAGTTCAAGTGCTGATCATAAAATACCTGTGGATGCCCTCTTTCTAGATTTCGAAAAAGCTTCCGATAAAGTTCCACACCAACGTCTCTTATTAAAACTTTCGCGTTTAAACCTCGACCCTCAAGTTTGTAACTGGATTCATAACTTCTTGTCAAACCGACAACAATTCGTTCATGCTAATAACCACTCTTTGCCCCGATCCCCGGTTGCTTCTGGAGTGCCCCAGGGCACTGTTCTCGGTCCCCTACTTTTCTTAATTTACATAAATGACCTACCTGCTAATATCTCATCTAACATACGCTTATTCGCAGACGACTGCGTTGTTTATCGTCCTATAAATAACAGCACTGACGTTCACGCCCTGCAGTCTGATCTTCACCATATCGAGGCATGGTGTGCTAGATGGCTTATGTCTTTGAATGCTAACAAAACATCCCTCGTTTCTTTTCATCGTAGGCAATTTTACCCATCTCCTAACTACGTCATTTGTGGTTCACTCATATCTCCTGTACCTTCATATAAATACCTAGGCATTACCTTTTCAAACGATTTAACTTGGTCATCTCACATAACGAACATAGCTAATGACGCGAATCGCGTCCTTGGCTTTCTACGTTGCAACCTACGCTTAGCCCCTCCATCTGTAAAGCTACTATCTTTCCTCTCACTAGTCCGACCCAAACTAGAATATGCATCTGCTGTTTGGGACCCACATCAATCTAATCTCACTAAAACGCTCGAAACCGTGCAAACTCGCGCAGCAAGATTCATCTACTCAGACTACTCTTATCATAGCAGTGTCACCGCACTTACAAAATCTCAAGCTAATCTTCTTAACCTCGAATCACGGCGCAAAATTTCCAGGCTCTGCCTTTTTCACAAGTTTTATCACTCATCACTTGGCAGCTCTGTTATCGCACCAGCTCACCGCGTTTCACTGCCGCATCAGTCATCAGGAAGCTGTCTATCCCCCCCCCCCCATGCCCGCTGCACTGCGCATCTTTTTTCATTTATCTGCCAGACAGCAAAGGATTGGAACGATCTGCCCACCGACGCCGTGCTCCACTCCAACCCTGCCCATTTCGAGGCATTCATCGAAGAAATATTTTTGATGTTCTCGTACTACCCTCATGTAATACCCCTTATTTGGGGCATTTGAGGTTTAATAAATAAAATAAATAAATAAATAAAATAAAAGCCCAGAATTCGTTTTATTTTATTTTCTATAATTTTAGCATTACAAGTGAAAGACAAGCCGGTAGAAACATTTGAACAAACGACAGTTTCTAAGAGCTAGCCTTCTTCATTTCCTGCAATGTAATAAAGGAATTTGTCACAGAACATTACCGTAACATGTAGTATTTTATTCATATGACCATTATTCAAGCTTGAATTTTGATCATACGATAATATTAATAATAAAGATGAATAAAAAAAAAGTCACCCACCCCGATATTTACACTTTGTTTTACAATAGCTGACATATCGATTGTCTGGTCAGTACTTATATTAGTTAATTAACTATAGAGACAACACAATACTGACAAGTAAGGCCCTTGTATTACGACTCATTCACGAGCGTACAACTGAGTAGATTAATACTTTAACAGAGGCCATGCAAACAAAATGCTACAATGTATCTTACATGACCCTATTTGTAATAAATATCTACAACACCTAACTGGAAATAATAATACTAATAAAAGAGAAGCAGAGTAAAAATCGAGGTCTGAGAAAATGGATTTCCACTTTGCGAAATGTTTAGAATGGTACTTTATTCAATTGCAAGTGACGATCACTTTTTATTACGCGCAGTATTGAACTTTAAAAAAGAAAGTGTACCGGATGTTTTGGGGAAAAAATAACTGTTTTTCAACCCGCGTAATTGAACTAGCATCGCAGAAAGCTTAAGCTTAACAAAAATGTAACGCTAGTGGTGGTAATAGGGTACCGGATATTTCGTCGAACGCCGTTTCATCGAATAAGTGGACATTTCATCGAACGCCAATTCATCGAACGCCGTTTCATCATATTTTACTTCAGAGAATTTAGGAGGATTACAGTTCTTTTTATATGTTTTACTCTCGCTTCTGAGTTTTGTTTTTTCACAATGCTACCGAATCAACAGAAAATAGAAATATTACGCTGGTCACTTTTCCGCCAAAATGTTGGTTACCGAATCATAGAACATAACAAAACTTGAGTGGGTATGCGACATACTGGTCTCAAGTAAAGCAAATGACTATTCTCCACCATCCATTTTGTTCCCACTTCATCCCTCTATCCGTTAAGGCATAAAAGGTACGTCCTGAAAAGGGATGTAATATCTTCACTGCACCTTTGTTATTTTATAAATATGTGTTCACCCGTGTTTGCATTCCATCCTAGGAAAATAGCTTCCTTCCTAAGAACATAAGTTAAAAAGTCGGGAGGTTCATGGTTCCGTCGATTATGAAAAATGCACACGGAGAAGAGATAATTTTTTTATGCTACATAAAGACAGGTCATTGCTTCAAGGACGGCTTCGTGCTTGAAGCAGAATATATATGTATACTTCTCTTTAAAGACGAGGATACACTCTTGAAGGGGCGCGCCTTCGTCACTGCACCCAATAATCACAGGTTTCAAAAAATGTCAAGTCGGTGTTCTTGTTTTTATTGACAACATTAAGAGCACAAGTCGTCGTTTACTATAAAAAATAGAAATGGAAGAAGTAGCCGATGAACTAAAGTTTCTTACTATGAGTTCCACACCTCGTAGGAAAAAATTTATAAATTATAATGATGGTTATAACATTGCTATCCTTCCGGTGTTGAAATATAACTATTTCCTAGATGAAAATTGCTACCGCTCAACGTTCGATGAAGCGGCTTCGATGAAACAGCATTCGACGAAATGGCGTTCAATGAAACGGCATTCAATGAAACGGCGTTCGATGAAATGTCCGAACACAGTGGTAATGAAATGCGATGGTTTTAGAACATGACGTTACGTGGATCAAAATATAACAGAAATACGAAATTTCTCTGTGAGCCGACGTCCCACCTAAGCCTAATAATTTATTCAGAACAAGAAATGAGATCATCAACACATGGGGCATTGATATCGGTGAAAACACTTGGCGCCACACCTAGAGAACGCCATCGGGAGAACTTGATCGACAATTCGCACCTCCATGTTTGTAGCCTTATCCCCGAGTCCCACTAGAGCGACAAACAAACAACAACCGGTACCGACAAGCCGCAAGCACGTGCAGCATGCAGGCGAAGGTGTTACCTTTTGGCAGATTTGCAGTCACTCGGTGCTCGCGAAATAAGGTTCCTCTGCCTGCACGCTGCACGTGCTTGCGGCTTGTCGGTGTCGGTTGTTTTTGTTTGTCGCTCTAGTGGGACTATGTCCGCTGCAGACATGATTACACATGTGGACACGCTTCATGCATGTTCAAAGCATGTGCGCTTTGATCCTGTCTGCAGACAATTGTTTGTTACGACCAATGTGTGACCCGGCGGTGATGCAAGGGAAGAAATACGCCTCGGACACGATGGCCTCTGCAGATTGACGTTTGTGTGACACATTAGCAGTGTGTGACCGCGGTTTGAAAAGTAAGGAAAGGTGGACGAGGTAAACATGCATGCGACTCCCGACAGCCGGGAGAAAACTATACTCAGTTTTATACTTAGTATACGACGCTGTCAAAGCTACCGGCGCGAGCGCGCGGCTTCGTCTATGGTTTCGTTGGCGCGAGAACGCCTGCATATGATCTGCGAGATCAAACCCCATGCTCGCGCCAGCAGCCTCGACAGCGTTGTACACTACGCATGGAACCGCATATAGCCCAGAAATGCAAAATTGGAGCCCAACATCGTGGCTGAGTTGAGATGAAAACCCCTTGCTGCAGCATTTCAAGAGCTTCCGAGTCATCACTTTTTTATCCCCAGCAGGCCTCCTCTCCACGCCGCAGTCCGCCGAAGACATCCTCTGAGTAGCCGGGGACAGACACCGTTCTTACCGTGAACAGGTGGGTCGCGAAGAAGACCTCGCTTCCACTTTGTTCCACTTTGCGCCTTTGGGTATGTTCGCTGCAACTCTCACTTGCCCCTTCCACCGCACGAAAAGGCACCAACAAGTTAGTAGTCCATCTTTCTACACTGTGCTTATCTTCTAAACAGACAGTTTGGGGGTTAAAGTACAAAAACACGCTGGGCGAGATTGTGGGCTGCGAAGGGAACGCTACCAATTCGTTGGTCGATTCCTATCCTGCGGTACTAGGTTTTTTTCCTCCTCGTTTCGCGGTGAATGATGCGTGCTGTTGCTCGTCGCACTGGCAACCTTGAAGTTGTGCTCCAAGTTTGGGTGGGCTTTCGCTTTGCATAACGATACAATATTCAAATGAGTGCCGTTCTTCCTCCAGGTCCAACGTCACCCGAATAACACAACACAAAAGAGCGAGAGCAACATTATTGTGCTTCAGGTTTTCCATTTCATTTGAGCCGTTCTATTCTTGTTTTCTGTTTTCTTCTTACAAGAACCACCATTTACGCTCTCTTCTTACAAGACAGAACGTCCCATAACGTCTCTAGTGAAATGTACGGTGGTTTTATACATTTAATTTATACCTTTCGCAAGTTTGAACTCTCACGTTTTGCTCAAAGCTTAGCTTTTCGTTTTCTGCCGTGCTCTTGGATCCTTCAGGCGATGCTATGCTCTATAAACTGTCTCCCGGCGACTTTCGCACTTGGAGTTTTGTTTTACTACGTGTCTTTGATGCCGTTCTTATATGTAAAAAAAGCGTCTACTTTATTATGCTTACTGATGCTTTATTTTTTAATGCTATTTGGTAACATCATGGCGGTATTTATTATCTTCGATTTCGATTGTTTTATTCGGCATGTCCCCCGAAACTCTGGTCCATTTTCTCCATTTAATAATCAAATTGTCTAGAAATATAGCTTCACGTGATACAATTTAGGGCCTATCAAATTTACTGTCACCAATTACCTTTCAAAGTAATTATAATACACCAATCAACAATTCGATATTTTTAAATTTAGTTTAGACATATCGAGATCCATTATTGTTAATCGCACCCTTCATTGTTCTAGTTTATGGCCATATTGTTATTAACTTTTTTTTTTACGTGGTGTTTTCTGGAGACTTTGATGGAGAACGGTGGCTTGAAACTTTCTAGCCATACTTTTTTCGCTTCCCTTTGAGTCAATGTAGCCGATAACAAGCGTGATATCTTTTTGGTAACGATGTCTTCTGAAATCGGGCTATCAACCTAGAATTCGACTTCTAACGCCAGTGTTTTTGCGGATTTAATTTATTTCTTCACGAAGTTTGTGTGACTCGTTTTTTACTCCAACTTGGTCGCGTGTCTTACACCACTACAATACGTGTTAGATACTACCGAAATATTTATAAGGAAGGTGTCAATGCCATAATGAGCATCGACTATCTAAATTATATGATTCTAAATTACGTTCAGAAAAAAAGAAAAAAAACTTTTTTGGTGGTTTAAGTGGCAAACCAACGAAACGCATTTTGCTGGCCCCAGCGAAGAAGAGAAATAATTAAAACCCGCTGGAGATGCTTTGAGGAGTACTTCAAAATCTCAGGTTGGGTATGTGGCGTCTTCTACCCAGTAAGCCCTTTGTCATATTGCGAGCATTTCGGCCGGAATTTGATCGCGTCACTAATAATACAGTAATTCACCGCGAGTTCACATAATTTTGGCTTCAGCCATACCGGCCTAGAATTGAGCATTTGTTTATCACCATACCACCCGAAGCAGAAGAAGACTCTTGTTTTGATTGTTTTGCGGAGACTATTATAGTCCATTTATTCAAAGTTGCTGAACGTTCAGCGATTTTCTTTTAAAACACAACTGGCAGAATTGCTTCTGCCAAATTAACCGAAAACGTGCTCGCGGTGGTAAAGTACTCCGGAGAAAATAATCCTGATGACTGAACGAGAGTGATTTTGGACTTTCTCCGTTCGCTACCTGCAACCCTGCAACAAGATATACTCTAAAATAAGAAAGCCACTATAAGCACACTGATTTTTAATTCGGTTTTCCTTATCGTGATGGAAATTGCTAAATCTGATTTGCTCCCCCCCCCCCCCCCCCGAGAAAAGAAAAAAAGGAAAAGAGAAAAGAAGAAGAAGAAGAAAGAGCGGCGCTGAGCAGGCGGCGAGCCCATCGCTCGCCGTCGGCGGCGTCCCGTGGGGCTAGGCAGAGTTGGCGCGGTTCGAGCCCCCAACGCGCCCCAGCCAAGGTGGCGCTTCCATCATCCCAGAAGCCTGGACTGAACCAAACTGAATTATGCCAGCGCGGTTCGCCCAGCGCAGACTAATTTCAGCGCGGCGATCGATTAGGGCGTTTTGTTCCCGCACTCGCGGCTCGCGTCGAACTGCAGCTGCGACGTTAGTGCTGTAGTGTGCATCAGCGCGGCTCCTCCGCATATTTGACGCCACTTAGCCGTTCTGCCCGGGTACGGCGCTCCTTTTACATTCCCCGAGGTCCCCTTAACGTTCCGACAAGAAGACGTAACTTTGTTAAGGGACCCGCTGCTCTTTCTGCGTGAAGTTCGAAGAGTCCGAGTAAATCTGGGCGTCCCTGCTGTTGCACTCTTGATTCGAACCCTCCTGCTCTAGCGGGCCTTCCTCCAAGAGGCCGCCTGTTTGCGTTGCAGTTGCGGGGACCTTGTTGTTTACGTCTGGGTCGTATTTGCTGTGCGCGAGCTTCTTTTTGGCCGAAGGTTTACAAATTGCTGTTGTCCGAAGGCGCGGATCGGGGTCCCTGTCTCTGGTCGGCCCAGTCCTCTCGGGGGACGCCGCTCAAGTCGGAGGAAGCGGTGTCCGCCGAACAAATACGCTTCCGATGATTGGAGCAGCAAACATGACGGCACTACGGAATCCTCTTAATTAATTTTCTCCTTCTTGTGCCTCGAGCATAACGGTGCAAAAAAAAAAAAAAAAGAGTTGCCCCACAAAACAGACTCGAAGGCAGATAAGATCACCAATCGGAGCGAAACGTCGTCTCCGCCGCCTTCGTCGCTTCGTCATCGCGCGTCCCACTGTTCTGCCAGCGCGAGTGCTGCTTCGCGAGAACGCCTCGTTTTTCTATATTGCTATCATTTTATACTCTCGGTGACATTGTTAATCTTCTTCAGCGGCCACCGAATTTTGTTGATAAGAGCGAGTTACACAACGTTTTCCGTTTTCGTACTCCTCGATCCGTTGCTCTGCAAGGTGGCGGGTCAACGCAAACAGACCGGAGGCGTTGTGTTCTTTGGAAGCAAGCCTGTCACGTGTCAGAGTGACGTCCGCGTCGGTGGGTCGTCCGGAATGCAAGTTCGTCTGCTTCTTGCAGACGAACTTGCGCCGATGTCAAAACGCCGAGCTCTTATTGGCTGATTGAAAAAAAAATAGTGAGTAGACCTCAAGGCATCAAGCATTGAGGTCTACCCACTACCCTTCCAATCAAGGCCAATCAGAAATCTGCGTCGTTTCGACGTCGCCGCAACTTCTGCGCAAAAGCAGACGACTTGCTCTCTTCACTGTTTACACACGCTGTTGTCTCAACCTTCTTTCGCCACCGTGTTTTGTGTGAGAGGACTTGAGGGTGAGCCAACTTGTTGCCTTTTTAGATCATGGTAGTCTTTCTATTTTGTCGTCATCTCTGGAACAGCACCATTTCCGAGGAAAGAGTCTGTTTTCCGCTCCTTTCCCTCTAAAACGAAGAAGAAGAAAAACAAAGAAACAAATTTAGGACACATGAGAATATACACAGCTCTAAAAACATTCGTCCTTACAAAACATTACGCACAAATGGAAAGGTATTAACCAGAAAGAACGAGCATAAAGTCAGTGTACAGAAACCAGTATGAAAGAAAAACGTTTAAAACAAGCTGATGATGATGATACAATTTTTTGTTTGTTTGCTCTATTTCTTTGGCAACAGATTACGGTTCACGTGTCTGGTTTGAATGCCAGGCATCTCATCATTACCCGAAGCTTCTACCCAAGTCTGATTGGTTTTAATATTTCTTTGCTTATTTCTATACTCAATGCCGATTTGGCACGCGTGAATAAAGACATTTAGTACTGCGTCTAGGAGCAAACACAAGCCCTGTGCGTTTTACGTTATCGTTGTGTGCTCCACGCTGCGAACGCGCTTTGTCGCCACGCGCCAATCCAAGACCGCAGTTCGGTCTCGGCGCACGCGCAGTGTGGAACACGCAACGCCAACGCACACTGGTTGCGTTAGCTCGTATACGCAATACTCACTACTAAAGATCATTCTAGTTATTCCCCTTTTGGTAGGGTGAAAGCACAATCATGTAAACGTAAATCGCTTGACATGAAGTTTCGTATCGAACACTGCGTTTAAGGAGCTGTTTTGCAGGCTGCGCCGGTGCTCTTTCGTGTGAGCTTTCTCTCAGATACACCCCTCCTCTTTTGTCTCGTATTGATTCGGAAAATATATGATCACGTCACGCGTCTGAAAACAAATAAAGGAAAACATAAAAAAGAAGAAAAAAGGTATACTTGGGGGCGTGTTAGACGAAGTTTAACTGTCTATTGACCGATTGTCAAGGTATATAAAAACAACAACAGAAACAAAATCTGCAACGTAAAGAAAAAAAAGAAAGGCTGAGCGATCTGCACAGCGTTCAAGTACTTCGACTCCTCTATCCAGATACTCCCACACACCTACACGATCTTTTTTCTGTAACCCCTATTCTCCAGTCACTTTTTTTAGTCCTCGAAGGTGACGTTTTGTTTTGTTTTGAATCTACGAAGTTTCTTTGATAGCGAGAAATAGGCAACGAACTGCCTCTTACGAAAAGAAAAAAAAAAGAAGAAAATCGAATTACTCCGAGAACGAGCAGCAAACAAACAGCGCGGGGGTTAGTTGGAGGAAAATGCCAAGCTCACCCCGGGCTGCTGCCGCGTCAATTTTGATGAATTACCAGGCTTCATCTGGGCGAAGCCGCTCTCGGTTACTGTCAGGAGCAGGTTCGGCCTTCCCCTGGGCGAGAGCTTACCCGCGGGTCCCAGTTCACGGGCAGCGCTTGGAAAAGCTGTCCAGCGCTGTGCCAAGTTTCTTCGTGGGCCTGAATCCCCTGGCAGGCTTGCGTCACTCTGGCCGATACGTCTGTAAAGTTGTAATTAGCGCTATAGGCTCACAGCCGTGGGTTGCCTTCGCGAGTACATTTCCTGAGTGAAAATGAAAATGCAGGTAACTTACAAAGTAAAACAAAAACTCTAGTGAGGCTTAATTTTTCTTCTTTCGCAATCTCCGCATAGATAACCGAACGAAAGTGGGCGTCACTGTAAAGTAGTGCTTTCTAATATTGTCTCTTAAATCTACACATGTTGCGTGAGATTCGAAATTAAATTCGACGACTTGTAGGGCTAGAGAAAAAACATTTTGTCAGAGATTTTATTGTACCGGGAATATAACGGTGACTGATGTTCATGGGAATTTTCATGCAAAAGCTGCAATAAGAAATAGGTAAAGAATTAAAAAAAACAAGAAAAAACTCAGCTTTGTTTATTTTGTGGGTACACTCATGTGGGGAAAGAGGAAATAAAAAAAAGTGAAAAATGACAATTAAAAAAAAAAGAAAATCACATAATCCTTGCAAGCTGGGGAACGGGGCTATCTACCTTACCTTAAAGTTATTATTAACAGCTGACGACATATTCAGCCCAAACGAGCCAGAAACGGGCGTTTACGTACACGTCCCAAGCCGTTTGCCAAGTTTTATTCTGAAAACTGCATAGTTCTGTGCTATTTCATTGCGTGTACAAGAGGATCAAACCAGAACCATAAATGTAGCGGCAACTAGGGCATAGAACATTTTATGGTAGAAATCGGCGGAGTCTCCAAATCAGAGAGTTTGAAGGAGCATAAATGTAAACAGCGAACGTTCACGCCATATTCGCGTCTCAATGCTAAATCAGTCTCAAAAAAACAAAAGAAAACAACGCGCATATGTAACTTTAAAGTGATTTCTGACTGAGTACCCCATTAAAAGTTCTCCTATACGCTAATCTACCATCAAGCACGTATGTGATCCGAACGCCTGTTGGCAATCTTGAGTTGTGGTTTCGCGATAAAAGCCGCTTTCCAGGACGGGCTCTCACTTCCAGACGTCTGCCTTTCGCAACACGCGAAGTGTATTGTTTACTGGCTCAAGCAGCGAGGTTTCTCCGGGCGTCGTCTTCGTCATATTCGTTAGGAGTCCATAGCGCGCGTTTCCCGCACCGAGCCAGTTCGCGTATCTATTGTCGCGCTCGAAGCGCATTTTTGCGCAACTTGAGCGCAGTCTTCGCCTCTGAGGAACTTGGATTTCTTCTCACCCACGCGCTCGATGGGCTCTCAGAATCAGGCGCGCAGGCAAACACGAGACTGACGTTGCCCTGCTTCTTGGTCAACACTAGAGTCTCGATGCGGGAGTCGGTTGCTTGCTTATCAACTGCGCAGACGGGAAAATAGATGCGCGAACCCTTGCGCAAAAGTTGGTCGAACTCTCTCGCTGAAGGCATAATTTTTGGGTGCCCCGCGCAAAGCGTTTTCACGCTCTCAGGCGTACTCGCTCGCCTGTCTTAGATCATTACGCGCGGGCGATTGAAAGCGACACGTGCCCCTTAGCGCCCTCTGAAACAGGGCCGACCCGTTTCTTGTTTCTTGGTGCCGACAAGAGCGCTTCGCCGCTCTCGTGCGGAGGCGCGATGCCCTGTCCTTTCATTAAACGTGCGAATCACCCCTCTGTGTGCACATTTCCATTTTAATCACATTGTCAGTGTCGAAACACGTCAGCGAATAAGGGGGAGTTCAACTTCAAGTTGCAGTTTTTTTGTTGTTGTTGTAATTTTTGCTCGTCGCAACGACTACTTTTCGTGTCTCTCCGGGTCGAAACTTGATATCCAAGGCCGTTGCAGAATTTCAAAATTCGGGCAATGAATCTCTGGGCGCGAATATCTGTGTTGTCAGGCCGTGTCGCAATTGCAGCGTGTTTTCCGACGTCTGGGGCCCGGGAGGGAGGAATGCGAAGCGAGACGAGGACGACTCGCGAGGGGCTGCGCCGGAGGAGCCTTTGAGCGGGCGAGTTTGCATCGGAGCATTCCACCTTGATAGATACCCGACCGCTACCCCGGGAGTGCGTCCGACGTGGCGCTTCGTCCTGGCGACCGTTTTTGATGGACGACGTTTGAACATGTTTCTTCTGCCGAGGAACCCTGGCGCTGATTTATTATGCCTTTCTGGTCGGGACTCCGAGATGTTGATTTATTATGATCCCCCCACACGACGCAGTTACGCGTCCCGCGGTTTTGGGCCGCGTGTCCGCTGCGGCCGGGGTTCGCACTTTAGAGCTGTCCCCTGCTCCCTGCACGCTGCTTGAAGGGCTGCGGGTACCGTCTTTCCCTTTACAGAGAGCTGAGTAGCCTAGGCACACCTCGGTGAGCCGCAACAAAATAAACAACAAAAAAGTGGACTTGCCCACCAGTCACTACCACCAGGTGGCGAATCATAGTGTGTTAATGGTGGCTGTAACATTATACTCTAAAGTAAAATTTCTCTTTGGCGTTTCTCAAGGAATCCACTAGCGTCATCCTCGAAATCTGCCTTTCTCGTAGAGCCTGGATGCGGTATTATCCTATTCGCGACTCTAGCGACCGATAGGGGTCACTACCCTCAACAAATGAGGCGGGCGAAAACGGGTCATGCTGTGCCATGCGCCAGCTCAACGCACAGCGCTCGTTTTTAAAGGAAAGCTAAAACAACTTAAAAAAGAAAACGAGCTAGAGGTGAATTGTAGCGTATTTTTTCCTATGAATTTAAATATCATAAGCATATGACCCGAACGTATCAATAGACGCGAGAAAAACCGAAAAACCAACCGCTGGGTGTGACGCCATACCCAGAGGTTTCAACTGCCTCACGCGTGCCGCGCTTTTGACTGCTCTGGTAAGGCTATAGCAGAAAGCGCGGCAATGTTGAGAACGCGACGGAAAGAAAGGGCTACAATGCTATTTTTGAAAGCGCTATTGTGGCGACTTGACGCATCAATATGAAATATAATTTTGATATTCGGAATCCTGGAGGCCAAATAAACACGATTTAAGTTTTTTTTTCCTTCTAGCATTCGAAACCGCTTCCGTTTCCATTTAAGTGCATTATACCTAATGTACTATACTTCAAGTAGGTTTAGAAAACTTTAAATTTACTTGAAGTACATTATAGGGGTATGTACTTCTAAGGTGTACTTTACTTAAAGTATTGTTTATGGTACTTTCCTAAAATTACGTTTTGTCAACTCTGAAGAATTACCGAGAGGGATATTCTACTCTGTCCAGAAACGCGAACCGACGACGCATCGCTCTGCTTGTAGTGGGGCACTTTTTTATTCTTTTATTTTTTTTAGTGCCCACAAACAGCTGTAAAGCCTTTTCTGTGGTGCACTGTCATTTCGTGTTTCATCAATACTATTTAAAATACAAGCATGCACAAACTTACACACACATTTGTAAGGACAATACAAGTTTGCAGAGCCAATACAAGCCTACACTAACTCTTTGTTGGATAAAATGTACTTTTTCAAGGCCGACTTGAAGCTAACAAAATCAAGAAAAATATCAACGTCACAATCGCATATAATATTATAGGCAGACTGCATCCGACACAGTGGCGATGACTCACAAATTCTAGTGGGATAAAATGTTAAAAAATGGCGACTAGATCTGAATGGCACATGAAAGTCTATATTCATCAGTAAATTTTCAGTATTAACAGTACCATGCACTACCTTATGAAGAAAATGAATGTCTCTAACAGCCCTCCTCGTTGATAGCCTTTCAAGGTTAAATAATGACAGCAAAAAATCGTAACTAAAAAACAGTTTCCGACCAATGTATCGGTCATAAATAATTCGCATAAATTTCTTCTGCACACGCTCAATGATTTCAACTTGTGTTAAAGACTTGTGTTAAAGATTTCAACTTGTGTTAAACTTTATACAGTTGGTGCGATGTTAGGGCAATAAACGACGCGCTCCGCTTGAGTGCGGACGGGCTGCGTCACTCTGATCGACTGAGAAAAGGCCGGTGCTCATGTAGTTCGGCATGTAGTTGGGCTAGTTGGTGGTACATACTGTTTGGTGGGAACAGTGCAAAAAGACGTAGGACGAGGTCGAAGAAACACACAGACAGCGCCCTGTCTGTGTGTTTCTTCGACCTCGTCCTACGTCTTTTTCGCGCTGTTCCCACCAAACTCATGTAGTTCGTTCGAGGTCAAAGTGAACAGGCTAAAGCTCACCGTAAACGACACTGGTTCGTTTTTGGCGCGGGAAAGCAGGTCCGTGCTATAGGCAGTTTGCAATGCTGTCTGGTTTGGCGCTATCTCGCGTCTGGAGCAAGGAACCCTGGGTATGCCTGCAAGTGGCGGCTGCATTGTTCAAACGTGAGCGATTCCTTTGGCGGCGCCGTTTAGTCTAGTGTCTGAAGCAAAAAATGCTGGGTAGGCCAGGAAGCCGTGGGCGGATAAGATGCCAGCACAGCGGAAGCTACGCGGCCCCTGCGGGCCAATCGAAGCAACGGAGTGAGGCACTTGACTTCCGTAAAATTCTTAGAGATGCCCACCTGAAGGATAGTCCACTAATATTTTTGGCTCGAATTGCTATATATATTTTTTTAAACACCGAAAGATAGCCCACTTTTAGTAGTATTAGTATTGGGATGAATGAGGGCCTCGCCGTAAATGCGGCTAATTAGCTATGGTGGGATATAAGTGGACGTTGCTGACTGGGAAGTACAGACTTCTTTGCTTCATTGCCCCTCGCCACCATAACAAGCTTGGAAGGGACATGACCTGAAAATAGCAATTTTTAAACGGTTCTTGATTGTACACTAAAAGTTAGCCCACTCCATACTTTCACCCGTTTCGCTCTCGATTTTAGGTGGGCTATCTCTCGGGATACTACGGTACGTATCGCCGGAGCGCGCGTTTGCTGCGAAGAAGGCTTCTGGCTGCGTCATGCTCCAATGTGAATGTTGGTCGTTCTTCTAAGGTAGCGCATATCGAAGCCGTCGGAACGCAGTGGAGTAGCGGTCACCCTTTGCCAAGTTATACAACGCAGATATGGATGGGAATGGGAATGACGCTCCGTTTAAGTCCCAACACAGCTGACGCTACAACCCGATTGAATCAAGCAGTGCCAAAAGTGCTTCGTCACACCGCTCCTTGTCATTCCGGGTTCGCTTCCATCCGCTAAGCCAACCACGCACAGAAAAAGCGCAATCATTCACTGTGCGTGATTGATTTAGCCGGCGATCAAAGGCGATGACTGTTATCACGATGCACTCTTGGCGCAACTTGATCGGCTCCATGGGAACGTCAGCTGTGGTCGTACTTAAAGTGAGACGATGAGACGATATACCGTGTGCCATTCAGACTACTGTGTCACGCTGGTCCGCCTTCGAGGACGGTGTTCTTCGGACGTGTTGCGGACGTGTTGCGCTCTTTGCCGTCTTATGGCGCGTTTGCGGATTCGCGGGTGGATCTGCGCAGGCGGAAAGTGGATTTCTGAGCCGGGTGGCGAAATCGAGTCGTCGTCACTCGTGAGAAATCTTGATAGGGGTCCCAGACTGACTCATATTTTCCGCCAGTGACGAGTCCATTTCGCCACCCGCGGCTCCAAAATCCACTTTCCGCCTGCGCAGATCCGCCCGCGAACTCGCAAGTGTGAACTCACCATTAGTCTCGATTTTGCGCTGTGGCAGCCACCGAAATTCACCCCGTAATAAATCCAAGAAAATGTTTCTCTTTTCAACATCTAACAACTCGTGACGACTGGAAGCTGAGCTAGTTGGTTCATTGCATGGTGCCGTTCATTGCTATATGTTTGTTTCATTGCTATATGTATAGAATCCAGCTGTGTGCTTGCCTTTTCTTTCTCTGTATGTAACCTTCCTTCATGTTCAGCTGGCACCCTATATATCTAACTCCTCTGGCCTATAATGACGACGTGCTGCAAATCTCCAATTGAAGTGTGCAAGCTAAAAAGAATAAACAAAAAAAATGTGGGCGAATTTGAGTTAATTAAGCTATTAATTGTTTGGTTATACCTGTGCCTTGACGTCCGCCGCGGTAGATAACCTTATTTTGAAGAAATTTTTTTTATTTAATTTTTTTTCGTTTTAGAAAGAAACATCTTGTATACCAAGTAGCCCACAAAAATGCATGGTAAATATGTAGCATGAAGGAGGCAGGTAAATCCTCAGGTGAACCAACTCATGAAACATGACTATACAAAGAAGGCTCACTTTTTTTTTATGCGTGTCAGGTGGGTAGTTTAACTGTGGCCTGTGTGTATCTCAGCTTCCAATAAAGGACGATGCCTGACATACCGGATATCTTTACGGAAAATAGTCAGGTAATATTCGTCCATGTCCTGTCGACCGAACGCAATTGCCGCCGACTTTGATATGATGAGGTTGTACTCCTTTAGGTGCATATTGATTATGTCGAGAGGCTTTTGAAGTCCAGCGCAAACGTGTGAGTGGAACCCACACCTGAGTCTCCCTCTGCGTGATGGCAACTAAAGCCTGTGTCTTGACAGCAGAGCGTCTAAAATGGGAACAACTGAAAAAAAAAAGAAACTGCCATTTTTTGGAATTGTGATTTAATTTCTGTCGATGACGAAGAGCCTTTAAATTTTTCCGTCCTGTGTCGGGGGTGGTGTTCTTTCTCAGCCCCTTCAGGAGACTAGCTGGGTAACTTCCTCAAAGTGGGAACATGGCGGATTTTACACCACAAACTTGACAGGGCTTCGAAAACAACAACAACAACAACACTATAGTAGAATGGAACCGGCTGAGGATTCTTCAGTCTTTTCCACTCGAGTCACTTTAAAACCGCTTTGTCAGCATTAGTTGCTACGCAGGGGTTTCCTGGTCATATTTCTTTGATCGTACCTGTCTCTACTTCGTAAACACTTGTGTTCTGTTCTTTTTTTTTTTTTTTGCTGGTGAGCGGCAAGCGGGATTGTTGAAGTTTTATGTTAGTTCATGCATTTTAACGCGAGAGCGTTAAGGTGCTCGTGTCGCAGAAAAGTCGGCGTCGGCGGGACGGGAAAATCCTGATTGGCGGATGTGATCATGACGTCACAGCCGCATGACCTCGCGCGGGAATTCAAACAACGCTCACGTGAATCGTGACGTCACGCGTGGAATGAAAGTGATTAAAGACCATGACATGTAATGTGAATTAGAGGGCGCCGCATCTCTCAAAATGATTTTTTTTACTTTAAAAAGCATTTCATTTGCCACAGAAAAAGAACTTTGAAGAAGTTTTGGCGGCATCCGAACCCTAAACCCTTCGGTCGCAATCCAGACACGCTACTGTCTAAGCCACGCAGACATGCTTGCACGGCTTGGAAACGAGGAGGAGTTTATATGTTTAGCTATCGCGTTCCAGTCTTAAAGGCGAAGCTTAAGCGCCCTCCTGTAAATATATGTTCCTTATATACTTCGTATAGTTACGAGGCCATGTGAGTACAAGGAATATTAAACCAATTTTTTTGCGTCAGTAGATGATCTTCAGAACTTGAGCTATCACCCCATTATAAATACATATTCTAATTCGCTGAAATACAATTATTTTATTCTAAGGATGCCATTGTTCACATCCGCAGCTACTGAAGTAATAAAAATGTTTCCTTGTCCTAAACTTACACATAAGGCATTTTTTTGTTGACTAGTGGCTTTCAAATATCTCGCAGAACTCTTTTGTGATGGCAATTGAAACTTCCTTAGTAGTTATAAAAACCGGGTTGCAATTAGTCTTCATCGCGTTAGAGGAGCATGGCAAAGTGTTCCGTTTGAATGTACTGAGGACGGAACTCTTTCAGGCATATAAAAATAAATTCGTTGTATAAAAATTTAGAAAGGAAGAAGTTAGTCTGCATGCCTCAATGGGCGTCTGTTGTTTCCGCTGTAGATGACGAATTAAGCCAGTGGAGTACGACCGCATGCACGACCGCACCTGCGAAATGTATTCACAGGAACAACCTCTCATATAGACGGAACTCAACCCCGCCTTGAAAACGGCATCCGTCAACCCCACAAACAAGAAAAGTCGGACCTACCCATCACCCCAAGAGGGTGACCGAACCCAACCAAAAAAAAAATGTTTTACATTATACAGATAGGAACTCATCCCCACTTTGAGAACGACATCCGTCGGCCCCACAACCAAAAAAAAATGGGACCGACCAAAAAAAAAAATTACCCCGCAAAAAAAAAAAAAATGGATCTGCGTTTTGAGATTTTGTTGGGTTTGTCCCGTCCTTTTCCTCTGTCTCTGTTTTTGTTCTGTTTTTTTTTTAAGGTATGACCCTGGTTTCTTTTATTTATTTTTCACTTGAATGTGAGTACCTTAAGAAACAAAGAAGATGACATCATTATTTACTTGTCTTCTTTAGATCATGAATTTGACGTATTGGCTTTTAGCGACACCCGGTTTGCCAATACCCATGACGTAGTGCAATTTGAAGGTTGTAGATGCGAAGCCATATACAGATTAGATACAAATGGTGGTGGTGTTGCTCTTTTTTAAAGGACACATTTTCATGAGGTCGTTTCTGAGTACACTGTTGTTCATTCAAGTTTTGAATCCCTCTTTATTAAAACAAATGCATTCATGTTTGGCGTTATCAACCGGCCCCTTTCTAGGTCGCTGAATGAGTTCTTTTGTTTTGTTGAATCTATGTTAGACGTTTTTTTATCGGTTCAGATGCCTGTAGTGGTTATGGGAGACTTTAATATCAATATCTTACAGCCATCGGATTCAGTCAACGAGTTTATTGACATTATATCCTCAAATGGTTTTTCAAATATGATTGATGTAGCCACTTGCATTACAGACTCTAGTGAAACACTGATTGACCTTTGTTAGACAAGCAGTTATGAAGACGATACTAAAGCAGGTGTACTCTACAAGTGATATAAGTTATCATCTTCTCGTTGTTTTGTTTTATTCCACAGTTTCTCGCATACAACCCGCAAGCAAATACGACTATAACCACGGAGTTTTTCACAGAGAAGAATATTTAATATTATCGTCATCTAATATCTTCGGTGGACTGGAGCGAATTAATTTCTTGTAGCAAATCCCAATGTTTTATAAGTCCTGTTCTTGAATAAAGTAATTGACATATAAGTATAATTGAAGCCTTCCCTAGAGCAACAATTAAACAAAGTAAGAAAGCCGCGTTAAACTCGTGACCTATTGCAAAGAATTAAAGCACGGAACAAACTCTACAGTCAGTTCATATTATATAGAGATATATCTATTTTGAAGGAATACAAAAAATTCAAATAAATTTGGTACTGATATAAAGAAGTCGCGCATTCGCTACTACACTGATAAATTTGCAGACATTTATTTTGACCCTCAGAAAACTTGACGTATCATGAAAGATCTACTACGGATAACAGTAAACAGTGTACCATCTGAAATGAAACGAGGCGAAAAAACTTTAAATGGTAAAGCTCTCGCTAATGAGTTTAATCGACATTCTTCAGCCTTTGGAGCTTCAGGTGTGGCGACCTCTGAGGATTTTAAGAAGTATATAGGGCTCAATCTCTCACATCCTATGTTTCTTTACCCAGCCACCTCCACACGAAATCGTTAGCCTAATAAGCGGTCTTAAAATAATTGTTCCTGTGTATTTGACGATATAAAGGCGCCACGAAATAAAGCGGTTTCAGATTTTATATGTAACATAGTATGCCATTTAACTTACCTAGTCTTGTCTTCAGGAATCTTTCCTGAAATAATGAAAACTGCCAGAATCATGGGTTTGCATAATGGTGGTACTGTTGATAATATCAGTAACTATAGACCTACATCATCATTTCCACTTTTTGTAAAAATAATAAAGAACGTAATTAATTCGGAAAATAGTTAATCATCTTCATAAACATCAATTAATTTCAGCAAACCAATACGGCTTTCAGAAAAGAAAATCTACTGAATCTTCTTGACATTAGAGCTAAACTTATCAGTGGTATAGAGAACCAACCGTATACTATAAGCATCTTTTTAGACTTGAACAAAGCCTTTGATTCTATTAAACACGACATACTTTTCGATAAGCTGTCACATTACGGTATAAGAGAAACTCCCCTCGAATTGTTACGCAACTATCTGACAAATCGGACACATTCTGTAGTAATTAATAATAGAGCCTCTGACACTGAATATATAAAATATAGTGTTCCACGAGGATCCATACTGGGACCAGTATTGTTTCTTCTTTATATTAATGATATTGTGTCCATCCCTCAAACTCCAGACATTGTACGCTACGCAGGTGATACGAATGTTTTTTTTTTTTTCATTCATAAACTTATATAATAAATATATGCCTAAAAATCTATCCAAATGGCTTGGCGCCAATTAGCTCCTTCTAAATATTAAAAAGACAAAATATATTGTTTTTTCCTCCATTAATAGACCCACTAATTTTACTAGCTCTTTGATATTTCAATCAAAGTCATTAGAGTGGGGTTTCTGATTACAAGTTTTTAGGAGTACAGTTTCATGAAAACCTTCGTTGGACGTTCCATGTAAGTCGTGTGAAACGTGGTATCGCACAATCTGTAGGCTTGCTGAATAGAATAGGGGTTGGAACGCCAGCTTTATTTCGCTACTGTTCATTCATGACTGTCAGTCTCAAATATGCCTGCGCGTCTACTTGCCCGCAAAACAGTCGAAGAGCCAATCTCTGCGATCAACGAAATCAGCTCAGCGAATGATGAGGCGGAACATCTGTTAACATCTAAAAATGAAGTCTGGGCTGTGGCATTACGCAAAGCAAAGCGTCATGCTTGCATTGCGTAATGCCACAGCCCAGACTTCATTTTTAGATCTAAAGAGATGTTCCGCCTCATCATTCGCTGAACTGAATTTGTAGATAGCAGAGATTGGCTCTTCGAGTGTTGTCCAGGTAAATAGACGCGCAGGCATTTTTAAGAGAGTGCACTATTGTTTACTTGTCTGGGGGTTATATCTAAATCTAATATTAAAAGTCTCTACCTAATGCAGAAAAAAGGCGTACGGTTTATTCAAAACTTATCGAGCTTCGATCATGTTTCTTTCTACTTTGATTCAAATCTTCTACTGAATATTGAAGCCTTATATAACCAGCGATTGTCTGAAGTATTTTTTTGGAAAAATAAAAGCCGACCGCGAAATATTTTTTTCTACAGATACAAGCTCCGATAAACACTACAATTTTAGACATAGACATTTTGCAACAATCTAGAACCAGAACTAACTATGGCAGACAACTATTAAATTGGCAAATTCCAAACCCCCTGAACATTTACCCTGACTTAAATGATATATTGGAACACACTTCATCTCCACAGACCTCCAGGAAACAATCGAAGATGCATTTGCCAAGTCTTCTTTAGTCACGTTTAATAGGGTTTAAAGGGTTTAATGGCTTTTATTTATAAATTTGTTGTTGCGTTGTATGTTTTGTATATACTAGTGTATTTGTTGTTGTCATGTTGTATTTGTGTTGCTCTGTTGTAGCTTTGCTTGTGTTGCAAGCGTAATCTGGTGCCACAGGCCCAGTGAGGCGACATTTGGTGTCGCCTTTTGCCAATTTAAAATAAACCAAAAAGAGAAAAAAAAAGGAATATACATATCTGGACGAGCGCGGGGGGGGGGGGGGGGGGGTCGAAAGCAGGATTTCTGAGTTCTGAGGTGTATATTTCGCATTACATACTCTGAGTTGTGGTTGCCTGAAGTCTGTATTTCATGGAACGAACATGCGACAGACAACGGACGAACTTTGACCGGGGTCACGTTCGCTTTGCGCGCGACGCAACAACCCCTGTTCTGACACCACGAGCAGAGTGACCGGCGGTTTTTCGCTTCATATTCGCTACATGGAGTCCAACCTATAAAAACGCCGCCACCTGAACCCCCAAACAACAGGTATAGTTGTTCATAGTAACTCTAAAACGTAGGAACATAAAGAAAGGACAGAACATCGAAGTCTTAATAAAGACTTCGTTGTTCTGTCCGTTTTGTTTTATTGTTCCTACGTCTCAGGGTTACTATGTCAGTCACCAGATCGCCTGCGTTTTTTTAGCTTTTTCCACAGGTATAGTTGTATTCACATAGTTCTAACGCAGAGGGTGTTTGCAAGGAAACGAGATAAATATAATGGCATATTAATTTTGTTGAAAAACCGTCAGAAAACAAAAACAAACAATCAATCGGTTTCGATTGGAAAGAGCTACGTGTGTACGACGGTCAATCCTGAAACTAATTTTCTCGAAACATAAAATCTTTCAGGCAAACGAACTTGGTTAAGCAACGTGAACTTTCCTGTATAAACAACGGTATTAGAGCCGCATTGAAAAAGAGCCAAATTATTTGCGCTATTTCAAAACGCTTTGTTTGTCGAGGCACTGTGCGATTGCACCATTTTTGTTCAACACTGGCGCGCTTTCTTTATTTCATTTCTCTTCGAAATGGTCAAGTTGATCACCATTTAGTGTGTGCGCACGGCATCTCAATTTCATTAGGGTCCTTTTGTTTTTAATAAGATTTCACGTATAAGTGTACCTTTTGCCACATATTTTCAAGCTCCGTAAATGCAATTTCACTGATGGAACGCCGCGAGGTGCGCCTAATATATCAAAGGAGGGGCGCATCCTTTTGACCCCCGAGTTCTTAGTTTTATCTTTTCCCTGGGGCTTCTTGTCTTCGTTCGGTTACCTCGCGTGCTTGAGATTCTAAATATTTAACAACATCGCGAACGCCATCTTTGAGCAAACTGATCTAATTAAATATAAAGGGTGGCAAAATCGATCTTGACATTTTACTTCTCATCATGATACGGCTGTATCTACGACTCGACAAGGCGACACGTAGGATCGCGTGTTTTGTTTGATTTAATCTGCCGAAGGCTGTGTCCGTTGACAGAACTAGAGCCACTAAATAAGCTACGCTTCAGAGTAACGACACTTACCCATCTTGGGACTTAACATCATGGTTGCCAGTTATCAGAACCTTTATGTGAAATCAGAGGAAACGCTTTTCCGTCATCCACAAGTGTTTAAACAGTTCGCGACAGAGTAAAGCAATATCACATGAGCTTCCGAACCCCGAATCTAATGTTGAGGAAGTCGCACTTTTGAACCATGACGATCGGCAGTTGCGTCTGCTCTATACTAAGCACCAAGATGGCGGCGCCCACAACATCATCGGGGAACGGAGTGCCGATACTCTAAGCGTGTAGATCATTTAGTGACTCTAGACGGAACCAATGTGACGAATTCAAGGCCGGTTCTGATAGTGAGAGGCATGCGCTCTAACGAGAGCCACGAAGCACTGCGGAGGAAGGCGGATACTCTCTAACAGCGCTGATTATGTGCGAGTGGTACGCGAGTGCTTTTCTCGCACCCACGGGTGCGAGTATCTCGAGGCGCGAAGATTGCCCGCAGCGAAAGCAGCATAGAACGTAAGGAGTGCGTAGGAAAATGCCTCCATCAGTGGATGATTGTGGGCGTATTGCACGACTCGGCACTAAAGTCGTTCGCGAAAAAGTTTCGTTGCCGTCTGCTTTCGCGGCGGAGGCCGCAGAGAAACACTCGGAGCTCCTTTGCACAACGCCTAATGCGTGGCCCTGGAGTTAGTGCGTTGTGAATAAGTAAAGAAGCCCATCCCCCTGGTCGCCACCAAGTTCGAAGCTCGGTGGACTAAGAGCTAATTTTGGTGATAGTGGTTTCTGAAAATATGCAAACTTGCAGAAAGCGGATGTGAGTGTACAAGCTCTTCCCCTTCGGCTGGTGGTTCGGTAAAAATTTAAGCGGTCCCCCAACGTTGCTACCTCGTTTGTGGGCGAGGTGGCTTCGCTGACTCGAAAATATCTAAAACAAAACGAGAGTTAAAATGCATCATTTTGGGGAGCTGAAATATTTTTCAAGATATCATTTGCAATATAATAATAATAATAATAATAATAATAATAATAATAATAATAATAATAATAATAATAATAATAATAATAATAATAATAATAATAATAATAATAATAATGATGATGATGATGATGATGATGATGATGATGATAATAATCAATCAATCAATCAATGTATATTATAGAGCCAAGGAACAACCTTGCGGTCTTGGTACTGGCACACTGGATGGAAATTAAAACACAAATACAGAAGAGCTATGTACTATACAGTAACTGCATATAATCATACAATGATGAGAAATTGCAGTAATGTAAAATCAAGTTTGAGAGGCACTCAAAACGAATAATATACGAAGCAGTAGCACAAGCACAGACCCAACAATGTCTGTGCTCTCCGAAATCAATCTTAAAGTGAACCACAATCATTATTCACCCGCCGGACAGGTCTTCAATAGAAATAACAAATGCCCTGTAGCGCGAGTTAAAAATATCGAGTTTCGCAGAGTTCTGGTTAGAACTCTCAGTCAGTCTAATAATTGAGTTTAAAATACTAAAATTTCTGGAAATGTAAAATGATGCTTGATTCCGAGTAGACACACGTGGAACCCTAAGGCACACTTCAGAGAAGAGGCTTGATGAATAAATCGACCCATGCAGCGTTTTAAACAAAAACAATAGGTCCGCCTTCCGCCGACGCCGGTGCAGGCTCAGCAAGTCAGTACGCTCTAACGTTATGTCATAAGTTGAACAATGAACATCCTTCATGAGGTGGCGATGTTTAAAGATGGAAATAAACTTTTTCTTAACTCGTTCGATTTCCAATGAGTTGGTTTTAGAGATTCCGTTCCACACAACTGAGGCATATTCTAACTGGGGCATGCATAACGAGCGGTACAACGTGAGAAACGCAGAAGGATGTTTGAAGCCCTTCGTTAAGCGAGAAGCAACATCCAGCGTGCGCAGAGACGAGTTAACGAGCCTAGTTTCGTGACTAGAGAATCGCAGGCTAGGATCAAACATAACTCCCAGATCTTTCATTGCACATACCCGGGACAGGGGTTCACCATGAATACTATATGCGAAAAATATGTTCTGTGCCTTCCGAGTAAGTGTCATAAGCCTTGGTTTTAGCGCGGCTTAAGAGAAGATTATTTAATGGCTGAGCACTGCCTAAAGAAAGAACATGCATCTTCCTGAATCATAGCGCAATCATCTAAAGTAACTATTTCTTTATAAATTTTAATGTCATCAGCGTGTTGCAGGAACGAAGAATGGGAAATAGCATCAGAGACGCCATTTACAAAAATTGTGAACAGGAGCGGTCCTAAGACGGATCCCTGAGGAACGCCCGAGCTTGTCCCGTACAATAAAGAGTTCATATTGTTGACTCAAACGTAGGCTTTCCTGTTTGACGAATAGCTTTGAAACCAGTGGTATGCTGTGCCACAAACCCCGTAGGCGGATGAGCTTTGATAAAAGGATCGTATGATTTACAACGTCAAATGCTTTGCTTAGGTCAGAGTAGACCACGTCTAGCTGACTTCTGTTGCAGACTATACCTGGGATGCAGGAGACATAAAACTTACAAGATTTGTAGTCGTTGATCTGCCGGTCATAAACCCATGCTGATTAGGGAGGATTAAGTTTCGAAATTTGAAAGACAAGCATTGATGAATGACTGTTTCAAAGAGTTTGGAAAATGAAGAGAGAAGGGAAATCGGTCTATAGTCGAGAACATCACCTTTCTTTCCCGACTTCAGAACCGGAACGACCACGGATATCTTCCACATTTCGGGGAATAAGAATAATACATTTGCGTGAGTGTGTTACCCTGGGTGGCGTGCGAGGCTGCCATACCCAGGTTAGATCAAAATAAATAAACGCTCACTTAGTTCAAGGAGGGTTCAGTTCGCTATTCACGATTGATGGTGCAGACTATTGAAAATAGTTATAATTATCTAATTAATTAATTATATATAATATATAATATAATATCATGTATAAATAATTATATAAAAATATATCAAAGAGAAGTGCGTGTTGCGAAGCACGGTGGTTTATTCACTAAATTCAGATTGCGGAAACTATGGGCAGATTAAAAAGTCACGGTGTTCTTTGGTGGTAGCAGGTTTCACAATCTTCATCAGCAGACTCCGTTGCCTCGTTTTAATGTAAGACACCCAGTTAATTGGTATTATTTTCCCCAAAGAAAACTTCGGCAAGGATAATTGCACAGCACCGAGGAAAAAAATAGTATAGCATTACAACTTGGATTTGGGCTAGTTGGTTCATACTGGCTAAAATGTTAAAAAACGCGAGCAAAACGAGGACACTGAAGACACAACGACGATATAGGACAGGTGCTAACTCTCAACTGATTTTATTAGACGCCATGGTCACTTAAATATACTACACACTCATTTGCCCGACCAGCTTCACAACCAGTCAGCGCTCTTTCAAACAGTCATCCAAAAAATGTCACTTCTTTTCGATATAAATAAATACAAGTTGGCCTAACGCAATCGTCATATTCTTTTTTATATATAAAGCTTTTATATATAAAATATATATATAAAACTCTCTTTCCGTTTTATTTTTTGCTATTTTTAAAATTTGTTGATTCCAAGCCAAGTTTACAGCCAGATCACCTACAGCGATCAGCTCCTTAAAATTAGCCAAGGGGATGTCATGGACTCCGAAAACGTGCTTTTTTAGGTGTGCAAGTTCAAAGATGGCCGAACATCGTGCGAGAGCGAATCGAAGCATCCTCGGCCACGCACCAGCAGGTCGGATGGCATGATTGCACGAGTGGAAGAGGTGGCCAGGAAACCTGTAAGACTCAAACAAAGATGGACACGGAGAAGGGGACACGGAAGTGGTTATGGGGAACCGTCCATCGTCATTTCCGTAGGGTCCGAGCACACCACCCTGCATAAAAACTTAAAAATGTGATTTTTTTTTTTAGGCGGGTGCCGCGAGAGTTGATAGACGGGCACAAGGCTTTGCGCGTGGAGAAGTGTTAGGCGGTTGTATCACATGAAAACGACATGAATGGTGGTTTCATTTCATCATTTGTCACAATGAATGCCCCTTTTTAATTCAGAAACACAACGCCAGTCGCAGCAATGGGAGCACTGCGACTTCCCACCACCGAAGAAGTTTCGCGTTACCACGAGCGCGGAGAATACAATGGTGGCCATGTTCGGGGGCAGTAAGGGCGTCATCCTCACCCACTGCGTCCCAAAAGGCACGACGGTGACGGCTGCATCCTAAAGAGACGTTATGCTAAAAAAATTATTCTTCCCAGATCGAAGAATAAAAAAACGAGAAAAAAGAACCCGCAAAAGGCCGCAGCCGCGATTTTTCATCATGACAATGCTTTGGCTCATTGGGTGAAACGTATTCAAAATTGTTTTGATGAAAACAACCTTGAACTGGCTCCTAACGCTTCCTTTGTCCAGCGGTCGATCGCTTTTCCAGACCATAACGACACTCTCCGCTGTCGAGAGTTTTCAACGCACTCCGCCGTTGCGTCACCAATATCCCAGTGGTCTCGACAGACGCCTAAACAAGCCTTCGAAGTTTGACATGTAGTCATGGCGTCGACGTTAAAAAAAATAATAATAAGACGAATGCAACTACAGAATGACTATGTAGAGAGTGGCGAAGTCTCTGCATTCTGTTGAATGCACTTTTTTATATAAATTAATTAAGAGACATTCGAATTTAAATTCAGTTCTTTTTATGCGCATACGCAATTTCAAGACATACTTGAGGCATATCTTTTCAACATGCATAATAGTGGCGATGGTGCCCAAAGACGGCGATAATGGAGTCAGATCTGTAGAAGCCGGAGAACCTTTTGCCGCCATGTCAAGAACCGACGTTGACTCGTGCAAACGGGCACTTCAAATGCGAGGAGCATGCACCCCTCGCCTTTCTGGATATCTGCCACTCTCCTGAATCGTAGTAGATATCGTTATTGCTATTATTAACAAAAATAATTGAAATTGTGCTGCCAATAAAGCATTTTTTTTTGTTCACAAAGTTTTGTAATGCCATTGTAGAGAAATAGTGCATACTATGATACAAAATGTTGTTTAGCATGACAAAGCTTAAAGCGGTCATGAAACGATATTGGGTTCGAATGTTTTTGTCTTTACAGAGGCGTACTTGTCCTATACTTCGTTTCAGCTTAAGTCCCGGCGCAGTCGATGCTACAAGCTCGTTCTCCGGGCTTTCAGCGTCCCTGCCAAGCACGCGCGCTCGTCCAGTGCAATGACTGTTTAGGGCCACATGCTCGCGCTTGTAGCATCAACTGCGTCTGGAGATAAGCTGAAACGAAGTATTGTCTGGCCCAAGTATACTCGCACGGACCGCCACTGATTCAGAAGCTTCTTGGTCGCGGTGAAATAGCGAGGATAGAAGGGGACTATTTCTATAAGTCTTGCCTGCGGAAAGCTTGATGACGTAATTTTGGGTTCGAAACTACCCGCCTGATGACAGTCGGGCGCGGCTCACGGATTGGGCACGAGAACTGCGTGAACACTCGACTTCGGCTCGTAACAATGAATGCCTCGGCGGACACTCGTGTAGTGGCTCGTGGAGCTCAGCGCGTGTTGTCTACTTTGCCGACGCCAGCGCATGGCTATGATTAACGTTGGCGGCATAGTATAGGCACCAGGCCACGTGGCCGCTTGTTCTGGCTAGAGAGAGAGAGAGAGAGAGAAAACCTTTAAATCAGGTTTACATTACTCACTCATACAGTCTGCAAATACGAGTCACCGCAATATGCGTGGTTCGAATGCCGCGTGCCAAGGTCCTCCTTAAACTCATTACTATGCGACATTCGAAGCACGGATCTCGCGGTAACTCGCGTTCGAATCTGCACGCAGACTGTGTTTAGACGCTTTAAACACGCGCCAGATTGAGCCGCCATTGCCGACCATCTCTTGTCTTACCCTTTAGTGTTACCGAGATGCCGAGCCGCTGAAGCGGACGTTGACGAGTCTCCACAAGGGCCTATGCTGGGGTGAAGGACACATTAGCACCTAAAGTGACAATACCCTGTCCTGCTGTGGTAATGATGAAGTGTAGCAAACGAGCTAAGAGGGAACGAAAACTGAAGGTCGGTTATGGCGGCGCACATGCACAGCGGCCTGAACGCGTCTATAAGGAGTGTGACCCCGGCTTTATTCAAGTAGCTCATGTCCGGGCTATGGTTAGTAGAGGAGGGTGAGGCCTTCCGGGTGGCCTTGGCGGGTCAGGTTGGAGCTTGGGGGAAGTGTTGTCGAGGTCAAGGGGTGCCGCACATGGGAGATGTGCAGCGCAAGGCGAGGCTAGAGGACAGGTCAAAGGTCCGAGTGGGGAGTGGCTCAGCTCTCCCAGGTAAAGGAAATGTGGAGAGGGAGGAGATGTGGTAGGAAAAAGTGGGGATATTGATGGGCGCGAGGACAAGACCAGTAGGTGTGTCTGGCGTCGGGATAGGTACCACAGACCTGACAGTGAGGTGTCCCGAGGCGGTTCATAATATGGTGGGTTATGAGGTCGCACTGCAGGGAGAATGTCTGTGCCTGGCGAACGTATGTAACCTCGCGGCGTGTGAAGTTAGTGGTGGGAGGGGGAAGCGTGCGGTGGGAAAGGCGGAGATCTTCCAGGCGCAGTCGTTGATCCTTGCGATGAGCGGCACGCTACTTTTTGGGGTGGTAGTCCGGGGGCCTTGATTCAGGGTTGCTCGGAGTCTCGTTTGTACACGAGCAAGGGTGTGGGCCCTTTAATTACCTCGACACTTTGGTGTCCGGGGACCCATTCAAGAAAGACGTGGTTATGGGAGTGTGCTGCCCTGTAGGATGTCAGCTCATGTTTGATGTGTGCCGGTACGGAGTTGGTTGAGAAGTCTCTGAGGGCTCCTTGACTATCTGAGCGGATAGCAGGGGAGTCAGTAGAGTGGGTCTGCAAGAGGATGGCTTCTGCTATGGACTGTACCTCTGCCGCTGTAGGGGAGGGTACATGTGCATGATGTCGGACTGTTTCTCTTTGGGGCCCAATGTGACGGTGGTAGAGATGCTGTCGGTGAAGGCGGCGTCCGTGCAATAGATATCGTGCGGCGGTGTGGGAAGATGAAGGGCTTGCTTCGGCGTTTTCCGAGATCCACGGTCGGGCTCATATGTCAGATGATGGGCCTGACTTCAATGCGAGGAATCGTGTCCCACGTTGGGGGTTCTTTGGGAAGGGGAGAGAGGTGGTCAGTCCGGGTATCCAAGGGTGGACAGAATGGCGCGGCCTTGATTGGACGTTGTGACTCGGTGGTATTGCGGAGCGACGTGAGCTCCCGTTTTCTCCTTGAGGCTGTTGTGAAGAGCAGTGGCCGTGATAAGGTAGTTTGGGGTGTACGTGGGCACGCCAAGTTCCGTACAGATGCATTTTCGGAGGACGGTTTCCAGTTTGGTGCATTGGGTTTTTTCGTAAGGGCTAAACAAGGGAGGGCATAGAGGACACGCGAATAGACGGTCGCTTCCACAATCTTGCGGAACTCAAGTTCTTTCAGGCCGTGAGTGTGGCGGGTGATTCGGCGGGGCATGTTATCAATGAGGTAGATTTGTCTGGTGATTGCTGTTGTCCACACTGTGCTCTTCCCATCTTGCTGCCAGTTGAGGGGATGAACGATGCTCATATTTTTCGAATTCATTTACCGACTGTCATTGTTTAGAACGAAAAATTAAGGCAAGTTTATTCGGTTATTAACCTTAGAGAGTGATTCTGAGTAGTATTTAGCGAAAGTAGAAAAATCGTTTCATGGCTCCTTTAAGGGAATTAACAGATCTCGAAGGCTTTCTGCTTAAACGGCATTTGAAGTGCCCGTAAGAGAGGGATTCGGACTAATCAAAGCCAGTTCACCTCTTTCTTCCTAAAACATCCTCACACCACGACTGCATCAACTCAGTGATTGAGTTCAAGTGTCCGTCGACCCACTGATCGCACTCGAGTCCAATCTATGCCACTGCATAGTTGGAGCGAGAGCAGAATTCCAGTGCATAGGCCTTCCTAGTCTCGATGGGGTTGATTAGGACCGTAGATGATTATGTGACATGAAGCCCCGGTAAGTAATTGTTTTAATGGCCCTGCATATATCAGGGCACGCGCTTCAAATCGCACAGTCACTACCAGGGTAGGAACGACAGGGCGCGGTCCCTCCAGGTGATCTCTTTATTATCGAGCAGCATATGAGATCACGTAATCACCCTTTAGGAACCATCAGCAGGGAATTTCAGAGCAGTGAACGATGTCATCGGCAGCCGCGCGCTGTCGTTATCGCGCTCTCAATGATAGCAGTAGTATATGCTAAAGAGCACGACTGCGAAAATAAAAACTATTATGGTACAATTAGTGCTGCTTGACTCGCATGGTTAAGGAAAAAGGCATTACCAATTTCTAGAATAAATTATGTTCCATGGGCAACCTAATAACCTGTTCGACCCTCCACCATTAATCTTAAAAAACGTGCTTGGCAATTATGATTCGTTAACATGTATTCAATTTGTGAATAGCCGTTCTCAATTTCTCGCTAAAATGAGTTATATTTAGGCACCCATTTGAATGGGATTTATGTTAGCTGATGTATCCCGCAATATTTTTAACCGGTATAGCGAACACTACCACCTGTTGAGCGGAGCGCGGATAGGTACACAGGCTTGCAGGTTTTCCCACGCATCCTGTCTGGAGAGGCTCCAGATTTTCAATTGGTTAATGAATAATCGTGGTTAGCTGTTTTGATCAAGACTGCCGCGCATTTAACGCAGATATAGCGTAATTTAAGTCTATAATTATTCCTCTTTTGTGTTCAGCAGGATGCAAATAAAACAGTGTTCAAGTGAAGAATAATCTTGAAACCCAAAAATATGGCTGCGGGTGAAAGAAACATGTTTATCGATATAAAGAGCTGAGAACTGGGGTATTTTCAACTATTATTTAGGATATACAATATTAAAGGTTGGTCTCACAAAACTGCATCTTACTTCCGGCAGGCCATCAGCGGCCATGCTGGTGAATAGTTTTTTGCCAGTTGGACGATTCTTATATCTAAACGATTCAATAGTGTTGTTTATGGCGTTATCAAATCTCAGCAGCATGGTAGGTGACTCTAGGGCAGACTTGGAAAGTAATCCGTTAGAAGTAACAGATTACTTATAATCCGTTACTTTTGCAAGTAATTTTCTAATTGCCACTTTAGGTTTTGCGGCATTAGTTTGTAAAGTAATTTCCTTACAAGTAATGGCAACGGATTACTTTGATTACTCATTACGTTTTAAAAATATGAACATAAAAAAATTGGAGCAATATGAGCATCAATTCAGCAGCATAAAGATGGCAAGCTCAACAAAATAAAGAACATCGTTAAAAGGAGAATAATCAAAAAGAAAAGAATTTTTTGTATGACCGGTCAGTAGAACTACTAGAAAAATGTGCAAGGCATATACAAATATGCGAAACACAAAAAGCAAGAAGACAACGCCAAGCAGGTATTGTCTTACTGATCGCTAAGCGGAGCTGGACGCTGTTACTGGGAATGCTCACCGCTAGCTTTGTCTGCAGAATTCCAGGGATAATTTCCAGTCGCCGTAAGTCAGCGGGATGGCGGGTGTGGTTGCAGCTTTCGCTGCTTTGTCAGCTTAGGGGAGAACGGAGTGCATCTATATTCTTTCTATTAAATACAATATATTATTTTTTACGAGGACTACCATAATGCTGGCCCAACACAAATGTAAATGTTAGCGTTTAGGGATCCCAATTAACGATGCGGTTGCATTTAACTGTTTATTCCACTAAAAACTCTGAAGGTTACACTGAATGGGGGATTATATAAAGGTTGCGGGTTATACAGCGGTGCTGTGTCTCGCTCGGCGTCGTCGGATGAAATGCCCGCCACTCTTCCTCTTGTCTATGGGCGGAGGGCGATCGGCTCCCAGGCTCTTGCTTGCAGGCTTGCGCGTGCGGCTCGGGTTTCGAGGCTCGGGAGTTCGCCGGGGACCGTATACAATCTTCTATCTGGAGCAGCCGGGTTCAGAGGCCACCTACGAACTTTTGACTGGCGTTCTCAGACTTCAAACTGCTGATCGCTAACACTCGGCCTTCCTACTGCACAACCAGCGTCGGTTGGAATCTTGTCGGAATATGTCCCTCAAAATTACCCTCCGAATCTCAAGTTACTTTTTGCGTATCTTCGTACTTCGAGCCCGGCGACTGATCGACGTCGCTGCCCTCGTCACCGAGAGCGAAGCGCTTCATCTTGTCAACAGCTGCTATTCCCTCGTAGAAGAGCTGTGAGCGCTGAGTCTCGTGGAGGTCTTGCACTTTATACCTGTCGTGGGGTAGCTTCTCCACAACAATGTATGGGCCTCTGTATCTCGGACGCAGCTTCAGTGACTCGCCCGTTGCCACTGGCTCCCGTTCGAGCAACACCGTATCTCCTGGTTTGTATAGCTAGGCGCTACTATCCTTTTCTTGTTGTAACGTTTTTTTTTTTTGCTTTCTTGGTCTTGGTGTATGCTCTCTATTGCCTTTTCCCGGAGCTTGACTACAATAGCGTCGAGCTCGTGCGCGAGCGCGCTGTCGACTTCATTGCCCGCCACATTTCGGGGGCAAAAGTTGAAAAGCAGACTAAAGGGCGTTGTCTTGGTCCCTTGGTTCAGCATGTTGTTGATACCCCACTGGATCTGAGTAAGGATTTCGTCCCAGTCCTTTCCATCGCTCCCTTTTGATAGGCTGGCAATGGCGGGAGTTTATAATTCTGTTATATCTCTCGACCTGCCCATCAGCTCGGGGCGTGCAGATTGCATTTTTCACGTGGATGACATTGACAGACTTGTAGTACTGTACGAACTGTCGGCTGGTGTACGAGGTTCCCCTGGTCGGTGATCAATCTTCGCGGAGCACCGAAAGTGGCCACCAGGTCCTTGTGAAAATTCTGCGCGTAGCTCGACGAAGTGTTCCTCACGGCTCGAAGGATGGCGAACTTCGTAAAGCCGGGTACTGCCACAACAATGCGCGTCTTGCCGCTCGTGCTGCGGACAAATGGGCCTAAATGGTCCACGTGGAGTGTGTCAAATGGCACTGCCGCTTTTTCGATTTTGTGTAGGTTGCCTTTTTTTCGGACAGAACCTTGCGATACAAGCACTCCAGACAGCACGCAATATGTCGTCTCGCGTACCGTCGCATCCTGGGAAACTAGTACATCTTGGTGAAAAAAAACCATGTTCTTGTCGAACGCGAAGTGTCCGACATCGTCGTGGCATCGTCGCACGATCTGCCAGTGAGCTCCTCGTGGCACTACCCATAGTAGGCGCTCTTCTCCGTCATCGATAACTCTCTTGAAAAACTTTCCCTCTGAGAGTGCGTAATCCTTCTAGATGCGCTGCGACTCCTTCATAACTGAGGGTTTCTTTAGGCTGTCCTTGATTCCCTGCAACGCTGGATCTGCCTGCTGAGCTAACACCAACCAATCGTCGTCAGATAGCTCTGTAGCAAAAATGCTGGCGCCTATTGCGACATCCATTTATTCAGGTTCCGACCCAGGAACCCTGCTGAGAGCGTTGACGTAGGAAATCTTATCTCCCGGTTGATGTTCCACTTCGAACGTGTAGTCCTGTAGCCGCAGATACCACGTGCATATACTTGGCACTATAGGTCTCGCTTCGGCAGCGTGGTTTGCAAGGTGTTCCAATCCGTGACGAGAATGAACTCGCTCCCATACAAGGAGGGCCGAAGCTTCTCAACTGTCCACACAACTGCTAATGCCTCGAGCTCTTAACAGTTATATCGCTCCTCATCTTGCGTCGTGCGGTGGCTGACGTACATAACCGGTTGCATCAACCCGTCCGCTTGCTTTTGTAACCGTACTCCTCCAAGGACAAACTTGCAAGCGTCTGTGTGTACCTCAGTTTTTGCACCGTGTACGTAGATTGCCAACGTAGGCTCACTCATCCGGCAGCTCTACAGCATCCGGAACGCAGCCTCCCGATCGGTCGTTTAGTACCATATTTCCCCTTTACAATGCAGCCTGGTGAGTGGTTTTGCTATCGTGGCAAATCCAGTCACAAAACGTCCGAAATAGCTGCACAAGCTGAGGAATCGTCGGAGGTCACGGACGTTTGTCGGCACTGGGAAATCGAAGATGCCCTTTAATTTGAGGCTGTTGGGTTCGATGCTCGAAGCCGAGATCTCGTTTCCCAAGTAGGTGATTTTCTCTTGAAAAAAACAGCACTTCTTTAGGCGCAGCGTGAGACCAGCGGTCCTCAGGACCTCGAGAACCTCACGTAAAATGACCAGCCGATCCTCAAATGTACCCGAAGGGATGAACAGGTCGTCGATGTAGGCCATGACCTTCGTGTTCCTGTGGAAGCCGAACACAGTGTTGATCATGCGCTGGAACACTCTCGGTGCATTGACTAAGCCAAAAGACATGCGGGTGAATTCATAGTGTCAGACGGGGGTGACAAACCAGGTCTTCTTTCGGCTTTCCTTGGAGAGGGGCACCTAATAGTAGCCAGATGCGTGATCAAGGCTAGTGAACAACCGTTTGTCGTGGAGCCTGTCAAGCTGGTCGTCGATCAGCCAGAGCGCATATCTGTCCTTGGTAATTTTGTTGAGAGCTCGGAAGTCAACACATAGCCGTTTCTCCCTGTCTCCTTCGCCACCAGTAGGATAGGGCTTGCGAAGACTGAGCTCGAATCTTGGACAACGCCTGCCTCCTTGAGTTCCTCGATCATGCTTCAGACAGTCTTTCTCTCGGAGTGCGCAAGGCGATAAGGCCTATACATTACAAAAGTGTCTTTCAATTTCCATCTCTGCTACATCAGTGCTCTCTATTTCAGACAAGGAAGTGGCAAAGCACTCACGGTATTCGTTGATCAGACCGAAGAGTTTGTCCCGTTGAGTTGGCGTCAAGGAGGTGCCCATATGAGGTCCTTCACCTCAATCAGGTTGCAGTATTGTTTTTTGTCATAGCGCACACTCTCCTCCGCTACTGTACACTCCTCGTTGCACCACTCGGCTCGAACGACTCGTCCTCCTTCTTTAAGTGTGATGTCATGATTTGTCACGATTGGCACTGGCAGGACGTGTTCCTTGTTGCAGTTCTTCTTCAGAACACAACTCACGATACCGTGATCCTGATCCGGCCTTCCACAGTGCTGTCGGTTAACGAAGATGTCTGTCGCTCGTATAGAGGGTTACCAAGCCCACATAATTCGGAGAAATTACCGCAGCCTCTTTCGTCCAGAGGCTCACTCGGCGCGGCGCAAGGTCTGGGATTTGGATGTTTCGCAGGGTTCCATCTATGTCACCCAATTCCTCGCGTTCTTCGAAGATGCGGAGGGCGTCTTTCGAACTGGGATGCTCGAATCATCCCAGTTCGAATTAATGTTGGTTCACGCATCTGCGTTAGTTGCGTTCGCATGCAACCGAAACGATTTTAACGACAAAGACACCGGCACAAGTGTTCGCCGTACACTGCATGGCAAGCGATGCATAGGGTAGCTTCGCGAAGCAATCCATGAGTCACGGTGGTTGCGGTGTATTGGTCGTTACGGTCGTTTCGGTTGCATGCAAACGCAGCCGTTGCAGATGTGTGAACCAGCCATTAATCGACACCGGCCACGTGCAATAAGAAATTGCTCTTCCAATATCGCGCTTGAGAAACGCCTGCAGGTGCCCGACGCGGCCACTACGCCTCAAACAAGCAAGCATATTGAAAAAAAAACAAAAAAAAACAATTAAGGTGTGGTTTTGTGTCGACTGGTCGTTCATATGCACAACAGAGGGAATCCATTCTGATTCGTCCCCGGTCCTCCTCCCTTTCGCCAAGCGCAATGCGGTCTCGGTGGTCGTCATGCAATTACCTAAACTTCGACTGATAATTGAATGTCGTCTTTACCACAGCCGTATATTGAGAGAGTTAAGCCATCTATTGGGAAGTATAGGAGGCAAATGAGGAGGCACCATTGGCTGAGAGCAGGCTAGGCCTGTTCCAGGGCGTCTTCCCAGATTCGAATGTGGCCAGCAAGAAGCCGCGAATAATGCGCATGCGATTGTCGCGAGAAGCAACATTAATAAGTGCGTCAGAGTAACTCTCGGTGACTGAAAATATAGTGCACGTGATTTTTCAGTCACAGTCATGCAAAATCGAATTTTAGGAGAACGGTCGACGTGATCCGTACGCCAGGCGCCGAGGGCCGAAAAAATGCCGTCCGAGCGGTCAGACTCCGTCCGAGCGAAAAAGAGTTCGAGCGGCACATTCGATTCTTACATCTTTTTGCATGATCCTAATCGGAACATCACGTGCAATATATTTTCAACCATAAAGAGTTACTCCATTTGACTCTTACGCACTTATTAAAATTGTTTCTCGCTACCACCGCTAGGGGATTATTATCGGCTTCTGGTTGGCCAAGAGTGCACGTCACGCCTTCTATCTGCGTCTCGTGCACGCCCTGGCTCTGCCCCTCCCCTCCCATTTACCAAACTATCTCTATATACGGCTCTGGTCTTTACTAACCGCTTGCTGATTTTTCAGTTCGACCACGAATAAAATGAAGATCTAAATAATGTTCAAAAATAATATAGACGGCAACACCGTACTGGACAAATCCGCGTCCTTTAACCGCCCATCTAATTTATAAAACGCCATTAGGAAACCAGCCAAGCGCTGGTTTGCACGCTGTATGAACGTGTTAATATTTTTATTGTCTATATGATTCCCGCCGCAGATTAAGCCCGATTAAATGGCTGTTTGCACCTATATTAGGGCCTTGAATTGGGTCAATAGTATACCGGTTTAGAATCTAAATAATGCTGGAAAGTTATACAGGAATGTATTATTGCTATACAACTCTCTTTACAAAACCGCCGATTGAAATTAGCAAAAATAAGATCAAGTTTTCTTCTTTCGTTTTTTCTTTTCTTTTACTGTTAGCTTCGCTCTTGATAGTCCGTAGATACATCTAACTTTTGCATAACGATTATTTATTTATGTAGAATACCGTCCAGGTAGTACATTGAAGAGGGGAATGAGATTCAGAAGACAATTACAGCGTGCACATATTGGTAGGAGCATTTTTAAACGAAACGATATCGGTGATGTTAGCGATCAAACGGGAATGCGGTTCCCATCATTCGAAGTTCGGGTATAAAACAAACACTGAAAATATTACGTTTTAAAATTAGGAATACGCAACCTTATGACTACAATCAATGCGAAAAGAGATCTAGGATATTGGATTTAATTAATTTATGACGAAGTACAGTGGTCTTAGTGAAGATTTTATATAAAAAAAGAAAGACACAAACGAAGGATTTTACGTCGATGCACTAAAAATGGCAGATCGAAAGGGTGTTTCATAGTAGTAACGCTGAGAGTACGGTGATATACTTCGTTTCAGCTTTGAAGGCGCAGCCGACACTACGAGGTAATGGGATCAATCAATCAGCGTCAAAAAGTGCAAGTCACTGGATCTTTCCCGTTTATGATTGCTTCAGCGATGATAGAACACGCATGGAAACATGACGAACACCATGATCGTGCGTTTTTGACCTTGTCGGATTAATCCCATCCGGTCGTTGCGTCAGCTGCGCCTGGACCTGAGGTGAAAGCAAGTCTAGTTGTTTAGGATGAAGCGTGCTGAGGGAGTTTGGGTGGATTCAATTGAAGTAATTAGCGATGAAAGACTGTGGCGCCACACGGCAGAAGCGTATTCTCATCTTGTGCTTGTAATGGAGATCTCACCCTAGATGAAACCCAATCTTGCCTTGCGGTTTTATTCTGAATCAGAAACGGAACCCTCCCATGATAGAGCGAGCAGGAATTACTAATGTAAGTTGGCGACTCAACAGCGAGCCAGAATGCGAAAGCTACAGGGCCGTGACTTTTGAATTCCGCACCTTTCGCTCGCTGCGCCTTCAAACCGTTCGCTTGCAATCATCCGTATACTTCTCCTGTTTACGCAGCAAAGTCATCTTCACGATGTGAATAAAGCGTGAGATTCATTAGGGACTGGAAAACAGCACTGCGAAGCAAAAACAAGTAAATTGTGTAAACTTCTTTTTTTTACTCCACCGGAGTCGGTGCCATAAAAAGCGATTACTTCATGTTGTTTTGCCAGCGAAGGTCAGCATATCGAAATTAGTGGGGATACTCTAAGTGAAATTTCGAGGATCATATTTTGTCCCAATCTAATTCTTCCGTTACGGTGTATGTTGTCTCGGTTGCAGGAACTCTTTCCCGTGCCAAGAATAGAACATTTTACATTCGAAACCGACTTTCATTTCAGGACAAGAAACTGGGCCGCGCAACCGGGTCATTTCGTAATGACGAACAAACGCATTCGGACCTCACATGTTCGCTCAAGGACAACTGCTATCTGCGACATATCTTGCGAGGAGATCGAGGGAAGGAGCCGACTCTTTCCGATGTTTATCAATCTCCGAAGTATTAATTTGCGGTCAGTGTTGTCAACAACGCTCTCGGACTATTCTTCGTTTTGACGAAGCCAAATGAACTCCAGGTGCGGTGTTTGATTTTCAGCGTCGATACGTCGCGTTCTCGAACGGGGAGATCCCCTGGGGATGAAATCGGGGAGATCTATCGCCGGCCTTTAATGAAAGGAAGTTTTCGGCTGCGCATCTTCTCGCGGCCGATCCGCGTATCGCAATCGACGTGGCGGGGCACCTGCAAACGAACCGCTGACGGGGACTAAGGGATATTTGCCTCTGCGATTGAATGAGCGCTGAGAGAGCGGCTGCGCGACCCGCCGCCCCGCGACAACAACACACTTCGTTAGCTCGGCAGCCTTGATTCGCCGTGGCGAGTTCCGACCGGGGCCGCGAACTGCGCGGCGGGCAGGCCGCGTTCGAGCGACAGCCAAATCTTGCCGGATCGAAGATGGCTTCCCTTTAATCAAAGCGGATCGGGCCGCCGGCTGTCGGGGATAAAACCGACCGGAAAGCGTCGGTATACAGGCCTGGAAATCGCCTTGCTCGCCTGCTTTTATGTCGAGACCTCGGCGGCAAACACGGGCGTTAGGTGGATCTACGGGGGAGAGCTGGAGCTCCGATGCAAATGCCGCGAGAATGGGGCGAGACAAGCTTCCACTTGGCGACGAAAGGCCGCCGTTTCAGGTTGGGGAGGGCCGCACTTTGTGTACCGATAGCGGCGCTTGGAACCTTTCGGCCGCTTGTTCAAATACGGCCGGCTCTGGTTTGGCGTCGGGTGTCTCCCGGTGGCTCGAATAAATGACCGCACGCATTGACCCCGGTGTTGGCTCGGTGTGGCGCCGTCGCTGCTGATGCTATCAGGGCGCCGCCGCTCTTTCTGCGCGATCGAAAATTTACGTAGAACATTTTTTTTAATATATAACGTGCCCAAATAATCAGTTTCCGAAAATTGTTTCGCATGACGTAAGCGGCATAACCCTTGGTCCAGTATCATGATTGTTTTTTGGTTACGACGACCCAACCAGAAATTGCAAAGCCTGCTTACGTTTGATCGAATGGCTCCTATCTGCCGCTGGTTAGGGTAAACTTCGGGCTCACGGGGTTAGAAAATCAAAATAGACGAGTACCTCCAGGTGGTGGTTGCAAATAGAGTGCAGCTAACGTACTGTTTTTTGTTTTTTTTCAAAACTATAGACGGTGGAGTTTATTTTAGGTAAATCGATTTATCGCAACGTTCATTCTCTATTCCGGTAGTAGAGTCTCTCGAGGATAGATGCTAGATCAAATCCAGCTTTCACTTTCCGCACCGCCAGGAAGGGAAACTTTTAATTGATATCTTGGTGCACTCTAAGGGAACAACCACGCGCCTGCTGTATTCATTAGAAGTAGAACACGACGTTGGCTTTGTTAAATTTCGCCACTTGTCTAGATCGAGGCCATCGGGTCTGGCAACTCGCTCAATCTATAGGCGAGACACCAACCATGATTTAGATATGTATTACCAAAGCGGCTACCCTTATTAGCGCGCAAACTGAGTTTTGTATGGATATTTTTGACAAGGTGCTTTAAGATTTCTGAACCGCATCGACGTTTCGATCCACATCGCGCCTTCACGAAACGGCATTCCCTCCTTAGGGGCGTGCCTACGTCGCCTCATTCACTCCTCTTCAAGGCTCATCATTTTCCGTTAGCATGGCCAGAAATTTGTGACAGGCGCTTCTAGTTTACTTATCTGTCCCCACGTGGCGTATTACCTTTTAAATTTTACGCCGTACGCAAATTGCCGCCAATGCGGTGTAGTGAAAAACAAACAAACAGAAACTTCAAAGATGAAAAAGGATGAGATAATGAGTGTCTTGCGGTGGCAACACACTGATAACTTTATCATTCTCCCTTACCACTTCATGGCATTCGAAGGAAGAATATTGGAATTTCTGAACAACTTCGCAGAAGCCATCGCGTTTTTACGCGTCTATTTATGTCCACTATCCGCCTGGTGCAATGTTGTCCCCAATAAAAATAGCAGATGAATTTAGATGGAAAAATAAACGTTTAATGAGGCTAACATGTGCCTACAAAGTTAAAGAGAAAGGTGCCACGTGTCTTGCATCCTCGACGTAAGGGTAACTGACCCGAAGCAGTGCGTTACCGCTACTTTCATACACGCGGCATGTTCAGGAATATTCTGAACAAGAACACTCGATAACAGTCGTGAATGGGCTGGGATTTCTTAGAATAGTACAGAATTAATAAAATAAGGATACGGGCCGAGCGGGATTCGAACCCGATTCCTTTGTGTGACAGCCTCATACAATGCCAACTCCGCCACGCGCGCCTTTTCTTTAATATATATTTTCTGATTTGGACAATGACACAATGCGGTGACGCACAATCGCGATAAAGCACTGGAAGACACCAGCCATCTTGGCTATTGTCGGACGTGCTACAAGTATTTGAGGGTAGACAACACCTCGATAAGGTGGCAGCCACGCAAGTGTAGGTTGCTGGTCCTTATACATTTCCATTAGAAAGCACATGTGCTCAACAAAATACTTAGTATGCACGGGGCGAACATCGATATCCGCGTGGCGTACAGCCATGGGGCAACGCCGTATGTTGTGTAGGCCCAGCGGTGGGATCATGTCGTAGGGAGCGTCATTTCCCCTTCTACCGCTCGAAATCGTATGCCATGGGGCGTTAATGGAAAGTTTTTTTCGAAGGTCCTTTGCAAGAAGTCCCCAAAAAAGACAGCCTCCTAAAAGTCTAGGAAAACGTGGTCGACCGTTTACTGCTTTTTGTACAGTATTCAGTTGTTAGACCAACCTACTGCATGGGATAACTTTTTCAACTAACCAGGCTTTAACTGAGAGTGTTTGACTATGCAATTTAGAAACAAAAAAGTCTTCGTGTTAGGGGGTGCCACCATTCGCTTGACTCACTTTATGATATCCTACCCTGGGCCTGGACTGTACAAAAAAACGATACAGGGGAATTGTAGGAAACAAATATATTAAATCTTTCGTTAGTGGCTTACGGTGTGACTAAAAACCAATAAGCATCAACAACTTCTTTCATATACACCTATGTCATCGCTTGACGAAACAATAAACTGAAGAATCGCTCCACGCCATCGGACTTAAATAACGGTTTGTAAAAATGAATATCTGTGGTCTCTGAGAAAATAAGTCTATTGACAGGTTTATTGTTTCAGACCGTCTATTGTTTGTTTGAATTGTTTGAAGTAAGTTTATTGACAAGTTTGAGACCGTCTATTGACGGTCTCAAAGAGACGGTCTCAAAGTGGAGATGGTTCGGCTGCTTTTACGGATTCGTTCATCTTTTGAAATTGGGGCACCCGCGCTCGCCAGTGAACGTTTTGACGACAAATCAGTGCCTTAAAGGCGGAATATAAAATGCAGAGCCCTCGAGCCCATCCTGGTACATTGGCGAATAGTCAAAAATGAATCCTTTTTGGGAAAATTGGTCTCAAAGTGGGGATGGTTCTGCTGTTCTTACGCATTAATTATTGTTTTGAAATTCGGGCGTCCGCGCCTCATCCAGGAAATTTTGAGGTCGGCTGAATTCTTAACTGGTGACGAAGTACAAACTCTAAGGTCGCCGACTACAAGCCGGTGCTATTGCAAAATCTTGGGCTTCAGCACTCTTCGAAGCATGTGATGTCAAGTCGAATATTTCAATACGCTCTTTTCCCGATTTCTGTTTTGTTGTTGCTTGTACGCAGGGCGAGTTCAATAATTAATTTTATAAACACATTTAGTACGTGCTTAAATAATATTTAGAACAATCATCCTCTCATAAATTGTTTATTCACCACAGTGCTCCCTTTCGTTACGATAAAAATCACCATATAATCATATAAAATTCATATTTAGCGAGAATATTTTGAAATATTTTTTTACTAATTTTATATTGTCGTAATACAACTAGTTGTTTTTGTTTGCTAGCTTCGTGATGTCAGTAGCATAATGTTGAAAATGATCGCAAACGTCTACACAAGAATGATTCCACCTTATTTGGCAAATTGGTCTCAGGAATGCATGCTTGGATGGAACAGCGCGGATGAACAGTCACACTCACAGGCACTCAGGAACAGCGTGGACTGTTCATCCGCGCTGTTCCTTCCAAGCATGAATTACCAACTAGCCCAAGCATCCACATTATCAAGGTGTAGGAACCAAAAAAAATAATATTGAGAAGTGCCAAAATTTACCCAGCATATTATCGATCCTCCTGAATTACTGCAGTCGAATGGCAAGTCTTGTATTTTCCTGTATTTTTTAATTGAGCTCGTTTGAACTTTTTTGTTTCTGAAAAATTGATGTGAGCTGCCTCCGAAACATATTTTTGTACGTAAGTAACAAAAACCTTAAACATTACAGAATTGGCCAAAATAATGGAAAGGAATCCTATTTAATTTATACAGTTATAATGAGTTCTTTATACCCAAGAATAAACTGTAGACTTTGATTAAATTGAATACTATCCGTAGTGTGAATACATCAAAAAAATTTAGCCGGCTGAGAAACCTACAGTTTACACCTCATCATCTTGTAAGTTTGGCACAAGAATAACGATATATGATATAATGGAGTAGTAACATGTCAAATTGTTTAAAGCGTAACGTTTTGAAGGTATGGTCATATTTGCATATTAAATACCTGGACTTCTATGGGAGCGCTGCCGTAACCCGCTAAGAGATGGCGCAAGCATGCGATGGCACAAATTTCTGGGAATGAGCCAGAAATTCTTTCGTATACATTCAAACTGTGCAACGCGTTTTTTTTTTTTTGTGTGTGTGTGTGTTTTTTTTTGTTGAGTGGGGAATGATCGGTTTTTGTTTTCTGCTGGCTGAATTACGTTGTCGGCTGGAGGCTTTTGAAACGCAAGGGGAGACTCTTATCATCCTTCTTTTTCGTGGAACAGGCAGTGGGATACAGAGGAGGTCGACGCATGCAGAATGACCTACGTCCACCAAAGGGTGGACGTAGGTCATCCTGCAAGCTGAGGTATCCTGGTATTGCGAATACAGAAAGGAAACAAGATGGTCCTTACTTGATCATGGCTTTTTTGTTTTCTTTAAATAGCACATATTGAAGGAGCTAGGAGCTCTAAAAAAAGAAGCTAGCTTTTGGAAGCTTCAGTGCAGCTGATGTTTCGATAAGAGACTTGGTTTCTTCGGAGTCCCTTAGCGAAACATTGGGCTTCCGATTGGAGTTCTTGTAAAGTTTTTATTACCACCTTTAAGTTTTTCTTTTGCGATTTGCAGACAAATTGGAGGGGTTGTCTGGAATATCACAGGCCGTCGAGAAGACTAGTACAAACAGTAACGTAGGTCGGGCATGCCTAGAACTAATTTTTTGCATCTGCTCACCATTCAGCTCTAGGGCGCGAGTATCGCTCTGTAGTCGACGGATGTATCCGTTTCTCCTATTGTCAGTCTACTCCACCTGAGAGATTTGTCTTTAACGTAATTACTTCTATATACACATACCCACATATAAAGTCTATTTTGAGAGCAATTATGACGGCTCAAATCCGAGCGCTGAGAATGAGTTGTGAGTTTTAGTGACGCCTTCGAGATTCTCCAGAGGTGCGGAACGACCTGGCTCAGATTCCGAGTTTTCAAATCCTGGCATGTTCGCAGTTAAGCCGACGGCGTTCGTCGCTTCTTCCAACCACGAACAGTCGGTCGACCGTAAATGAGCGCCCACGTTCGCGCGGCCCACTTTCTAAATGCAGGGTGTCGCATTTGAAGAGTGTGCCGCTTAGGCAGAAATGATAGGTTCGCGAGTCCTATTCAACGAGTGAGGATCTCATTCTTTCTTGACTGTGTAGATTTCTCTTTTGGGAGTGGTGAAGGTAAGATACAGCCAAAGCTGCTTCGGCTAAACGCAGCAGCTCTCAACTTTTAAATGCTGTGAGCACGAGCACACTGCCTGAAGAATCGCAATGTGGAGGAACGGGGGAAAGGTACGGAACAATGCTAGCTCGTACTCGCCGAGAGACGCCCCAGCGTAGCATGAATCACTCAATTAGAGGTTTGATTCGCGGAACTTTAGCTTTTTAGTGAGGCACACACGCACTCGTGAGTACGAGCAAATGCCGGAGCTGCCTGTTTATAAAATATGAGTTTTTGCGGGTTTTTTTTTTTCGAAAGAGCGATTTCAAAGGGGCGATGCAACGATTTTTGTACTTTGCCCAAATACCGCTTAGAAGGGATCCCTGATTGATGTTACTGACCTGTGGGACACCCGTTCGTTTTTTACCACACGCAATGCAAGTCGCAGAAACAATAAAGAAAAACGAGCAGCGTTCGCCCCCTCAACTCGCAGCAAGAACAAGCGGCCACGTGATCTGGAGCCGATTATATGCCGCCAATGTTGATCACAGCCTCGCACTGGTGCTGGCAAGGCACACGACACGCGCTGAGTTCCAGACATTGTTATGGATCGGCTATTGTCGTCATTGCAGCGATTGGACACGGGTCGCTACCGGAATGCTTTTCGAGCTATTGATTATCACGAGCCCGAATTGAGTGCCCACGCAATGCTCGGGTCCAATCTATGAGCCGCATTCAAATATCGTCGCTGGGCGGTACTGGGACCGCCCAGCTACGTCATCAAGTTTCGCGAAGAAGAGATTGAATGAAAACGCTCGCTTTTCTCCTTCAAATTACACCGCAACAAAGGAGGTTCTTAGCCATTGGCGTTGTGTGCGAGTATCCTCGAGTCCCACTAGTGCCAGTAATCTCGTGTAAAGTGAAAAGCATGGCATTTGAATATCTTTGCACCGCCTCTTTAAACCTAGCCAAAAGCAGAAACTGTCTAGAAGCGGCATCCTTAGAACCAAGTCGACAGATCATATTCGGTTTTATCAAGAAGGAGGATGATAAGCAATTTGTTCTCGAAAACGAGAAATGCGTTTTCAGGGTGACTTGGTAAACTTGCGACGCGGGCAGTCTATTCCATGATCTCGGCCGGTCATTCATCCATTTTTGCAAGGGGTTTCCGTGGTCTCTAGCCTTCTTTCCACTCGATCATTCCATCCATCATGTTTTTGCGATGTAATTAGTAATTAGAGGGAGTAACTCAGACCTCGCCGCTAATGTGACAGCGAACGTCCGTCAAACACCACGGCGGAACAGCGAAGGAATCCTGAGTAATCCCAGACGACGCAGCTACCGCAGCCGTTGTACCGCGGCGCATGCGCAGAGCGAAGCACTGCGAATTTGCCTCACTTTATTTAGCTTTACGCGTGCGGTTTAATTAATTACGCGATTAACTTTATTGATTACATTCCGTCGATCAACATGAGAAGCAACGACACGGCAAAAAAAAAAAAAAGCGTGCCTCAGGTGAAGTTTGCGAAGGGCCTTTCTTTCTGCGTTGCTTTCCAGAAAGGGGTTTGTATGCGACAACATCGATCGTGGTATGCTCGGGGGTTCATTATTCTCGGCCGCGTCTAGGGTGTCCCACTGCTTCATTACTCTTCGCAACCTTGTGGCACTTCATAACGTGCTTTTGCTGTAGGATTAATGCAAAGTGGCGCGCGACGTCTCTTCGTACTCTTCGCCGATAAGTTTAGCTCAGAACAAAAGTAGTCAAGTGGTCGTTTCTCTTCTGCCACTGGTTGAGGTCAAAGCCTGCATGGCGTTTTGGTTTCGGTTCTTTTTAATTTAACTTTTTCCCCGTCAAATAAAATTGATCTACACTGGCTGGCGCGCCCACACGTGCCGAGGCGTCAAATACTGAGCTGCTTGATTCTACACCCTAAATTTTCGCGCTACCATTCACCTTCTTGAGCGGTATTTACGCGGGAGATTGTTGCGGACCCTCAAGACCCCCAGTTCAGTCATGTTTCCTTCCCGTTCCTAAATTTTCTACTGCATATTCATTTCAAAGTGACTGAGACAGACAGTCAATGTTCGGCGATCAGATACATTAGAAAAGCGGCTTGTAACGTGGTACACAAATACCGGACGTTTTCAGTTACTTGAATTTCCGAAAGTTTATCCGAACTTTCGCTCCTCTCTTATATTATGCGCTACTCACCATTGCCCATTTCTCCCCAGTGTGTACTATAGCACTGCGATGCGCGCTGTAGCACACGACTGTCGTTGCGCATTGCGAAAATGGTCTCCTTGCTTCGAGCACCAAAATCCGGAATGAAAAAAGAATTTTTTTTAGATATTCAATTTCTTTACTGCTTGCTTAGAACCCTCCGGCCATTTTAAACAACAATTTCAGACACAACTTTCAGACTTCCAACAATCTGGAAAACTTACAACTAAAAAAGAAAACGAAAAAAAAAAAAGAAGAGACATTTATTTTTTAAGAGGAGGCTCGGGCGAGAACTGGAAGCCTCTACGAGCATCGTATTTTACGAGTTCCGTCCTGTCTCTTTGGAGTTTCTTTGCCGGATCTGTGTTTTTCAAATACTACCGCGACACACCTCGAGCTCCTGCCTCGAACGTTTCTCGGTTGAAGAGGCAGCGCGTGCAGAGCTTTCAACGTAAGTCGGCTACTTTTCTCCCCTACCCATTAGTCGCCAATAGGCCCATTACGCTTTTTTTTCTTCTCTTGCTCTGCCGAATTTGTTTAACGAACTAAAGTTTCCTCCCGATCCGCAGTTGGCGGATTCATATCCCAGTGGCTGCCTCATCCACAGTATATGAAGGAGAGTGGTCGTACCTCCGTATTTTAAGTCGCGCTCCCACTGCTGATACGTCGGACAAAAGACGGGCTGCGGACACTGCCCGTGGCATCGTGTGCACTCTAAGAAATGCCTAGCGTCTACTTACCAGCAAAACTCTCGAAGAGCCAATCTGCGATCTAGGAAATCAGTCCAGCGAATGATGAGGCGGAACATCCGTTTAGACCTTAAAATGAAGTCTGCGCTGTGGCATTACGCAATGCAAAGCGTCATGCTTGCATTGCGTAATGCCACAGCGCAGACTTCATTTTTAGGTCTAAACGGATGTTCCGCCTCATCATTCGCTGAACTGATTTCGTAGATCGCAGAGATTGGCTATTTGAGTGTTTGGCAGGTAAGTAGACGCGCAGGCATTTCTTAGAGTGTATCTTCCTTATAGGACGGCGTTTCTGTCGGACTGGTCACGAAAAGCGGTCTGCGGACGCCTTGGAACCATATGCGGAGCGCAAGTTCGTCAGCTACTTTGCAGGGGTTGCGATGACGTCAGAATACCGAGCTCTTATTGGCTGGCTGAAAAAAAAATAGTGGGTGGACCTCAAGGCGTCTAGCATTGAGGTCTACCCACTATCCTTTCAATCAAAGCCAATCAGAGCTCGGCGTCGTTCTGACGTCATCGCAACTCCTGTGCCGGAAGCAGACGACTTTCTCTCCGTATATGTAGCAAACATGCTTGGAACGTGCTTGAGGTGTGCTTGCAGGTAATTTTTGTCGTCGTCATCTGTAGCGAACGCCTTGTCCTTTTTGCAATGTATTAGCACGGGAAATAAAAAAAAAAAACTTCCCCGATGCCGTAAGTTAATTCGTAGCCCTTAGCTCTTGCGTCGTGACACCTGAGAGATGAGTGTTAAGAACAATATTAACAAAAATGGCAATATGGCAGAAAAAAATATATTCTTGATTTTTTTGGATGCTATATTTCTCGGTTGTCTCCGTCAAGAAGACACAATACGAATGTGGCTTTTATATGAGGATAATCTTAAACCGTGCTTAACCTTGCTGTGCTCGTTCTTTCACCTGCTACTTTTTCGGTCTGTAGAAGTTTTGTTTCCATCTTTGTCGGTAAGCCTAAGCCTCGCTCGCTCAAACCAATACATGGGTTGCACGTGACGTCATATCCTTCCTCCTTTCTGGTGGCCAAAACCTGCCGTTTTACTTCGTTTCACCTTATGTGCGAGCGAAGGCAAAGCTGGAACCGCGAGCCCGAAAGCTCCGTGCGTTCAGGCTTTGCTCGAGCGCGCGAGCCGGGGAGAAACGCACAAAGCGCTGGTCTCGCGCTTCTAGCTTTGGCTTCGCTCGCAGATAAATTGAAACGAAGTATAATGAAGCTGTGCTCACTCGTTTCCGCTCGCTCGCGACGCTCGTGTACTGCTCGTAGAATATGCACAGTAAAGGCTACGCTCGAGGAAGTTCGGCCACCAGAAAGGAGGACCAAATTAAGTCAGTGCAACCTATGTATGCGACTATTCGTTGAGCGTCCGTAATATTTTTTAAACTTCATTTTCGAATGACCAGCTCTTCCTGTGGGAAAAAACGTTAAAGGTTAGAACACTTTTTTTTTGCTCGCGTGGCACTTGATTTAGAGCATGCCTGTCGACGTTGTGGGCAGGCCTCTATACAGATGGAAGCTGAAGAGCGAAGCCATTCGAGGAAAAGGTGCATATTCCCCCGATTCGGCTCTGGGTTTTCGGCTCACCCAGAGTCCGAGACAAAAACAAATTTCACGCGCGTACCTGCCAAATGCATCTTGATAGTAATTTTTCGAACGCTTGGTCGTTACCAACTAATCATGAAAGAGCATGTTTGTTGACACCAAAACTAAAAAAAAGTTGCCAAGAAGCAGTTTTTTTTTTTTTTTAGATGTCGGCGAGCAGTTTTGGGGTTGCGGTCGTCTGGTGGGGTGAGGCCCTTCACACTTTGTATAAAATTACTTTCGAACGACAGAGTAAGTGTTATGCGCTCTGACGTGCATCGTAGTGTGCCCTTCGATGTCTTAGCAAAAAAATACTCGATTTTTGTAGGTTTTCACGTGTTTAGTGAGCTTCGAGGGTCACCAGAATCTTTCTGGACAGTGCCGTCTTACAACATTTTTTTTTATTGCGCCCTTAAAGCTATAAGAAAAAACACAACCTCACCCCATGATGAGGTCGTGCTCTTTATCTCGCGTGCTGTTTCGTCGCGTGCGGTCTCGTTGCGGGATGCTATGCCAAGGTTCCGTGAAAGGGAAACGGGACTTTGGGGAATTTTGGGAATTACGCACACAATAGCTGCTCACATTCAGTTTCGTGATGCGGAAGATGCGCGCATGCGCAGAAAAGTCACATGAAAGAATCCGAAGTACGATGGCATCGTTCATGGCTCGCTGGCGCCAACCCCTAGACGTCACACATTTTTGAGTAACGGACACTTTGGATAATCTTGTCTGAATGGAGTAAAATCTTTCTTGGTTCCGACTTGTTTACAAAGTCCCTCGCAGGCCTATATTGGCCTCGAGAGAATCCACGGTCTGCACAAGTCCGATAACAAACGACTGGGCTCGAAATGTTCAAAACTTAAACGCCCTTCCCGGGTGAATTACTGCCGGGGCTTGCCTCACCCCGCGAGTCGCAGACTGAGGGAGTGCGGCGGGCTTCCACGTAGTGGAACTTTACGACGCACGCCAAAGGTTGTCGGCCCTGATTATGGTTAAGCTGCTGACCCGTTGTCTGCGTCATCACAGCGGTGTGATCGTAAGCCAGAGTGAATCCTGTTGCCCCATAGGAAGGGCGTGAAAGGTGTCGCCACCGTCTTTGTTGAATGTTGCGACAAACCGTTCGCGATGACTCCCCGGGCGTTCAAGGGGTACGGGGCGAGACTGCAGCCATTCCGTTCTGAATGTGCAATATCGTAAAAGCATCGAACGCTTTATTTGTACTTATCGATAAGCTGGCTAAAAGTGTGAGAGCGGCGAGTCGCGGTCCATGTATGCCTTTATCTTAATCCCACAGGCATTATTCGCAACTTTCACGACCTATAAGGGGCGCACTGGTGCCTATCAAAATGGCTGTCATCTGGATGATCGTCGTAGAACAGAGGTACGAGGCTGGGTCTGCGACGCCTAAGTAATTCTGGCTTTGCTATATACGAGATGTATTAGAGCCTTACGTTATTTTTTCGCGCCAGGAAGGTGTAGGCAAGCCCATTTATTATGAGGTCAATCATCCAGGAGCTAGGGAACGCGAATCTCACACCGCGGTACCACCATCGCTGAAAGTTGCGAATACAGGGTGTTTAATTTTCCTTCCAACAGATTCTTAGAAAAAAAGGATGTAAGAGTTACATAAGTGCAATATTCACCATGTATTTACCAGACTCGGCGGACATTAGATGAGGCGATAATCGTTATGATGAGTAGGTTAATTAACTGAAATCCGTTCATTAACACTTCAATTATTAGTTTTGGGGGCTCATGTTGCAATCGCAATATTGACGGCAAGAGACCCTTTTCGAAATTCAGTTCCATCTGGTGGTTCAAACAGCAGTTTACCTTTTACCGTACTAATGGCGATAATCGACCTGCAGTCTGTAGTATATCTTGCCGGGCACCATAATATTTCGCTAATCAACGGCAGCTGAGAATTTGTTTTTACCTTAGAATTATTTCTTGTTCTCTCAGTTTTGATGGTGACAAATTTACTTTTATAAATTTATTTATTTATACATACTGCTGGCCCGTGGGCCGTGGCAGGGAGGAACAACATATAACAAAACGATACAGTTCATAACTCCAATCAAAACTTTTAACAATACCGTATTTACAAATTTGGATACAAGACGCGCCCGAAGCACAAATGAAAAGAAAAAGGGGACTAAATGCACGTAAAAAGAAAAACAAAAGTGATAGGCAGTGATAGAGTGCAGGCCAGCTGGCAATTAATCGACATCTCGTAAACCCTGAGACTTTTTTTATCGTTCCCCATCTCAGGGTTTACAAGATGTCGAAAAGTGATACTCACTTTAGCAATTACAATATACTGACCACAATAATCTACAATAATCGAAGGCACGTGCCGTGTACATTCGAACTGATAACAAAGAAGACAATATAAAAAGAAAAAAAGACAAAAACTACAATACATCATTCAAAGAATCACGCGACATATACATACGTATTTAATTTCGAAGAAAGTGAAACGAGAGAAGATAACACGAATGCGATATGCTGACGTTTTAAACAAAGTAAAGAAGTCTAACAGCATCCTCTAACATTGCAATATCGTTTTGATTTACAATATGCTCGGAAACCTTATTACAAACGTTATTCGTAATTGCAAAAAAAAAAGAAAAAAAAGAGAATACTCGAAAACATAAATTCTTGCCAAATCCGACTGGAATGCCTTAGAAAGATTTAGTCTAGCTGATTTCTTGGTAATTTTCCTAAAATAAATGTCGCGGTTGATCTTTACTTGGCCATGATAAGCCAGAAACAAAAGCTTTAACCGTGCTATTCGTCTCATAACCGCTAAGGGTTCAAGTCCACAAACATTCAACATTTCTCTGACAGAGGACGTTGATTTGTAATTTGAAGTTATAAAACGTGCTGCCTTCTTCTGTATTCTCTCGAGCCTGTTTATATCAGCTTTGGTTTGCGGGGTCCCAAACGACCGAAGCGTATTCTAGAGTAGGTCGTATTAGAGTTTTTTTGCGCAGATATTGACAATATGTGGCTGCCATTTTAAGTAAATATAGTATAAATATCCTTTTATATAAATATACTTTTACAACAAATGTAAATTTTATACAACTGTATAAAATTTTATCATGGCTTCCATGTGGGTTGGTGCCTCGTCCTTACCGGTTGTATGTAATATCATATCATATATCATATACAACCGGTAAGGACGAAGCACCGACCCACATTGCAGCTGCGATAAAATTGTGTACATCAAAGGGCTGTATTTGCTATTATGTGCCGCCAACAGATTGACTGGACCCGAGTTAGAAATGAACGATTACGTAGCTCTTGTATTCCGTTCCTGCGTCGCATCGTACTAACGTCTCGAAGGTATACAGGCCTCGCATCATTCACTTCGGAGCATCTTCAACTTCTTCCATTATTAGTAACCACAAGGCCGCCATTAGTACGACACATATGTCACTCCTCAAATGATGATAGTCATCAAAGTGGCCAGTCTGAATTTCAGATAGGGTATATTACTATTAAAGGCCAGACTAATTAACATGATTTCCAAAAATGTAATGCTTTTTTATATATTCATTGATACGTTTTGACGCCTTTTAACCCGATTTAAAAATTGCGCGCATAGAGGGCGCCGTATGCCCCGCCAACAATGATCCTTAGAAACGTAACGTAGTTGTTTCAATGGTGTCGTCACTATCTCCACAGCGTGTCCACAATGCCGTGACCGGCGCCCAAAACGCGCTCGCCCTCCACAAAGCTTCGCAAGTTGTGTGAGGTTTCCGCGACTTTTAGAAATTGACATGCTAATTTTACTAACGCACATCAACATCTCCGGCACCTGACTTCTTCGCGTTTGTGTCCAGAAAAATTATTTAAGCACACTGACCAGAGTCAGCGAGCAGGCGCACTGAAAATCCTGGAAAATCTATCCCCGTTCCTTCCGCCATCTTGGAACTACCGCCCCGTCATTTATAGGGTGGTGGCGTTTCGAATAGTCGCAACTCTGGAGGTGGCGACGCCACCCAGCGGAGAAGACGTGTCGGAGAGAAACGGGGATCTGCCGCCGATCCGAGCCTGCAGGAAACACAGGCGCGACCTGGCGGCCGAAGTGTGAAACAAAAGAAAGAGCATTAGATCCAAGCCGTTAAATTTGCAAATAATCACTGACAGAAAAAAAAAAAAAGAGCGGAAGGAGGTGTTTTTGTGTTCCCTACTCCAGTGTGAGCTTTCTACCTTTGATGACACCTTCGTCGGCTTTGAGCGTGCACGAGCAGCAAAAGCTCGACCATAGCCTCCCCTATACTCACAAAGCCTGGCAGTTCGACGACGGAGCCATAGAGTGCCCGGTCGCAGATTCGGAGCGCAAGGATCTGGTAGTACAGAGCATCAAAGAGCCATTTCTCGGGGAACCTGAACGTCAGCGCAAAGCTTTTGCAGCGGCGAGGACCCGAAACACACTTGTTCGCTCGGGAGAAGTGTGTTTCGGCGCCTTTCCGCAGCGGGGCGCCAGTCACGGGACTCCCTCTCATCTGTTGTCTGCCGCTCCACCATTTTCCATATCGGTGGCCGCTTCTCGTGGCGATCTGCCAGGCTTTGTCAATATAGAGGAGGCTGTGGCTCGACAGAAGGTAACAGAGCATGCTGAATAGAAAGAGACGCCCTGCGCGTGCAAAATCTCCGAATACGATTGAACCACACGCAGAAAAAGAGCGATGTACGCAGGGACATTGAGCTTGGCGTTGCAGTTACACATTGTCCCTGTTCAAGTGTCATTTTTCAGCTCTAACCGTATTTGAAGATTTTTCATACGTTGGAAACCTTCTGGGTTTGTTTGCCGTGATTGGCTGTCTCCATGTAATGCAAAAAAATGCACTCGCAGACTTTTTCTTTTAGGTGTGGTGAAGGCAAAAAGCTCGCAAGTCTATGCGGTCGTGGGTCCGATTCCTGTCGAGGCGATTTTAGAATTTTGTTCTGTCTTCTCAATTATGCGTTGTTTTATACAGATTCTCCACTGAAGTACGCGTTACACATTTCGTAACGGATTCCGTTGTGTCCGTCACACTTTCGTCAGGAATCCGAGCCCTTAAACACATCTTGTCTTAAGTACAAAATTAGGCGACGCAAAACAACATCAAGCGACACTCACGTAAAAAAAATAAAAAAAATAAAGAAACGTGAATGCTTATTCTGTGGCATGGCGAGAGTAAAACTATGTTTCGCCGATGCTGAAAGTTCCGCCATTTGAGGTGGCAACGGCCGCAGAGTTGAATGCCACATATATCGAGGAATACCTTTATTATACTTCGAGACACGTGGCTGCCTACGCGCCTAAGACCGTTCGGCGGCCATTTTTCTCCCAGCCGCCGTCGCAGTTTGGACCGGTGGCGGGCTCCGAGCTTGTGGTCCGAGCGTGCGGCAGGTGCGGCCTCTCGCCCCCGCAAAGGCGCGGCGTGCACCGACCGGCGCGTGTGCGTGGCAGCGAGCAGGGAGGAGAGCGTGCGAGGGACTTTTCTGAATGCCACCGCTAGCGACCAGGCCGGACGACGAAGTCGGCTAATTGAGAAGTTCAGGCTCCCGTAACCGCGGTTTCTATGACAACGGACGGGTACCCGGGGGTGCGACTGGGCCGCTGGCTACGCGGTAGGCCAGACGGGGAGACAAATGATTTTTTTTGTTGATTCGCCGCGTTACGCGAAGCCGAAAGCCAACGCGCTGTTCTCCAGAGCAAAGCGTCCTAATGACTCCGGCCTTTTGCCGAGGCCAAGGTCCTGACAGTCGTGAGCTTTGGTTCGCGAGGCCAGCGGCTGTTGTTAAACACGCATTTGGGCCGACCATCCGTCCTCTACGGGAGTGTCTTTGACGCCAGAGGTTCTCCGCCAGGGTGCTGCCACCGCTCCCTGCGACTTTCTGCACATGTTTGTCCTTGTTCGGAATCGCCTTGGTTTTTCTCCATTAACTGTTCGTCGCCGTTAACGCCTGTTTCCGTCGATAAATGAAGGAATGAAGTCTGTCATAGGATACGTTCCACGTCATGCTAAGGTAGCATCGAAGACTCAATTTTTAGTCCGAAACCTTTTGTTTTTCCGACCTCGTTATTCGCCGATTCTCTATTGTTGCTCCAAGGTTCTATCTATCACCCTCCCCCCCCCCCCTTTTTTTTTGCCCGCTCCATAAAAAAAAATTAAATAATCCTGTTGTTTGTAGACGTTTACGTGCTCACTGCTTATAATCTAAATGATAGGCGAAGTTTTTTTTTAAAATAAAGATAACGTAAGCACTGTCGCATAAACATGGCTAAATTGCTAACGAGACAAAAAAACACACACACACGCAAGTTACACTTTTGCTAGTCACCTTAAATCCGCTAAGCTGGACGGATTTCGTTGACTCAGCATACAAACTTCTCGTACATCAGGAAAATCGGCTGCAAATTTTTAATTGCATGCATGCACTGTCTTCGCGTGGATGTATCTACGTTTATCATGGTTTAATCTTATATTATGTCACGTCGGTCTCTCTACGATAAACAATTTTTCGCCTATGACGGCTTACTTCAGGGTGCTACCATAGCTGATTTTTGAACGTCGCGGAAACTTTATTGCTTTTTTTATGTTTAGTGTTGTGCACACTTTTAGTTCCAATTATCCACGCTGCTTACCTACCCTCATTAAAGTGAACCTAAAAACACAAATATTCGTACAATCCGCATAAAGAAGCGCTGGCGTGCCGAAGAATCCTCGACTATACTTCGGAAATGTTGTGTCGGTCGTTATTTTGCCTTCCAAAATAAAGTGACATCCCGCTTTCAAAATCTAACAAGCGCGCTGTTTTTTCGAGAATAAAGAAAGCTTCCTGCCACCTCGTATCTCAATTGAAGCGCGAAGACTCTCATCATGCCTTATGCACGGCTTCAACGTAAACAAGAAAATTTCATACTCGTCGGGATCCTATCTTCGTTGGCGTGGCCGACGTGATCAAAACTGTCCCTCAATTTCTCGACAACTATACACATACACATGTGTGTATTGGATCCATCGATTTTGCGTATTTTACTTAGCTGTGTCGGTGCTTTCCTTACAGTCCCCGGGGAAACATTTGTTCCTTCGGCGCTTGTAGCTGAGGCCGCCTTCGAGTTTCTTTTCTTTCTCGTTTTGGCCATCGATACGAGAAAGAGCTGCTCGGCCGTCGCCTTTCAATTGTCGGCACGTCGTGTGGGCTTGCGCGGGGCGAAATCTTGAAACAGCAACAACAGCAACAGCAAAAAATTGATTCTGGCCCTCTTTTTCTGTGATTGATGCGCGCCAGTGGAATTGAAGGAAATGTAGAAATTTCACGTTTGCAACCGAAGGAGTTGAAGCCGATCGATGGACAGGCCTCTTCGGACCAACTGGGAAAGTGCTGCGCCCGTTTTTGTTTGCCGCTTCACCGTTGCGTATTTGTGTATGTGTGCCGCCTTTATTGTTCTTCGAATGCGTATACATATTTCACGGTATCATAAACATTTTATGCGCACGTTTTGCAAGCCGACGGTCTCGGGCGCAGCTAACGGAATGCCACGTTCAATGCCCTTGCCGTTGGGGAAAACTCGCAGCAGGCTGCGGAAGCTACGCGTGCACAATTGTAATAGAGTTTTATGGGGTTCGTCCCAGAAAGGTCTCGCACGAATGCGCTCATAATTGAATAGAATTTCTGGGTGCGTAATGAGTTCATTCCGGATACATTCAAATGTTGTTAGCAGGATTGTACTCACACTTTGTAGGCTTTTGTTTCGTGCGCTGAATTAATCCGCACCATTCGTGCTCTTCTGCCTTGTCTAAAAGAAAGCTGGAAATATTCTTACAAAACAACTTAGAGGTGAATTCTAGCGTGAGGTTATTTCATAAATGCGAATATAACGATCATTTGCCTCAAAAATATTACTAAACGCGTGCAAAAAGAAAAGTAACCGATGTCACGGCTGATTCAGCCAATGGCGAGACGCGCCTGTGTCCCGCCATTGGCTGAATCAGCTGTGACATCCACTCGAGAGCATTCGTCTGCCCGGTGCATGTCACTCGTGGGAAAACTTCACATGTGCTAAGCACAAAGACTACAAGCGTGAGCGGGTACTTTTTATTGCTTGGATGCAGGGCCGGAGTAAGGTACGGGCTAAGGGGCTGCAGCCCAGGGCCCCCGACTCTCTGGGGGCCCCCATGACGGAAGCTTGTAAAAAGAAAAACGAAACCTAAAAAAATATTTTGGAAAGCGATGTTGCTTTGCCGCAGCATTCGAGAAGAGGGATATACAAAGATAATGGCGATGTCAGCGAGGCCAAACGCGCACGTCGCGTAGCACACTCCTATCCCTGTACAAAGCAGGCCCTTTGAATGGGTGACCGGCCCTTAGCGTGTTTGTCCGCTTTCTTTTGAAAGCGGCTTCGAGCAAACGAAAAAAACACGCGAGGGGCCCCACAATCTAGGGTTTTTCGCTCCTCTTTTTTTCTTTTTCTCGGGAAGGGAAATGTTAAGCGCCGTTCACACTCTTGCGACCGAGTACGACCGAGAGAGACAAGACCGGTTTTAGGACCGGATGCGCTACAGCGGAGCTGGTCCTAAGAGATCGCAAGAGGCTTAAAAATTGGTCTGGTCTCTCTCGGTCGTACTCGGTCGCAAGAGTGTGAAGGGGCCTTTATAAACACTTCTCCCTTCACCCTACTCAGGCTCGTGTCTCGTGCGCGCAAACACGTGTTTTTGAGCAGCGCTTACACTTTGAAAGTGCGGCCTTCGACGCTGCTGGGGAAGGGAACAAAGCTGCATGCCGCCTCCGCGGTGGTCTTGCCGGAGTGCTCCCTAGTTGAAACCAGGCGGGAATGGTAAATTTTTTGTAGTTTGAGGCTACTTTCTATTGATTAAAAAATAAAGAAAACTGCAGTATTTCCCAGGTTCATTTCCTAAACCAGACATCATTATCATCATCATCGTCGCCATCATCATCATCATTAGGGCCCCTGAAGCGTCCTTAGCCCAGGGCCCCGAAATGCCTTAATCCGGCTCTGCTTGGATGAGTGCGCAAAGGTACCATGCGATTAAAGTCGCTGGATTCTGGGAATGTAGCGCCATCGACTTTTCTGCACCTACACTCTAAGAAATGCCTGCGCGTCTACTTACCCGCAGATCAAACAACCAGGCAATCATTGCGATCTAGGAAATCAGCTGAGCGAATTATGCGGCGGAACATCCGTTTAGACCTAAAAATAAAGTCTGCGCTGTGGCATTACCCAATGCAAGCATGACGCTTTGCATTGCGTAATGGCAGAGCGCAGACATCATTTTGAGGTCTAAAGGGATATTCCGCCTATTAATTCGCTGAGCTGATTTCGTAGATCGCAAGATTGGCTCTTCGAGTGTTTCTGCGGGTAAGTAAACACGCAGGCATTTCTTAGAGTGTAGCAGGACAGAAACACACGCTGATATTCGCGACTCGCAAAACGGACGGTACAGTGGGAAACCACTGAACCGGTCTTTCCACAATTTGCGCTCGTCCCTTGTGTCTTTCGTGATTACATGTTGTCGGCGGTTGGCGCGATAGAACAGTTCTGCCGGTCACTCAGTTGTTGCTGTCGTATAAGCGTGTGGCCCAGGTCGCTCCGAATGCTACCTACAGCTACCGCGTGAACCAGACATTGTGCGTTTATCAGCGTTCATCAGCACCGCAGTCCTTCCATCGCTACCCCGAAGAAGGTGAAGCCTCTGGAAACTCGCTTAAGCCAGCACATTAAGGCAGGTTTGACACGTAGTGAATCAAAAATAGGGGCAAACCATTCTGAGTCCAACGCTTGCCTGCTCAAAGGCGAGCGTTTTGAATTCAGCTGGCGCATGGCCCGGCACCATCTGTCTAAGACGGTTATATTTGTACGATAGTGACGACCCCTATAGTCGTGGGAATCGCGCGTAGACAAACACACTGTTGACAAACAAGTCCGCGTTTGTGCACACCACGGGATCCGCGTCACAAGTGATCTCCGTGTATTGTGGTTAAGCACGTGATAACAGCGAGGGTTCTCCATACTCCTTTCACACCCTCAAAACAATGGTTCATGGCAGACGACAACTGACACGCTGTTAGGTCCGCGTCAAGTGATGAGCATGCACCGTATCGACAGCAGCGCCACCGCAGCTGCGTCACGTCAGAGCCGCCTGTTTGGTGTCTTCAGGCAACCAAAGCTTCGCGAGGCGATTGGTTGAACGTTGTAATCGCGACAAAAGTGGACATTGCTCTTGCGAGTCAGCGGTTCTCGGTGCTAACTTCGCTCACGGATTCTACGTCGCTGCTTCCATTAACCTTCTCGGCCACCAGAACCCTTTAATACACCTGTCAGACGGGCACGTTAAATGACATTTAAGCAAAATGACATTACAGTTCGACCAACCCGAGTGTTTAATACGCCACGCTGGGCGTGTACGCCCCACGTGCAGAACCAGCATCACGAGCTGATTCGCCGAGCGGTGAATGACTTTCAATCAATATGACATTTACTTTCCCGTCTGACAGGGGTATAAGTGTCAAACTTTCATTGCCACGAGAACGCTCCGTCAGACAGATGATTGCTGGCGTGAAATTCAAAGTGTCACTACCAAAACCTTCGTTAAGAATCCGCACTTTTCAACTTCACAGAGTTTTCCATTGCGACATCATTGGGGACTTTTATCAAACCGATAGCGTGTTCCGAGTACCGCACTACGGGAGACTTTGAAGCATGCTTTCAAGCCCCGTGGTCACGGTATCACCCCGGCGCGCGCTTAAAAGCATGCTTCAAAGGCTCCGGTAGTACGGTAAGCGAAAAAAGGTAGCGGTTTGCTAAATGTCTCTATTAACTCTGGGCTTGCGCAAGCCGTTTTCGTTACTCAGGTACTTTTTACTTGTGCGTGTGTGTGTGTGCGCGCGTGCGTGCGTGCGTGCGTGCGTGCGTGCGTGCGTGCGTGCGTGCGTGCGTGCGTGCGAGCGTGCCTGCGTGCGTCCGTGCGTGCGTGCTTTAAAAGGCACAGGCACAGGGCCTTTATTATTAGTCCCGTATTCCCTACAGTCTTACAATAAGTGTGGCACTACAGCTTGTCTGGCACGCGTATACGTATACATCCCTCGTTCGAATTGCCGGATAATTGTAAAAAATGTCTTGCTAATTATAACCCGTGCGCCCAACCGGAATGAAGATCCATGTGAAAATAATTAGCCAACGACAAGTAAACTGATATTTTGAAAAGCGAGCAGGAGAGAGAGGGAGGGGGGGGTGAGAGGGAGAGGTATAGAGAAAAAGAGAAGAGAGAGAGAGATATATCAAATTAGTTTGGAGATCTGGGCAACACTGAACTAACCATTAAACATCGGTATGATAATTCATGGGGAAGCTCGTTGTTATTTGAGGCTAAAACAGGAGTATTAAGGACTAGGACCTATAAGACAAAGTAGGAGGAAATGGATACGCGGCGTGCCGTATGCGAAGGGAAAGACGAGACAATAGAACATGTGGTGTTGAGCTGCACAGGGTTTGCTTCCACCTCGCCAGAGGGTGCGACGGATTTAGACGGATCCCTGGGGTTAGCAGACGAGAATGGAAGAATGGATCATAAGTGCATTTTAATAACGAAGAGGATATGGGAAGACTGGTGGAAATTATCTAGGGAGAATTGAATGACGTGCAACTAACTGACAGAGCTGGGGACAGGCGGGACAGAGGAAATCGGGACTCCCTCATGAGTGGCTCCGGCCCATAGTCTTCACCCTGTCTCCCAGTGGGCCCGGTGTCGGGGTAACGCCGACTAGGTTTGACCCGAGGAAAATTGGCGACGTCCTCGCCGGGGGAAGAGGTGGGGGTGATGTTATTAGTTTATTTGCCCGATCCTCCAAAGGCAATCCTGGTGATATTCCACAACGCCTGGTAATAATTATGAAATTGTAAAGGCAAAGCAAATAGACCATTTGCTATATTACCCAAGCATCAAGGAGATAGCAGGGATTGGTGTTCCACGCGCCACACGCGCACGCCTTCCCCGTATAAAAGATTCGAAGTAAACATCCAAAATAAAGCATTGACGAACGCGCGTGCAAAATGCCATTCGTTTTAGCTTTAGAACAGTTACTGCTGCTGAGGCCAGCACGTGCGGCGCGTGGAATACCAATCCCAAGCATTCTGCTCTCTATTGTAGTAGGCTGGATCGCGTACCGCAACCTCAGCAGCTGGGGCCGAGTGTCGCCACCAGCGGCCATTGATTGACACCAGCCAATGCACGAGACTCTATGGGAAGAACGAGAAAAAGTGCCGTTTTCCCCCGTTTCTAAGTTGTTGTCGGCACTGAAACTTTTTGGATGCTTTTTTACAAGCCCGTCAAATAGCTTGCGTACAAACATTAAAACTGACAGCCCTCGCAGTTCTTATAAACAAATATTTTGTGGTCGAGAGTAACTCCGCAGTAGTGCAGCTCAAAGAGGCGAGAGTTACCTAGAGTTACAGCGGAGCCGGTGGCGGTTTCGTTGAGTTGGGTTTAGCAGACGACAAGCTCGAACGCTTTGCTACACAGAATTCGCTCACTCCCGGAAAACCGCTGTCGAGATGAAACGTCTTTGTCATTTATCAAATTATGGACTTCCCTGAAGACGGTCTCATTGACGGCATGTTCCTTTGTTTACTCCACTACGAGAGCAACCTTGCCAGCTCAGTCGTAGGTGCTCTTGTACGTTTGATTTTTTTAATCGGCGTTCGAACGTGTGACAAATACCGATTTGGTCTCCAAACACCCGACATAAGGATCGCAGCACACCATGAAATACTCGCCTCCGAGCACAGCGTACATGCTTCAATATTTTTACTTTTGTGCGTTTCTCCCATAGACTTGCGTGTTTTGCCTGGTGTAAAGCAATGGCCGCCGGTGGCGACACCGACGGGCTCCCGATCCGCGATCTAGCCTACTACAATAGAGATCAGTGGTAATATAGAAATAGGTCTATTCGCGAAAGAAGGAAATCCTTCCTTCGCGAGAAAAATCTCGCGCAGTTAGCGCGAGATTTTTCTCACGCTGGCTCCGCTTCTGAGGCCATTGCATTCGCGCGGTAGAGACTGATACTGCGGGGCCCTTGGTGGCGCTCGCAACAAGACCAAACTGGAGCCAGAGTTGCGCGTTCACACCCGGAGCGCCGTCTTTCCTGCACGGCATGTTGATCCCGCTCCTCACGTGACTGAATTCGGCGAATAGCGGCGCCGCGCGTTCGAGGCGCGCGGCGTGCACGCCAGGGCGCGTGCAACGTCTACTTTTCTGCACGACACTTGATCCGGCTCCTCACGTGATCGGATCTTGGCGAATAGCGGCGAGGGCGGCACGCGGCACGTGGAATCAAACGCGCAACTCTGGCTCCCGTAGGGAGCCTATAGACGCTTTCACACGCGCCAGAATACAGCCGCCATGGCTGACCTTCTCTTGTTTTACCGAGATACCGAGCCACTGGAATTGGTGTGGACGAGCCTCCACAAAGGCCAATGCTGGGGAGAAAGACAGAATGAAATCTAAGATGGCAATAACCTGGCCGGCTATGGTAATAATGAAGTGAAGTAAACGTAATAAGGGGAAACAAAAACTGAAGGTCAGTTATGGCGGCGCCCATGCACAGGTGCTGCAAAGCGTCTATACAGGAACTCCAGTCCAGACCAAACAGTACAAAGAATTAGTCGCGAATTATCATCACCATTATCGTCGGTCTACAGAACTATGCAGAACTTAGAAGCAGCGCCAAATGTGCTCCTCGCCTCTCGCCGAAACACATACATACCTTTGGCAAGAAGAGATTGATCGAAGTTTGAACATTCATCTTTTCGAAGCGCGAAAGGTGTAGAACAAATGTCCACGATGTTGCTTTCAAACAAATTGCGTGCCTAATCATTTCAGTAAAAAAACAAGAAGGCGAGTCAATAAAAATCAGGAGGGCGAGTAAAAATAAAAATTCGCACTAAATAGTGATAGTGATTTATTTCGGCTCAGGAGAGCCGCGGCGGCTCAGAAATGCAAGTCGCCCCTACCGTGAAGGCCAGCGGCGCCGCGTCCAACGATGATGAGATGGTATTGCACAGATGACCTTTTAAAATAAACGTTGATGATGATTAAAATGAAGCTTGTGGACGAGGGTGAGGGGTCGATGTTCCGGTTGAAGAGGGTGAGGCTTGCAGCGGTCTTACGACGATAGTCTTCGTGGGCCGCCATGGGCTCCTGACTTAAAGGAGGCTGGGGTGCTATATTGCGCTTTTTGGACTCCCAGGAGACTAGGGAGAAGGAAGTGACGCAGGTGTGAAAGAGCGTATCTTAGCAGCTCCACCAATCAACATCAAAAAAGCGTTGTTGACGTCACTTCCTTCTCCCTAGTCTCCTGGGAGTCCAAAAAGCGCAACATAGGGCCCCTGTTCTCGAGCGCCTGGCGAGGGCTCCCTGCGTGCAAAGCTTACAGACGATCCGCCCGAATTTCCTGCAACGCAGTAAGTCTAGCACCCCCGTGGTGGGACTCCAGGGGCTGGTGCCGGTGTTGACCTAGTGGTGCACTTCGCGAAAGCGGGCTCTGAAGTCTCCCAGCTTGAGGTCAAGCTTGTAACCGAGCAGCGTGACCACTGTTAGAGGCGGGGTTTATGCCGCACGTCCGGGAGCTTCCTGGCTCGTGACGACGACCATTCCCCGAAGTGAAGAACCCAGGGGTCCAGTGGAGGTGGGAGAATTGGTAACGTAACGAACGGTTTAATTACATGGTTGCGATACAGTCGTCAAATCCGAGAGAACTCCTGGAGCAGCCTCACGCTCCGCCTTATATAGGGTCCGTTTTCTCCCTCACTCCCCACCAGGGCAGCAAGTGCGCAGCAGCAACCCGCCGTCAAGTGCGTCGTAGCAAGGTCCGCCGCGTCGTAGCCAGAAGTGCGTCTAGCCAAAGTTCTCCGCAGTTAGGCCAGGCCTCTCTCCCCTTCCGGAGCGCACCAAGCCGCACGCGCGCACACACGTCCCGTTGACGTCACGGGCGCGTTGAGACCTGTCTCCGCAGGCGCAGACACGTAGGCGACGGTTCCGTACTCGTCGGGACTCGTTTCGCGTAGGCCCCGTCCAGCAGGCGACGTTCCCGGACAGATCATGACTCGTTTCCGCAGCGTTGAAACTCGGAAGAAGGTCGCCGAAGGTTCCATTCTTAACACCACCCTGTCGATCGAAGACATGGTGTGTGCCACTGGTCCGGTTGGCTCTCTGACGATCGGGAAAACACGTCTTACGCCCAGCTTGCTTTCTCTTCTTCCGATCTTGCTTTCTGGGTTATCATGCAGCGAAACAGCTCAAAGACAAGAGCAGCGAATAAAAATTACGAATCAACAAAGATCGACTTACCTTTCTCTCTATTCTGATGATGAGAACAATGAAGATGCAAGCTTCATGCCTCGGGCTCACACTTGACAGCGTGCTTTGAGGTGATTCATAGGGGATCGGTACTCGAGTGGGCTAGAGTGCCTTCATACAAGCGCGCGCTTTTGCTTGAGTGGTGACATCTCAGCCATTTTTACGCCCAATCGTTTTTTTATGCATTTTGAAGTGCGCGCAATCCGGTGTCACTCAGCTCGAACGCGTAGCTTTGGCTAAGGCATAGACGCCATTTTAGCGCCCAGGTCACTCGCCGAGTGCGCGAGAGCGTCACGCGCTGACACATTGAGTGCAACAATGGATGTCTTCACCCTGAGACAGACAGACATGTAGGCACCCTAGAGTGGGCTAGCGCACACCAGCTGGGAGCACGTGGAGCGGAAGCTCGCGCTGCAGAAGCCAGGGCAAGGGATCCTGCCCGTTTCAATCTGAATGCGCACCGTACCGGCGTGCGGTCGTGTATCACTACTGCGTGGTGCACGTTAAAGACCCCAGGCTAGCGGTTGTACTGCACTGGCTAAATTGCTCATCTACAACTAGGAGACAAGTCCCTCGTTGAGACCGACTAAGTTTCTTTTTTTTTTTTATTAAAGTGATGAGTGAAAGGCCGAGAGGTAAGCCTGGACTTCTGTCCTATAGCTGGCTACTTTGCGCAAGGGAAAGAAGTAAGGGATGAAAAGGTGGAAGGAGGTACTTAATGAATATGAGAAGAGAGAGCTGATTAAGTTCAGGCTGTATAAACATACCCACACCCCAGTGTTATTTTCTGGCGATCCTGTTTTTCTTTTTGGTTTAAAGCCCCTATACATAGGCTGCACTGACGTAATTTGGTCCTCCTTTCTGGTGGCCGAACTTCCTCGAGCGTAGCCTTTACTGTGCATATTCTACGAGCAGTACACGAGCGTCGCGAGCGAGCGGAAACGAGTGAGCACAGCTTCATTATACTTCGTTTCAATTTATCTGCGAGCGAAGCCAAAGCTAGAAGCGCGAGACCAGCGCTTTGTGCGTTTCTCCCCAGCTTGCGCGCTCGAGCAAAGCCTGAACGCACGGAGCTTCCGTGCTCGCGCTTCCAGCTTTGCCTTCGCTCGCACATAAGGTGAAACGAAGTATAACGGCAGGTTTTGGCCACCAGAAAGGAGGAAGGATATGACGTCACGTGCAACCCATGCATATCCTGGGAAAGGTGGCGTGATTATTTGTTGTGGAACTGGTCGAGACACGTGCCGCGCGCCACTTCTGGGAAGAACATGGCGTATGAAATCTAGCTCAGTGCTGCGCTGTGCCGCCATGATCTTCTCAAGGGCTGCACATTGCAGGTCCCTCGTGCACTGACGCACCTGGCTCTACTTTTGAAACATGAAGAGTCTTCATTTCGGTATGGTTCTAAGCGCCGCATGTGGAGATCTAGAGAACTGGCTGGGCTCCCCTGTTCTGCTGGATAGCCGAGCTTTTGGACAGGCCAGAGCAGAGCTCGCAAAAAATCTCGGAGGCCATGGAAATCCTACATTTGGTTTTTAATTTCTAGGCTAAGTGGCTCAAGCTACTGCCCGTTATAAAGGCTACAGCCGTTAGCATCCACCCATCCATCCAGCTGTAATACAGGACTGTTGTCGTTTCGGATGTAACAGCCCAGTGGTTGAATGGTTCCTCGAATTCGAGTTAGTTCTACTGAGTAATTCACTATGCGGGATTGGGTTTTTAAGATTAAAGAAACACAGCTCTGTTCATTTTCCCCGCACTCGTGTACTCTATTTCGTTTTTTTTTTTTTGGAAAGGGGGCAGAGAAGAATATTTTCTCGGGAGTGCTAGTTGGGGAGGTTGGAATAAGAACCACTACTCCCTTGCCGTCTAAATGGTCCCCTATACCCTTCCACAGTTCTACAGTTCTGCAGAACAAAAGCAAAATATTCTACACAAAATTCTAAAAGAAGGCAACAATAAAAATACAAATTAACACGCATGATGTTCCAAAGCGAATTGTAAATATCTTTGACATCAATCACGCAAAACGGAATAATGAGTTGCATATCGGACCTATAAAATTAACGAGAAATCAAGACACCAAACCAAAATTGCTAGAACAAAAATGTCCCTCCATATAAAGGCGAGACAAAAAATACGAAGACCGACAAGGCACAAGAATTTAAGTGAACCGTGACAGCAACCTCCTCATCTTAAGATGAAGAAAATGAAAGAAAAACGTTTAAAGCAACGAGGCAAATCACGCACGTCTTAAAATTTAGCAGCGCCAGCGCGAGTCGAGGTTATATTGGGTTTTACTTTGTTCTTGAAGAAATGCATAACGTATGAACATTCTTAGTCAATTTACGTGACAGCATGAAAAAAAAATATTTACCGAGATGTCACAGTACGCTAAAATTTGACACTCCTAGTTTATGCTAAGCTTATTTACGCAATAATAAATACATTTATGTTGCGTCAGGCGCAGTAGTAGAACATTATTAATGAGCGGTTTTGTAACACGATTGAAGCTGAGGGGAAGTTACTCGAATAAATTGTCCAGAGTAGGAAAATCGACATATGAGCATCAATTTAGTTACAAAATAAACCCGAACTATTTAGCAAGTTATTCAAGTTTGGTTGCAAACATCGTGCCGTTTCTTTGTTCTCAAGAAGTATTGTTTCTTTGTTTCGTAGGTGCCGAACCGCCTTGGTTACATACATGTTGTTTTTTTCTCTAGCGCTTCAGTTTTAAAACTGAAGCACTATAGACAAGCGATAACAAGTTCATGAATAACGGGGACAGTTTCAGAAGTAGATGGACGTCCCCTCTCCTATTTTTGAACATAATTTCAGTGGAACCGTTTGAAGCTGGTTGATTAAACATGAAGAGTGCTGAGCTGACCCCACCCGCCATCACATCACACTCATAATTTTACTGATCACAGCGTACTCCCTCCCCGGTGGTCCAAGCTGCGAGCACTGTGTGCGAGAGTCTAAACCAGATTCTAATCTGCCTGGAATCCACATGCACATATAATCCATCGTTATGACAGAAAGCGATTGAACAAATCCGGCGATGCAAATGGAACGAAGCCCCCGACCCTCACGTACGGCTTTGTTATGTCTGTCTATATTTCTTGCTTTCAAATCCAGGTGTTGCGATGGTATGAGAGCATCCAGGATATTTAAATGCGTACTCGTTCAAATCTTCACTGCAGGCTCGTACAACTGCGATCGTCTTCAAAAGGTGCATGTAAGCAATCTCGGACGGCTAACGCGACCAAGTGAGCTTATGCATTAGGACAAAAATGCGCCTCACCCACCCACCTCGGAGGCTCGAGCTCATGGGGAAAGTCCAAGCCCAGTCTGTCTCCTTCGGGTGAAATCCCACGAGGAACTCTATTCGGGTTTCAAGGAGCGCACGTGTTTTCGTCGCACAGACAAGAGGCCTGCTCCGCGTGAATCGGAATCTTCCTTGCCTGTCCCTGAGGAACGCGGGGACGGTCTCTTCATTTCCGCCTCCGCGGTTCAGTGCGTCACTCGGAAATTTCGACGGGGTCTAGGGTATGTATACGGTCTCGTGGTGATTTGCATTACGTACGATTTTAGCTTTGATTCCTCGGTCTTCATTGAGTGGGAGCCCGGACCGAGATGAGTGCGTCAACAGTGACTGCCGTCTTCCTTCCTAGTTTGTTATGGTTGCTCAAACTCGTATTTATATACGTACCTGTACATTGAAGCACGCGTGTTGTATTATGTAAACTACCGACAAAAGTCGGCCTCAGGTCGAATCGCGAAAATGAATTCGTTACAGTGTTTGATTTTCAACCTCGAAACTTCATTCTATCACTCTTTCAGACTCTACGCCAACACGCATATCTGCAGTACAAGGCGTGTTAGTTTGTAGGTGCCTTTTTGACATACAACAAAAAAGTAATTTTTTTACATTCCTATAATCTATGAAATGGGCATACTTTGATCTATTTTTCAACGCAGTCCTTTTTGTTGCCGAGGAGTTTGTCATGTAGCGGCATAGGTTTTTGGATACCTTCTTTATAGATGTTAACCGCTTGGGTATCGATGCAGCTCTTTACCTCCTCTTGAGATTATCACCGCCATAAAACTATCGGTCAAAACAAAACATTTTAAAGGGAGAAAAAAAATGATAATGTTCGTAAAGCGCAGGTTCTCGATAATTATTTATTTATTTCTCATCCAAATCCTTGGTGTCCAGAGAAATGTCACCGCTCAGCAATTCATCACAAAAGCTCGAAGCTCATGTTGGTGCGTTCTTTCACGCATTGTGTTTTCTCCGCAAATTGTTCAAGTTTATTGATGGTTCACACATCGTCTGAAAGTTTGCGTATTAAAACGAAATCGTATCACAAACCAGACATTGCCAAACCGAACCAAACTTAGTCACAATTATCGCCAAGAACAGCCAGTAAACGTAACCACAACCTGACGAAATTGCTTCTGGGTGTGACTTATAAGTTATAACTGAGGAATTACAACAGTCAATGTTTGACTCTGAAGCAGATACTTGCGCGTAACCTATCCGCGAAGTGGGCATACATTTTGCATAGGCCCCGTGTAAAGTATATGGACTAAATATTTATATAAGTGAAATAAAACGTAATTTACAGAGTTGATTAGAGCTTACTGAATAATTGAACGGCAAATATGATGACAAGTTGGTTATGAGACGATTATTATTATTGATTATACTGCAATTAAATGCAAAGGTGCAAGCGAGCTGGACAAGAATGAAGATAATAATCCCCTGAGAAGGGAATATTATCGTTATTATTACTGTTTTCTCGCTTACGTTCGTGAGTGTAGCTGTTGATAAAAGTGCAGTGAACGCGAAGGTAAAATCGGGCAAGGAACCAAATTTCTTACTTTCGTGCAGCGATATTAAGTTGGAATGTTTTCTACTTTACACAAGCTACCGGTATTAGTGGGACCCAAGTATATTTGCACGCAACGCCACTGACCAAAAAGCTTCTTTTTCCATGTGTAACCTCAAAGATAAAAACGGACATGTTTTTTCTTTCATTATCTCCTTCGCAAAGGATGAAGTAGTCGTCGAAATAGACCCTTTCCGAAAGTCAGTCTACCCATTCTGTGCAAAGCCAAACCCTACGCTCTCATGGTGGCGCTACACAGCGTCTCCACGCAAGAAAACGCAAACGTATTTTAGAACATAGAGCGGAAAGGAGAAAATATGTTGATCCTTTAACGTCACCTTCGATTCACGAAATCGAGGGGGCTTGATCTAGCCGAGAATGATCTCGTATCACCGCCATTAGAGCGGCGATATATGAGCTTTTGGGACTGCCACAAGGTGACTTTCACTTTTGACGGTAACGATACTTGAATACGGCTCATATATTAAACTCGAGCACTGCGTGCACACTCGATTTGAGCTGGTGACAATCAACGCTTCCATGAGCATTCGGGTAATGGCTTGTGTCCAATCGCTGCAATGACGAGAAGAGCCGAACCCTAGCAATGTCTGGGGCCCAGCGCGTGCCTTGTGCTTTGCAAATTCCTGTGCACAGCGTTGATGAACATTGCCTGCCTATTCGCGACTCCAGCAAAACGAACGACACCAAGCGGGAAAACACTGAACTGGCCGGACCAGGTCCTTTCGCGATTTCTGCTCGTCTCTTCTGGCTTCCGTGTTTGCATGTTGTCGGTGGATTGCGCGACAGAACAGTTCTACCAGTGTCTGTGTCGTAACCGTAGTATCGCCTTGTGACCCTGGTTGCTCTGCACGCGACCTATGGAACCGCGTGAGCCCGACATTCCGCGTTTCTCAACGTTCATCAGCACAGTGAAAGGACAGTGGGCAGTCCTTTCCTCGTTTCCTCGAAGAAAGTCAAGCCTCTGGAAGCTCGCTTACCCCAACACATCACCGGAGGTTCGAAACGTGGAGAATAAAAGGCGGGGCGAACCATTTGGAGTCCAATTCCCGCTCGCTGATGCCCCAGCGTTGTGCGTTGAGCTGGCACATGGCACGGCACGACCTGGATTCGACCGCCATATTTGCCCAATAGTGGCGTCCCCTATAGGTCGCTGGAGTCGCGAATAACGGAACGAGATCATGTGGTCGCGTGATCTGGTTGCGAGGATTGAGGGGGCGAACGCTGCTTGTTCTTCTCGCTATTTTTCTGCAACCGCCGCTGCGTGGCGAAATAAGTAAATCGTGCTTCGCAGGTCAATATTTTCAAGAAACAATTCTACGCAGTATTTACGAAAACTTACAAAAACTGCCGAACCACCCCTTTAAATTTTGCTATAGAATAAACCTGATTCTAACCCTACTCCCTCCCACCCCGAACATGAACTACCGCAAATTTCTCAAAGCGCGAGCGCGGGGCTTTAGCTGATGCTCCTGTTGCACCAACGTTTGTGCAGTCGAGGCGCTATCAAAGGCAAGAAATTCGCGCCTAGAGCTTTCTGTGCAGTCCATATTAAGGTGAAATCGAGTATAGAAGTCGCAAAAAGAAGTATAAAAAACAGCAGGGTTTACAAACACAACGTGCGCGACCGAAAGCGTCGCTGTGGTCGGCCCACCACAATAGACCATTTGCTGTCTTACCCAAGCATCAAGGAGAATGCAGGGATTGGTGTTCCACGCGCCACACGCGCACGCCTTTCCTGTATAAAAGATTCGAAGTAAATAACCAAAAGAAAACATTGACGAACGCGCGTGCAAGATGCCATTTGTTTTAGGTTTTTGCTTTGGAAAAGTTACTACTGCTGAGGCCAGCACGTGCGGCGCGTGGAACACCAATCTCTGCATTCACCTTGATGCTTGGGTAAGATAGCAATAGGTCAATTGACCGAATGCTGACTATGACGGCAGAAAAGGATTTATCATCGACGGAAATAAGAGGAATGAAAGAACTTTATTTTGACGGTGTTGGCAGTGTTACTTTGAGAGTGCAATGATTTCAGGCTTCCACCATGCTAATTACAAACACCATCGAACTTGTTGTTCGCAAGGTAATGACGTCACAAGGGGAAACCATAGAAGGGCGCCACCAAAAACATCTCGCCGCTAATTAGCGGTGAGATGTTTTTTTGCGCCCTCCTATGGTTCCCTCTCGTTACGTCATTACCTGGTGAACAACAAGTTCGATGGTGTTTGCAATGAGCACGGTGGAAGCTCTAAATCATTGCGCTCTGAAACAAACACTGCCAACACCGTCAAAATTGAAGTTCTTCCATGCCTCTTATTTCCGTCAATGAGAAATCCTTTGCTGACGTCATAGTCAGCATTCGGCCAATCGTGGAAAGCAGTAGAAGGCCGATCACTGCGACGCTTTCAATCGTGCACGTCGCCAGTAAACGCTTTCAGGCAGCTGTGCATGGGCACCGCCATAACCGACTTTCAGTTTTTGTTCCCTCTTATTCCGTTCGCTCCACTTCATCATTACCACAGCAGGACAGGTTATTGCCATTTTAAGTGTTACTGTGTCCTTGTCCCCAGCATAGGCCCTTGTGGAGACTCGTCAACGCCCGCTTCAGTGGCTCGGCATCTCGGTAAGACAAGAGAAGGTCGGCTATGGCGGCTCAATCTGGCGCGCGCTGAAAGCGTCTATACCAGCCAATGTCACAAGCACGAGAGCTCGAGGTCGCTGCTGTGAAGCGTTCTTCCGCAGAACGAGCACTCGCGCTAGAAATGCGTGTCTCAGAGCCAGGAGCGCGGCTAGCTCGCGCTTGTAGATTTGACTGCAGTCTCAGCTTAAATGTGAACGGAGTAAAAGAAGCGACCACGCGATCTGGTGCTGCTTTTATGTCGCCACTGTTCATTACAGCCACACGACTAGCAATGCACAGGGCACGTGCTGTGCTTCGAACATTATTACACTTTGCCTATTCCTGTCATCGCAGTGATTATACTCAAACTCGAACCTGAATGTCCCTCAAGATATTGGTTATGACTGATTCCAAGTCAACGGGTCATGCAGTGTTCGTGTGCAATTCATTGGCCGCATTTAACGCCCTGGGATGGTCTTCGTGGCTACATCAACATCGTGATACCACGTCAGAAAGCTTTGGGAAGTAGTGACTGAAATAAATAGTCCGATTCTAGACTTGAAGCTAAACGCGACATACCTAGAAACCTCAGGCTATGGGGCTTTGCGTGTGAGCAGTATACTTCTGTGACACTGATGTTGGAAGTATTGTACAAAGTACGTAACATTCAAGCCCAATATCATATTGGTTTAGTGAAACTTGCTCAGCGTCTCGAAAACC